>NC_051168.1:114961449-115486580 GCF_013339725.1 Rhipicephalus microplus | reverse complement strand
TTTCCAGGTGACTTTTACGAAAGCGGTCGCTCGAGGAGCCAACCGCACGCTTTCATCAGCAACACGCAGCGCAAGTCTACGACAGCTATCGGTTCCTCGATTGGTTACACGTTGCGTCGATAAAGTCACCATTCGCTCGAGGAGATTTATAATTGTGTCCATTTCTTGAAGGAAGTCCATACCAAGGGTCAGCCGATGAGGACTGTAATGTATTACGAGGCAGGTGACCACAACCGTTGACTCACGTATTTTGTTTCTTTCAGTAAAACGACCAAACGGAGTAGCAACGTTACATTCCAAGGTGTCGTAGCGTTATTAAAAATGGTTGCCAATTTTTGCTCGTAATAGAATGATCTGCACCTTTGTCCACCAATGCGCTGACCTGAAGACCGTCTACCAGCACGGGAATGTCGAGCGGGACTCGGTCACTGCGTTCGGATGCACAATCCGATGTTTCTCACGCACTACATTGAGACGTCACTTCAATGTCTGCAACGTTTTGTGCAAGCGTAAATGGGAGGTCTTCCGCACTTTGAGTCCCAGCGACCTCACCCCCGAAGGTCGCTAGCTTCAGTTTTCCTGTCAAGGGCTTGGGGAGCATCTCTTTGCCGTCAGCTGAAACGTGGCCCAATGGCTGCTGGTCACCATAGAGATGGTGACCGCGATTGACGCCGTTATAATGGTAGACGTTGCTGCGAGAGGTAGCCCTCAATTCATCTTGGCTTCTAACCAACTAAGGGACGAGGCGAATTAATGCGGAAACCACGCAATCTAGGCTGCCGGTACAAGCATTCTCTGTAGATGTGGCAAGCTTCACCACCGTGGTAGCATAGGGGTCTTCTATATGACGAACTCCAGATATCGGACTTCCGTGGAGGAGTAAGGCGACCGTCGATGACCAAACCAGTGTGTGCTGACTGAATTGCAACTGATGACATCGTCTGGATTGGGACTGCAGGGCTTGAGGCCGGAATGGAAGTGCTCGAGGATGCGGAATATGTACGGTTCTCAACATCGGTGAACGCAGGAGGTGGTTCTATGTTAGCCATCGGTTGGTAGCGATAGTTGTGAAGCATTTGGTGGCCCTCGTCCTAGATAATACTGGTGATGCCACTTACTTCCGGCTGTCTCGCTCCATCTAGTTTCACCATTTCCTCGTGGACGACGGAGCGAACAATTTCGCGAATCTATTTAAAGCTGTTGCTCCTGAAGGTAACGGAAAATTCAGATGATGCAGCATTCAATGGGTGATCTAATAGGGCAGACCATCGATGAAGTACCTTCTTCAACATAGTGGCGTCGGTGAGAAACTCTGCTACACACTTCGGAAAACTCCGCACAAGATCAGTAAGAAGCTGCTACTTCACGACTTGCATCCGATAAACAGCTCTTTTTCTTCTGGCACTGTTGTATTCATTCGCCAGAAAAGCCGCGTCATATCCTCCACGTATATGGTGACAGTCTCATTAGGCATCTGGATGCGTGAGTGCATTGCACGTTCAGCACGTTTGCGGCAGTCGGGGTTCCGGTAGATCTCCAAGAGCCGATTCTGAAACTCGCGCCAAAATGTCTCGACATCACCTCTGTTCAGAAACCACGTTCGGGCGCCGTCTTTTAAGCAGGCATAGACGTTGCGGAGTTTCCTGACTTCGTCTTAGTAGTTGATCTTTGCGACATGTTCGAACTCGCTCAGCCAGCTCTCCACATCCTCAAACAGTGCTCTGTGAAAGGGACAGTGCAACAGATCGACGTAGGCCACGTAAGTTTTTTTCATGACGCCTTGAGGTGACGTCATACAATCCGTCGATAAGCTATTCTGCTGTCTCTTGTGGTAGGCCTCGTTTGCGGCAGGTTATCCTGTGAACTCGCGCGTTCACGGGCATAGGGCTTGTGTTCCGGCTTCTAGGCGGGCTCTTGTGCATGGGTTGCATAGTGAGTCATACCCAGCAGCTCCACTAATATTATCACGCTCAATGTTACTTTGCGTTGTACTGCTTGTCGAGCTAGGCCAAAAAGCGGCTGACTCCGAACTTGTTCGTCCTCTTCCACACTGAATCCCGCGTAATCATTCAGCAATATGGACACGAGTGGCATTGGCTTGAATGGAGATCTTGTCCAGAAAAAAAAAAGCCGCGAGAATGTCACAGCATACGCTAGTTCTTACTTGCCGCTTTCATAGGCTAATTATGCATGACAGAGAAGGGGTACCTTGCGACAGTCAGGGCCACGTCGGAATTCGGACAGTACTTGTGCGGCAGACCCTTCAAGTTTGTGACTGACCGTCTTGCCTAGGGCTGGCTGATCAATTTGAAAGACGCATCCACTCGCCTCACTCGGTGCAGCCAACGCCTTCATGAGTTCGCTGGCAGGGTGGTATGTGTGCGTAGTCGTAAGCCCTGCGACGTAAACGGCCTTTCATGAGCTCCCTTCAGCAAACATGCAGAGCTCGATCGTGTCTTTTCTGAGCCTATGAGCACTACCACTTTCGTGCCATAGGAGCGCTGGGAATCCAATCTTCAACAGCTCTTCAAGTAGGTGGACTGTAAATCTTTTATTCCTCCTCTCACTTCAAGGCTTGACTTATCTTGAGCGTGCTAAACGGGAAAATATTCTTGCACCCAATAAAACTGCTTACTTTTCAGTCATCACAGGTGGCCACCGAGAAGAAATACTACGAGCTATGCACGGCTAATCCATCGCTGGCTGCCTCGGATTTGCTTCTACCCTCTCCAAAGCACAACAGAGGTACTACTAGCCCCATCTGTCAGCCGACGTTGCGTTCTACGTGAAGCGTTGCGGTGAAGTCAGCACCTGAAAACACCGCCAACAAGACGAACTGGATTCCTACAGCATATACAACTCTTCTGGGGTCCATTTCAAGTGATTAGTGTGGAACTACTTGGCTCTTTTTCCGAGTCACAATTAGATAACAACTGGTTTATTCTGGTGACAGAGAACCTCGCCCGAAAAGCTGGAAAGATGCCCTAACCGAATAGTACAGCGTGGAATTAACCAAAGGTTTTGGCAAATTCTGTGGCCCAGCTCTCCCGTGGTACTCATAACAGACAAGCGAACAGCTTTACTGCGCTGCTGACTCACGCTACCCTACATTGCAGCCGTACAAATCACCATAGAACAACTGGGGATCATCCACAGAAAAGTGGTTTCACGGAATACCCCATCAGACCATTACGGTGTACCCAACATCTACGTGAGCCCAGAGCACAAGATCTGGATCTTGATTATTCTATACGTGTTCTTCGCCTACAACACCGCTGTGTAGGAGACCACCAAAATTACGCGCTTTAAACTTTTCCGCGGAAAGGATGCCACCACCACTATATGGGCGCCATGCTTTCCAATTCCGCCGACGAAAGCAACCTAGGCACCGCCTCCTCTCACCAGTGCGCAGAAAAATTATATCCACCCAAAGCCCTGTCGTGCACGCCAAACAATGCATTTTATTTGCAATTCTAGTTAATTTTGGTTAGACGTGTGCAATTGGAGATGATTTTGTGTATATCTTTGTGCAAGTTGTGTATTTACTACAAGAGTGATGCTTTTAAGGGAGAGGTTATACAGCGAAGCCATTTATGTCCTTTTTACTGCATGCTCGTCCGCAGCTTTTATTGTTACGGAACATGTCGCACTTTATCTGGCATCATCGCAGCCCCACGCATACATCATTTTAGGAGGTGTATTTTGAATGGCGGACGCTGTTTTGCACTTCAGTCGGGATCGGCTTACCCGACCGCCGACGAGCACATCTTCGCTGCCGCTGAAGCCGAGGTGGACGATTTTCTTTGGTGGCGCAAGCTCGCCTAACAAACGCGTTCCCGTTTATACTTACGAGCGTGCCAAAACTCCCATCTGTCGTCACTCCTACATGGTACTGGTCCTAGAGTTTCCTACAATATTCCATTGAAAGCCTCCGTTGTGCTTAGACTAACATAGCCTCCCAGTGAACAGCTCTTTAGTTCCATGATGCATTATTTGAGTTCTGTGCGCTATGTCGAGGGCAACACCCTTTCAACGTAAGCAATGTAGCAATAAAAGCTTGCGTCTAAAGCCTCCTGCCTGCATCAGGACCACGCATTGGGTAAAGCTACCGGAAGCTAATGCAGCCAACGGAGTTGTCGCGGATTCAACTTCTTCAACAGCACTTTTTCTTCTATCACTTTCAAGCCATCTGATCCGGTGAACTTTACCTACATATTTTAATCATGGAAAAGAGCCAGCGAAGCCTCCTGGGACCCCGGCATCAAACTCCTTTTTGTTAGAGTTTACCAAACCCGAAATTAGTGCAATGCTAGATTAGGTGAAGGAGGTAACGACGCTTGCTTACTGAAAGGAAATGCAAAGTCACGTTACGTACAGCAAGTTTTTAATATCATAAGTTGCTGGAATAAATTTATTGAGTGACACTTAAGGTGGGTCTTCCAGCTAAGTACAAGATTACCAACACCGCCGGTTTGACAAGGACTCCTGGACTCCTGGAACTTGCATTACTATCAATTTGCTTCTTATCCTTGATTACGGTAGCAGCACTAAATCATAAACTCAAGGTGTTATTTCGCATTCATTCGCGATTTTTGTGCTTTCATAATAATAGCCTGAATGAACCTCAAATTTCGTAAATCTGGTTTCTAATGGCTTTCTAGTAAGTGTTCCAATGTTTGAACGCTTGTGCATATGATATTCGTATTCAGAAGATGCTGAATACCAGCAGTTGAAACGCTTGTTTGCAATCGATTCTTGTTGTTGTGCTACTCTTTTAGTTTCAATCACCTTCAAAGCCCGCAACAGTCCTTCCTGATCCAAATGTCTTATGTCTTAGTACTTCCGCAAAACTTCCGCAAACCAGTTCATACATATATGAATTCATTCACTTGTAGTACTCGTTCGTAATTCATGAGTACTGGGCCATCTTTTTAGAGCGAGAGTCAACCTCAGAGATAGTAACTGTCAATCCTGATGTGATTTCGGCAACCGTTAATGCCGCAGTGCGAACTGGGTGATATCTGATGGTCATCTTCATCATCAGCAGCCTGACTACGCCCACTGCAGGGCAAATGCATCTTCAAAGTCCGACAATCAACCAAGTCTTGTGCTTTTGTTTCCATGTTATACGTGCCAACCTTTTATTCTCATCAGCTCACCTAACTTTTGTCTGCCTCTCGTGCGTTCACCTTCTCTTGGAATTCAGTCAGGTACCTTACGACATGACTGGAAAATTGCGCACGTGGTACCGATACATAAAGATGGGTCCAAAAAAGATGTTGGTAATTATAGACTAATATCGCTTACGTCTATCCCGTGTAAAATCCTCGAAGATATTTTATACAAAGAAATAATAACTCATTTAAACAAGCATAAGGTACTAATCAACGAAAAGCATGGATTTCGCAGAGGGCTGTCTTGCACAACACAATTAGTCGAATTTTATCATGATGCAATATCGGGCGTAAATACTGTAGGACAGGTTGACGGTGTGTTCTTGGATTTTCAGAAAGCGTTTGACACGGTGCCAAATTCACTCTTACTGTTTAAGCTTACCACCCTGAACATTGATAAGACTGTTTTTAAATGGATCGAATGCTACCTTTCCCAAAGAACACAAACCGTAGTACTGAATGGAAAATGCTCCGAATAAACCGATGTTACCTCAGGGGTCCCACAAGGCTCCATCCTGGGTCCGCTATTGTTTTTAATTTATGTTAATGATAACTCTGCAGGAATTTCATCTTCTATACGGTTGTTTGCGGATGACTGTGTTGTGTACAGAAAAATTTTTCATCACAATGATGTATTAGAACTTCAGAAAGACTTATCGCTCATTTATAGCTGGTGTACCAAATGGAAAATGAACTTGAATATAACAAAGTGTGTACATATTTCATTTACCAAAAAGATAAAACCATTTCAGTCACAGTACCATCTGAACAATGTACAGTTGAAACAAGAGAGTACATATAAGTACCTAGGTATAATACTATCATCTGAATGTTCATGGAGGCCTCAGGTTGACACTCTCATAGCCAAAGCTGGTATGGCCTTAAATTTCATTCAAAGAAACCTGGGATGTTCGCATGTGAATTTATAACGTATGGCGTACACTACTTGTATCACACCTATCTTAGAATACGGTTGTGTCGTGTGGGACCCCCCCGAGGTAACCTTCATTACTGCTCTGGAACAATTACAAAATCGTGCTGCCAGGTTCGTCTTGGGACGGTACGGAAGGGGGGAGAGCTGCACTGCGAAGAAAGCTGAGCTAGGATGGGAGTGTCTTTCTGACTGCCGCCAGAAGCAGGGATTAAAATTTTTTTACTGCATTTACTACAAATAAAACTGGAATTAATAGAGAAATATACCTACACAACCCTCCTTACACTTCAAAACGTTTTGATCATAGTTGCGAAATTCGGGAATACCCAGTTAAAACGAACATGTATGCCAATTCGTTTTTTCCGAGAACAATTAAACAGTGGAACAGGCTAACTAAAATGCAAGTACATAGTGGGAACGAAGATATATTTTTATTCACTGCTGTAAACCCGTGTTGTGACCAGAACGAAGATGTATTGATGTGTGAACAAAATTCTACTATGTGTGTGAACGTAAATGTATTTCAGTTATTTATGTGTGAACAAAGTTGTATTGAGTCGGTGAACGGAGATGTACGTCATTTATTGATGTAACCCCCCTGCTATAACGCCTTCGGGCGCTGCGGGGTATCTGATGAATAAAGAATAAAGAATAAAATAAAGGTACCCATAATGACCAGTGGTTATCCTGCTTATGTGATACATGCCCGGCCCATGTACATGCCTTCTTTTTTATTTCAACCCTGTTATCCCTAATCCCGCTTTGTTTCATCACCCACTCTGCTCTCTTCTTTGTTTCAATTCCTCATTGCTATGCCACGGCATTTACAGCAAGTTTTTCACATATTGTACAAACTCACCAATTTTATGATTCACAAACCATTGCCGTTCAACTTATGTGCCTTCTTTTGTTCTTATGTACTCTCATGTAACTGTTTTAGCAGCCTGATTCAACCTCGATTGCCGTAGCTCTTGTTCTAGAACCTAGTTAGGTAGATATCTAACTCTTGAGCCCTTCTTTCTTTCAATCCCACCTTGCCTTACTACTCTGTTTACAGACTGAGTTAACCTCAACCAATTTAAGGGTTGACCCTGATGCAACTCAGGCAAATGTTTCATTTGTTAGGCAATGTTACCCATTTTTGTGATCTAAGTTTACTCAGTATGTTCAACTGAGGTGCTTTCTTTTATTCATCATGTACTGTCATGCAATTTTGTTAGCAGCTAGAATCAACCTCTCTTCCTGTAGCTGTTATTCCAAAACCTAGTCAGGTAAATATGTCATGTTTGTGCCTTTCTTTTTTCAAATCCCAATTGCCGTACAACTTTGTTTACAGCCTGAGTCAACCTCAACAAACGCAACTGCTGTTACTGGAAAAAATCAGGCAAGTGTTTCTTCAGTTGTGCAAACTCCCCCATTTTTGTGATTTCAAATTTCTAATCACGTTCAACTGAGGTGCTTTGTTTGTTCATCATGTATTGTCATCCTATTTTTTAGCAGCCAGAAGCAATCTCGATTCCAGTAGCTGTCGTTCCAGAACCTAGTCAGGTAAATATGTCACCCTTTTGCCCTTCTTTGTTTTAATTCCCTACTGCCGCACTGCTTTATTTACAGACTGCGTTAACCTCAACAAACACAACTGCTGTTCCGGATACAGTTCAGGCAAGTGTTTTATCTGTTGTGAAAGCTTACCGAGATTTGTTATCCAAAATTACTAATTGCGTTCAACTGAGGTGTTAAGTTTGATTCATAACGTATGCTATTTTTCAGCAGCCGAGTTCAGCCTCAATTTCCTTAGCTCTCGTTTCACAACCTAATCATGTAACCACTTCTTCGCTTGTACAAGCTCCATGTTTTCTCATGATCATAAAAGCAATAAACGCATCTTTTCAGGAGCTTTTTTGTGTTCATTTTTAATGTTCGTGCGATTTTCCTACAGTCAGAATCAACTCCTCAACTTGTCGTTCCGGAACCAATAACGGTAAGTGTTTCATTCCTTGTAAAAGGTTATGCATAGTAATTAAGCATTTGCTTAAATTATAGACTCAAAATGCTCATTGTACCTATTTTAGACTGTGCTGTTATTTTTTACAGCCCGAATCAACGTCAATTGACGCAACTCTCATTCCTGGTGCATTAACGGCAAGTATATCTTGGCCACACTTAAACAAACGAATATTTTGTTATCACGTTGTCCACTTGAGATGTTCGTTAGCATTTGTTCTTTAAAACTGTGCAATCTGCTTCAATACCTGCGTCAGCGACAATCCCCGTAATTATCGTTCTTGAACCCATTTGTGCAAACGTTTTATGTCTTAGGTAAACTATAACGGCTCTTTTTATCGTTAAAATTTTTAAACAAATCCTTTTATGGACTACATTGTATAAATTCTTCATTGTCACGATCTCTTTTTTGCAGCCTGAACCAACAACCACTAATGCAACTGTCTTTCCTGCTCCAACTCCGGTAGGTGTTTGATCTCTTCTGCAATCTCAGTCATCCTAAAAACATAATGAAACAAAGCAGTATCCGAGTCTTGACGACTGATAAGTGCGCGTATGTTTCATAAAAAAAGTGTCAAGGCACATGATTATTTGCTGTATGATAGATAAATGAAGGTAATCAGTCATATAAGCTCATAACAGCTCGCATGACTTCTTGGTATATTTATATCATCTCTTTAGTTAACCCGTTTCTTTGCCTTTGCCTAGTGTGGACAATTGCTTACACAGGGAGAAAAAAAATGGCCCCGTATCTGCACGTTTCAGCAAATGTCGTCGAAAGACAATAGTCTTGCGTATGAAGAGAGTGAACAAAACATTTATTGGATGTTCTGCGCAAGAAATTCTGTGAGAATTATTGTGGAGACGCTGCGTTAGATTGCCTCGCGCATGCAGCAGAGGTGAACAAGCGAATCAAGTCACGTCACACGTCAGAGATGAGCGCCATTTGGCAGTTTTGTTAGAAAACGAAGCGCGTGGCTCTGAGATGGCCGTGTGCGCCCATCCCCGAGGTGATAAGGTGTAGAACGCAAGGCGACGGTAGGTGCCACCACCGTTACGTCATAGCAAAGCGTTGGAAACACTCTTCGTTTCGTGCAAGCGTTGCATGGTCAGTACAGTGTGATAAACACTGCGGTCTTTAAGATTACTTTTGTATGTCTTTTCGAGTAAAAGACGCACACGCAGAATATATACGTGCCGTTATGGTGCCCTAGACATGCGCAATAACTCTTTTTAGATGACAACTTCACAAGCATGAACGCTCAACCTTGAGCACGATTGGCGGATGCTGCGGATGGGGTCAGCCGTTTCAAGTGCCCGATGTTGTTATAAGTGGAAAAACAGACAAATGTACCCACAAACCGACAGACCAAAACTTTTGCGTCAAAGGTCCCCAGGAAAGACTATCTTCTTTATCATTGGTAGAACCGAATAGCTTTATTGTGAAAAGACCCACCGCGGTGGTGAAGTGGCTAAGGTACACGGTTGCTGACCCGCAGGTGAGGGGATCAAATCCTCGCTGTGATGGTTGCTATTCCGATGGAGGCGGCAATGTTGTAGGCCCGTTTGCTCAGATATGGGTGCACGTTAATGAACACCTGGTGGTCAAATTTTGCGGAGCCTTCCAATACAGCATATCTAAAAATCATATGGTGGTTCTGGGACGCTGAACCTCACACATCAATGAAGCTTTAGAGTGAAAAATTACAACCATCACATCGCTTTCCTCGAGCCACAAAGTAAATATATAAGGACATGAAATTGACACTCCAGGGTTGCCTGGTGGGTGAGGCTCTCGGCTGCTGACTCACAGGTCGCAGGATGAAACTCCAGCCTTGGCAGTCAAAATTTCAGTGAAGGCGTGAATGCTATGCGCGTGTGCGCATAGATTAGGCTCATACTATAAAGAATCGTAGCTGCACCTAATTCCAGGTGCCTTCCCCTATGGCACCTCTTATGTCTATACGGTGGTTTCTGTATGTTATTCCTCAATATATATTAGGGACATCAAACTAACTTTTTGTATGCAATGATTGCGATCGAGAGCTACGTATATCAAGGGCAGAGGAGTGAAACCTGGTGGTCTTCTTCTACCTCAGTTTGTTCTCAATTTCATTACTCTTTTGCACTTCCTTACTCTTCTGCAAGAGCATGGATGTCAGCCAACTAACACTATCGCCCTAATATTCTTCGACATAATGTTGTCAGTGCTCTGGCAGACTCTCATAAATCACTAAAGCAAATTATAATAAGCGATGAAAGCGTCAGAAAACTGGAATCCGCTCCGCCAGGAGCTCATACACCTGAGTACAGAAGAAGTTTTTTGGAGTACACTATCAGCATCAAATGCAGGCTTGTTCATGAGGCTAAGAAAGACAAAAAAAATTGTGAGAAGCATGCATTAGAAAAAATATTATCGCAGCTGGCAGCGATTGTTGCAAAGCTTTGCGCAGCAAAGTGTTGGGTGCCCAGCTGGTCGTCGCTTTGCATTGACTTAACCCTGTTAGCTCTTTTGCAACCCCATGCTATATTATGCAATACACGCATATCTCCGCTCTCTCCTGTAGCAGATCTGTGCCACGCGAATTCGGCAAACATCATTACTCAATGCATTGGTTAGCGAAAAAGTGTGGAGAGACACGGGCTGCAAAAAAACGATTAGAGACTGCTCTTTTCAGATTTCTTTGTCAACACTCTGTACCGACTGCTTGGTAGGTCATTCTGTGAATGGCGTTCTATGGCGATGATGATGTTTTTTATTACCAAAACATGGCACACCTTAACCTTAGCAGCCCTCCAGGAAAACCACTTTAAAATAAGCGACCCATGAAATTGTATATATCGCTCCCACCTTTGACATAGCATGTTGTTCCCAATAATATTCACATTACAAACCCTACGTTTCTGCCCTTTGATTGCTGATTACCTGTCGCATGTGCCAACGTAAGCAAACCAAAAGGAATGATAAAAAACATTGCAATAAACGTTGCTGCTAAAATGAAGGCATAACAGAGTTATTTGATAGAGCAAGACGTTTTAGCATTTTCGAAATTTCCATCGCAAGCCTAAAAAACCTCCGAAGGATAATCAATGACAAATCATGCAAGAACTTGCAATAAGCTTCTAATTCCAACCTGCCCATAAGATATCGCTTTCATGCAGTATTCAGTGCTTTGTAAGTACTACTTGGTCCTCACCAATAGCTATCCTGAGAATTTATGTGAAAATATTCGGTTAAGTGCACTCTCCTGATTGTGAACGTCTGCTCGTTTCAGCTTCCGCTTCATCCGACCCTGCAACAAATGAGTCCTCGTCCAGGTGAGGTAAGTCATGTATTCGTGATAGCAGTGTGAATATTCATGTTGAAAGAAAGAACAAAGTCAAATTGGTGCGAACGGTGAATAGAACACGATATGATAGATAAACTTGCTCTCGCTTTCCCCATGACTTATTACACAGTGTATGCTGCATACCGAAGCGATCACGCAATGGGAACAAAACTGCAATAAACGTCAGGAATTTGTTTGGTTGAAAAACTATGGTTGAATTCTTGGAACATTAAAATCTTTAGTGCCATCGTGTGGAGAAAAAATTAGACCGAATCTGCTTGTTACACTGTAAATGTCGTCGAAAGACGATAGTCATGCGTCTGGAGAGAGTGAACAAAACATTTATTTCATGTTCTGCGCAAGAAAATTGCTGAATGGTATTCTGAAGGCGCTGTGTTTGAGTGCGTCGAGCGTGTAACGGAGGCGACAAACGCACCTTGGCACGTTTTACACGAGCGCCATCTGGCAGTTATCTTCAAAAACGAAGGCAGCGCGACCGCAGAGGTGATAAGATGTAAAATGCAAAGCGACGGGCAGGTGATGGGCAGAAACACCTTCTCGAACATCACGTTGCGCTGTCAGCGCAGCGCGTTAAACGCTACAGCCCTAAGAGTTACTTGTGTGTGCCACTTCTAGTATAAAGGCAGATATACAAAACCTAGACATGTTGTTGTGGTGCCTCAGAAATGCGCAATATTTTCTTTTTTAATCGACCATCGCACAACTATGAACGCTAAACCTTGAGCAATATTGGTGGGCGCTGCGCATCGGGTTGGCCGTTTGGTGCCGTTCGAAGTATCGTTAGGGCGGAGAAACAGACAATTGTACAGACAGACAGACAGACAGACAGACAGATCAAAATTTTTCCGTCAAAGGTCCCCAAGAAAGACTATCGTCTTTAAAAGAATATGGGTTGACATTGCAACAACTCGTTTCTTTTATTTATTTACAAAGGTCACTTGCGTCCAGTTATTCGTGTTTGTAAATCGGCACTGTTTCTTTCTAAAAAGCAATGTTCAATTGACAGGGCACGGAGCCCGTGGCTACGGGAGAAGCGATGAGCCGAATAATACTCTTCTGTAGCAAACCTTTGAATTGTGAATGAATCGTTCCCTCCTGCACCTTTTAAAAAGTCAGCTTCTAGAGCCCCTTTCTAAAACACCCCCACTGTATGAGAGTGATTCTTCCGGCAGACAGTCGTCCCTGCAGCATGTCGCACAATATAATCAAATAAACAACTTTAAAAACTGGTGGTGACTGATATGCCTTGAAAAAATTTGGTCCCATTTCATGCACAAAGACTTTTTATCCCAACACCTGTCATGTAGCATGACAAAAGATACCACGGAACAAACGCTTCAAGTGCACCTACTTGACATGCGGGTGTCCCTCGTGTCCGAGACCCACCTGTCTTCATGGCCACGCGTGGCACCGAGGGGAAGCACTTGTTTCCGACTCACGAGCAATAAATTAGTCGATGCTGGAACACAGAGAAATTTGGCTTTCTACCTTACGAGTTTTGAAAGCCGGTACTCCAGCCCCACCGCGATGGTCTAGTGGCTAAGGCACTCTGTTGCTGACCCGCAGTTCATTGGATCGAATCCCGGCGGCGGCAGCTGCATTTTTGAGGGAAGCGGAATAGCTGTAGGCCCATGTGCTCAGATTTGGCTGCACAATAAAGGACCCCAGGTGGTCGAAAATCCCGTAGCCATCCACTACGGCGTCTCTGAAAACCATATAGTGATTCTGGGATGTTATACCTCACATATCAATCAATCAAGCTGATAATACAGCTGTCACGCATGAGGTTTTGCGAAATGACCCTGCTCAAAGAGTAAAAATGACGAGTTTGGCCACCTTACCAAATTAACCCTAAAGGACGTGAATTGCTGAAGGCAGTATTTATTATGCGGACTTTGTACACAAATGGCTTCATTGCGCGTAGGTATTCAAGGCTAGCCTGTATGACCAGGGGAATCCTCAGCCATCTGGTCTGGCGCCAAAGAGGAATTCCGAAGGTTGAGTCAGACTGCGGCTTCTGGATGGCCAGAACAGACGCGCATGAAGGTGGACGTGTTTCGGCTTTAGGTGACCCTACAAGATACGATAGCGCATGGCTAACGTTTTATGCAGGAACCATTCATTTATTATAATACAAAATTTTCGTGGTGTACAGCGGTAGATACTTTATTTTTCGCAGCTGCTGTTGTGAGCCTGAATCGACGTTGCCCAGAACACAGCCTCATTCAAAAGGCTTCTGAAGTTTTTCAAAGAGACGAAGCAAATAGACATAAAGTCATTACTCGGCAAAATGGTAATCCGACAGATTATAATTATTGACCGTTAGAATGACACGTAGAGGCTAGTAAAATTTAATTTAATATGAACTGACAACTATCACGCGTTTGGCTTTTCTACAAATTATATTCATCAAAATAGGGAGCTCTAACTTCATTAGATCACTGCCTTTTAACTTCAATAGATCTCTAATATGTCAAGAGCTATATGCCATTACAATTCCTACAAGAAATACCGACATTTATTGAGTACCACGTTTCCGCCCTAAGTATACATACAGAGCCTTGCCTACATCGTTCCCACAACGCTTAACAAAGCTAAATTGCCATCACTTACAAAAAGAATCAACTTCGCTCACATTACTGCTCTCTGGCTTCATGAGAATAGGAGCAAAAAACAATTATCTCAGTCAATCTAACACTTTTCATAGTTTAGTCTTGTGTAAATAAATTGGGCCCTGTTACATCTTGTTACTTGCATGGTATTATTGATTAGAATCTATCTGTGTTTCCATAGACGTATATATGTTTGATTTTTAGGTTTATAATTGTCAATGTATAAAATCATCTGTACACGTGTATGTCAATTTTTGAGAGCTCTTTTATTTATTAATTTATATTGATGCTTTAAAAAGGTTTGTTGTCTCATGTTTGGGGGCACGGTATAGAACCCCAGGTGGTTAAAATTTCCGAAGCCCCCCCCCCCTAAGGCATCTCTCACAATCATATGGTGGCTTTGGGACTTTAAACCCCACGTATAAATCAATAAAAGAAGGTAGTCGTTAAATAATTTTGAACCAATATGTATTGTCCATGTCTTAAATTGTACTTGCATGTTATGTGCACCTGTAATCATTTCGTTACTACTGTATTGTGTACGTATAAGTCACCGGGGCCTTTGTCAGCCGAGGCTTTTGTCAAGCCATGGTCTAAGTACAGGTGTTCCTGCAGCTTACATCCAGCCAACACTGTATTCACAGCGCGTCATAATGTCGCAGGCGCCGAAGTAAGACCGAAGGACATGACCTACACCTTGAATAGGCCGTTTGGTGTTGTAAAGAGGGTCTTTTCATAACATCTCTATTTGACATCGATTCATTATTAGCCGGTCCTTTGGTGCATTGTTGAAACGTACTTTATGTTGTTGAGCCAATTCAGGTTATTCGTGGTTTGTCCTCTTGTCTACTTGAACTGTAGTGCTAAATCTGTGTGTGTGTCCAGCACGTGGACCAATGCACAGCTCGACAAGATGTCACATGCTCATAACCGTAAATAACACTGCAGTAGAATAGAAGCTTACATTCTTCTTTAGTTGACTGAACTATTGGCCGGGCAACATAAAGTAAAACCGAAAAAGAGCAGTTCACGTGGTGCAGGCGTAGTGGGGAACAGAGAGTTAATTGTTGATCTAGGGTGCGGTGAGTTGCCTCGGCATTTATGCATGCTCCGAGGGCCAGTCGAGATTGTCGCAGTTAATCGCATAACATCTAGAATAAGCATGACTATTCTCGTCGGTTGCGTAATTCGAAGAGACTTATCTTGATGGATCGCGAGTTTTTTTAGTGAAGAGCGATCTGCATCGACCATTGCTAAGTTTTAGTGGCTAGAGCCTCATAACTAGCTCATAAATGTGCGTGCAAATGGCGTGGTAGAAGAGTAAAATATCACACAGGCCTCACATAATGTGAATGGCATAAGTAGTGGGTCGTTAAATGCTTGCACCTCATAAAAATACAAAACAATAGTTATTCATGGTTAACAGCCATAACATGTACATAGGTGCAGAAAATGTCTTACAGGTGTGTTGCATTTACCATAGTTCTCCCAGAATGACGAATACTGCGTATTCAAGGCTTCTCTACTTCACAAGACTTACGATTTAGAGCGTACTGCGCACCTCATAAGTTCACTGGTGGTACCTCATGAATTCCCAAGGTTACACATAAAGAACGCTCAGACCGTCAATAATGTTCTCTCTGTTTCATGCAATAGATGTAATATAACATGCTAGGATAGCAAAATAACGACAGCTCGTCACGCGATGCAAGATACGTAACTAGTTAGTCGCTTTAGCTTGATCATTGAAAACATAACTTCATAGTGTAGCGTTTACTATACTTGTATTCGAAGCGGCCATCGAACTGTCGGCTTGTCGGATTGGTAACAAAAAGATCTGTAGAGCTTTAAATGTGGTCCACATTATTAAAGCTTCATGGGCTATGTATACATTTACACTTCACTGAAGCACAAACATGGTGTTCAAAAAACTACAGCGAGGGTAATAACGCAGTTAGTGATGAAAAAGTCTCTAAACAGGGGTGCATGCTCAAAACTTTAGCACACATGCTGGCTTGCGTGTTTTTTATCGCACGGTACCAAGATGCAACACTTCACTCATGCTACACCTTCAGATTTGTGCTCCGTTACGTTCACTATTCATTTCTAGTGAACATTTATTTAATGCTAAGGACAATGCTCAAATCATATCACACAAGAAAAAGTGAGAAGCATATGTTACATTTGCAAGTGCTCACTCTTTTACTTGAGCGAAACACTCAGGTGAGATCAAACACCAGTAAATATGGTCGTCAAACTAAGTCAATTACAGAGCGTATGTCCGAACATTCTCAACCTAACAGGAATACTCAGAACGACAGAAGCAGTGCTAATCCCAATTTTATGAAAATAAAATACAGGACTTAGACAGGGGCCCCTAATCGTCAAGCACATACAGCAGATGCGTCAATACATTCAATAAGGCTGGCGACGAAGCATGGATCAATGTTTTAAAGATGTCGAATTGTTGTTTTTTCATATGAATCGTAGTCTTCCAGCATACAGCTAGACTGGAGATCCACATCCAATGCGTCTTGGGTCATTATTACCAAACATACAATAGTTAACTAAGATTTTGCAATCACATTGCTAAAAATGAACATTCCGTGCTGCATTTTTTTGTGCAAGTTGCCTACCATTCTTGTTTCAGCCTGGGTCACCTGAAAACCCCGGCACTGTCATACCTGGTCCATCTCAGGCAAGTGTTTTATCCTTACGAGTGCAGTAAGACAGGTTTTGCTAGTATACCAAGAAACCTAGACGCACAACACAAGACGAAACAAAAGATGGTATTATATCAATATTGCACTCATTTTACGCAGCCAATAACACTTAGATACTACAATGACACAGTAGTAAAGTGGCGTAATGTAGCACTACATGTCAAATAGAGCCAGCGTCACTTGGCGTACTCTGGTCACACGCGAAGCTGAGGATGTGCAGTGGGGTTACTGAAGTGGTTTGAAGTTGTAATTACGAGGCATGAAGTGGTGGTTGACGGAAGTGAAGATTATGACGGGAGCTGTAGTGCGTGTAGCAGTGAGTTGGGGCTGTGGTGAGTAGTGCGAGTAGTGAGAAAAATGACCCATTGCAGTAGCAGTGTACCGTTTCTTGAGGTAAATTTTACGAGAATCTAAGATTCTGTCCGGAAGTAAAACTCGACCAAAAACTTTTTGCTGTTGAAATGTAGGAGGAAGAATAAACTGAGGCAATCTAGAGTTTTTGTCCAACCCAGGGTGGGCGAGTTGCCACTCCACTAGACCGAGCCTACGTGCAGAGCTGCCAACGAGCATATTGGAAAATAGGCGAAAATCTAAGATAAAACTGGCCATGCTTTCGATTTTTAAGAATGAATAAAGAACCAACCAAACAAAATAGGTGGTATTTTGAATTTTTTATTATAAACAAATTTGTGTTAGATTGAGCAGGAAAAAAAGATACATAGGGGCAAAATTTTCCACCTGTTGCTGGCCTCTCAAGTCGCAGATATGGCAAAGGTCGAAGAAATGTTTGATTTTGGAGCTATTCTCAACCACAAAGCTATTAAAGTAGCATGTAGTCAAAAAGTCGAGAAAAAGACAGGGTATCAAGCCTGTAAAGTGACAGACAACGCACTTTCAATAAGCTTAGACTTATAAAAAACTGTGGGGCTAAAAACGACATATTTCTATTTGTCAAACACAAAGTATAATGCGGTAACAAATAGCGAGCGGAGAGGATATGTCTTCAAGATTGATATGGTACTTCGAAATATGAAAAAAATTGAAGCAGCAAATATATCCTATGCACTATTACAGAGAGATGGAGAAGGCTTGCTTTTGTGGATACCCTGTTTGCTCTCCTTGTACGGTGAAAAAATAAAATCAGCCTTAACATTCTGGAAAAAATTTCGGAGGCGATTAGTTTTACATGCGCAGATTCAGCTTTCGGTTCCAGTCATGGTATGAAAGGTATCAGCTTCGCTGAGGAGTAAGCCGACATGAGCAGTATAACAATAAAATATTTATAATGTTTTCATTCAGTACTACCCAGGTTGGCTTGCATGTTCTACGACTGCCTAATTATTTAAAACAAGCGAGAGATTATGGGGGAAACTTTTTACGATATCAATAGACAGTCTAAAAGTTTTGCAGACAAAGCACATGATATTGTACTTTTTCACGTTTCATTCCATAAATACTGTTGTGCGCCATCTGTACGCATCTGTAAAGCTTTAGGTACTGCATAAAGAGGGCACATGATAATTCGCGTTGAACAGATGCAGTGAATTTTCGAATAGGTGTGTTTCTAACATCCGAATCAGAGTCACTAGGAAGAATATTCTTCAAAGCTGTGTTTCCCTAAAGCTTTGGAACTAAGTTTTCTGGTTTTAAATCCACTAAAAGAGTGCCTCATAATTGTGTTGTAGCTGTTTCTTTCTGTTGTCAAGCTCTTAAAAGACGCCGTACTCTGATAACACCATAAGAAAGTTACCTCCACATAGATCTAAAACAACATGAATAACCCACTAGCCACAAATTGGGTATTATTCCTGCAGCTTGCTCAAGCTGTCTAGGCAAGCACGCTGCACGTTGGTTACAGAGCACTGACGCGGACCGGAAATTTGGGGCTCGGGGAGGAGATGCGCATGCATTAGCTGGTAGAGTGTAAAACACTAGGAAATAACACAAACATGCTGCCTCCAAGAAGGCTTGTATTTTCCTGTTTAAAACAAAATTGCGAAAAAGGTTTGTGAAATCGATATTACAAATATACAGCATTGACTTAAAAGTCATTGCATTCGCAAAATAGCCACTCTTGTGAAACGTAGCAACCCACGGCAACCTTATTTTGCCGGCAGCAAGTGGCGTATTGGTAATGCAATGCACAAGCTGGTTCTCAGCACGAGCTCATCGTTTTTGTTCTTCGTGGATTATTAGTACATATCAAATATCATGTCTGTTGAAAAAACAAAGTTTTGCATTCACAATGTCGATACTTGCGCACAAGTATCCACAGTGCGAATGGAAAATTGAAGTATAGTACGTTCAAATAAATTTGACAATGTTTTTGTCGACGAAACTACGGGAGGCGTAATCTTTGTCTCTACTTTGAACCTTTAGATCTAAAGCGTTGCCTCCGAGAAGCGGCGCACAGCAATTCATTCGTAGAGAAGACGACGGATGACAACTTGCCCTAAAGCGTGTTCTTTTGTCTAATGCGGCAGTCTTCGTGCCCCAAATGATAAAAATTTGTTATTATACGTTTATGAACTGATTCAACATTCAATTCTCTTACCCAACGTGTTGCAAACACAAGGCCGTCACAGCAGCTTCATCTGTGTGTCAGTAATAAAGAGGCACCACATATAAGAAGTCTCAGTGCTCTACGTATAAGAGTGGATTCAGATACTGTAGAATACCGTGTTCAAAATAGTTACTCCTATTTGCTAAAACAGCCTTTCTTCACCAAATGCGGTCACGTTTAATCAAGTTTGAAGCTTATTGCCACTTTTTCATTCTGATTTCTAGATTTCTCAACTTATCAGCGCATTCTGAAAAACCTCTGATTGAAGCTTATTGCCGCTTTTTCATTCTGATTTCTAGATTTCTCAACTTATCAGCGCATTCTCAAAAACCTCGGATTTGTACCACAAATATTGTCGCTAAAAACAACATAATGCAACATGTTTTTCTATATTGCTGTTTGATGGCCGTCTGTTGCCTATTTACGAGATTTTAAGAAAAATCGTAGATAGCTTTTTTTATTATTCAAATTTCAGTTGAGTAAACTTTTGCCAGTGTGAAAATTTCGAGGCAATATATAAAGATATACATTTGCCCTACGGCAGCAATAATTTATCTACCTAATGAACACACTATTTCCTTGAAACATGTCAAGTTTGAAAACGCTGTTTGCATTACTTTCGGAGAAAAAAATGCAGAATATGTAACTTATTTTAAACTGTCGCAAATCTAGACATTTTTAAAAGCTGTTTTCTCAAGGCCTACAAACTTGAAACCGTATGAATTCGTTCTTCAATAGATATGTACCTCAGGCAAAAGATATCTTCCTTGAAACAAAAACATTTGTCTTTTAATAGCATGTGCAATTTTCGAAAATGACAGGTGACGAAATTGGTGCCTCCGTGTTGGTGAAGTTTGATATTTTTTTCTCGAAAGCTATGTCGTTAATCATAAAACAAAGTTGACTTTCGGGCTTCCTGGTGAGAAGTGCACAAAATCTAAAATACTCTATGAAATCTAGAATATCAACTTTTGGACCCGCGTCGATCTCTCGTGGAATCACCCATATGTTATTGATTTATTAGAATGCCATAGCTCTTCCATCTGTGGGTGTCTTTCATCTGTGGATCTCTATTATACGTGGGTCTCTGTCTTTTAGTGGCTCACTATCATGCATTCTTTGCGAGACGCGTAATATTCAGATCGCACAACGCAGCAGTTCCAATGGTGCCGTAAACATGACAGAAGTTGCGATGCGTCTAGAGCTGTATTTTTTCTGCAAATCATTCATTGAACGACTTAGTGATTGCCCTAGCTTGGCAGTAGCAATACCTTAGCGTGGGGCATCATAATCACGCGTGAAAGCCAGCAGCTGAATTCGGCAAACAGCTTTGCTTGGGAAACACGTATTTTGCTGTGTTAATTTATACTGCATATCGCCACTGATTCCACCAGGTATATTTTCCACTCTGTTTTGCCTCCCACAATACTAAAGATGGTCGAGCAAGGTAGTTTTAAAAATGCGCAAGAACACCACTTTTTCCTCGTGCTACAGTAGTTCACAGTCAAAATCACGGGAAATCAATATTGTCGCCCCCAAGATTTGCTCCAGAAAATCACGCCGCGTAGCCCGAGCTGATTGTCGAGCACGGGCCAGAATGTATTTATCTGCTGTATCGGTGCATCGAATAAATGAATACGTTACCTTGCGGCTACAATCTAAAATTCTTGGGCGAGTACAAACGAGTGCTCTAGGAAGAGATGGATCTTGAATGAGATGATTTTTGTTAGTATGGCCAGGCTGGCCTGGCACCCTTGGGAGTTCAGAAAAAGTAGTTAACAATTTAGAGTACTTGGTACTCTACTATGGCACAGTATATAGCTGTCCCTTATGCCTCACACTTCATAAGACCGCGTTAACAAAAATTATCATGTCTCATATCCACAATGTGAATGCTTGGGTGCACACTGTTGTTCTAAAATTCGAAAATAGATGGCAATGCCTTTTTTATGCACATACTGTCGTTGTTTATTTATCGATGCTTACTGTTCGCGCTAGTTATCTCTTTCCCTGTGGAGTCAATATTTTTTTAATCTGGCTATTGTAGTAATGCTTCGACACTAGATTGTTCTCGCAGTTTCTTGGACATGAAACTGGCTATTAGCGGGTTCTCTCAACATTAGGTTGCCATAAATAACTGTATAAGTTTTTACACATCACATTACGCTTGCAGAACTGCTCTTGTTCGTCCCATTGAGCGATGTCCTTTTGTTTTCAGTGATGCTGGTAGAAATTTGCCATAGCTAACATAAGCCATGTTTTCGTTTTTTTTCTCCTAACTTCAAAAAAATTCTAATGTGTTATAGGCACCCTTCGAAATTTACAAATTCTAAACTCATGCCTGATTTCAATGAAATTGTTAATCAAGTCACTCAAACTGCAAACTAGAATGACGGAGGTAATTTCATCCTCCTCCACTAGCTTCTACACTAGTTAAAGAGGAAAGATGTTTCAGGTTCGGAATCGGTCCCTTCGATGACTCGAGTGCACGGTGGCAGCACGAAAGAAGAGCCGTAGTCCGGTGAAGAGACGCTTTATTGCAGCCTCAGGCGTATGCCTGAGTTCAAACCTAGACCTTCACTCTTCCCTTTCAGATTCAAACATCCTCTTTTCAACCCGCGGTTGAATAGAGGGTCTCCACAAAAGCTATTCACACGTGTGGGCTAGCATTGCCACAACCACTTGCAGAAACACTTTCAGAATAGACACTGCATTGGTAAAAACCACGTTACCAAACACAACACGCAAAGGGATAGGTTATCCGCGTGTGATATTCTCTCCCATGCCAGGCCGTGCTGCGTCCGTCGGCCGACTTGCGTTGGCGGCCGTTCTCACGCTCGAGCCCAGTCAGCTTTCTCATTGAGTGTTGCTTCGTAGAAGCCTCCTTAAGAGCGGTGAGTACACCGTTGGACTCTGTGTGCTACCCAGGTGCGCATGGGACAGTGAGGCGGCCCAACATCTTAACAACACTTGGTAATGACGTACAGCGGTGGAGGTTATGATCGACTCTCTGCCACCACTATTGCTCAGTCAGCCAAGTGGTCGCGTCCCCATGTCATTCAAAATAGCACGCGTGAATGCCAACAATTGCTTCAACTCAGACGGTGGCGCTTGGCTTGCTTCTTGCCAGACGCTCTTCCGAGTAAGCCTTCTCCTTCTAGTCAAAAACGGGGACGACCTTGACGGCTCCGCTCGTGAACCGTGTGAACGAAGAAGTCTTCTTTCCTACTTTTCCGTGCTCGGGTCTTCCACGTTCGCCTTCGCGGAACCGATTAGCTTCGCTAGTTGACGAGTAGGGAACTGGCTACGCACTCTGCATCAGCTGCATTAATTGCACTACACACAGCACGCCGGTAACTGTTGCCTCATACTAACAAAAGGCATTTTGTCGTGGACAATGGTCACCTTCTTGCTATCGACGTGAAGTTTCCTGTTCTCGCTTTATTGCAAAATAGTAATAGTCTTGTCCAACCGATGTCAAGACTCAGAGCATAACCCAGAACTTGAGGTGTCTGCGAGAACTAGGTTTAACAAACGGCATTCACATGCTAATGAAAACAACAAACTGCCTTGGAGTGGGAATATACCGCGAATGTCTGTAAGATCAACGACGTTGACAGAAACCTGTCACCAGTCTTGCCAGTATAGTTATTTTCGATGTTTCTTTTGAGTGATGAGGAGCTGCGCAATTATCTGTTAGGTGTAAACTGTACGTGAAGTATGACTGTAGGACAACATAGATAACTACAGAATTATTAAAACTTCTTTATAAACATGTCTGATATACTAACATTGGATTGAGAATATGCGCGTCTGTGTATCTATAGATTTTCATCGTCACAACATCTTCTTTTCAGCTTTGGTTGGCCTCTATATTTCACCATGGGTTGATTCCTATAGAAAGGGTAAGCTATTCAGGGTACCAACACGTGCGAGATCACAATATTTGAAAACATGCGCTTATGCATCTATTTTTATATAAGGCAAACTAGGCGTTCAGATGGTGTAGGTAGAGCTAGTACTGTTCACAATGTCTTGCATTACAACATGTGGCTAATTACGCATACATACTCCAAGAATACAGAAATTAAAGACAATTATTACGGCTATATACGACAGTGCCTGTACATCATGATTTAGCCCGAGAATTACCTATGCTTATTTTTAAAAAAAACAATCATGCAAACGAGTGCCGCCCAGAATGTTTTTTTTGTGTATGCAGTCTCAATAATCTCACATACGTGACGATTGTTTTTTGACAAAGTAATCTTCTAACTACGCAACGGAAGGACTTCCATAGTCTCCAGGACATTCTTCTGTGTACAATTTTTTAACTCACTGAATACAAAATGAAACCTTTTTTAACTCCAATTCTGATGTAGTCTGCGTCAAAGATATGGGCTGTTGAGTGGTGAGTGTTGTGAAAGTGTCTTCGTAAGTTAGAGTGAGGGGGCGTACTTACTGCAGTGCTTTAGTAAGAGAACGCAAGAAGCTGCTCATGGAAAGCGCAAAATAATCGTCGTGTTGGCCATTATAACCAAATTTCATTTAGTACTCATATTCAAAAATAAGGCCCTTGATGTTCTTGTTGCGGGCGCAGAAAGCTTCATAGTGACTCTGCGAATTCAGTCAAAATTATATTGCAATTTTCGTTAGTGAACATAGCTGAGGCACATTATGTTAACAAATATATCGCAGCGCCGAACGCATTAGTTTCCTTTGCATCTGTGTTAGGGGATTCATTCTTCAACGAATAATTTGTCAACTGTTTAGGTCTTGCCAACATGCGAACATCTTGACCTTACCTTTGTCACCTTCAATTAAGCAACGCTTACGTTTGTGAACAAAAAGGGTGATAACACCGCTGCTGCCGGAACTCATTTGGTGGAAAGGCAAAGTGAATCGACAGGTTGGCAAAATAAACGGAGTCCAAGCAGCCTCATACATAAAATATTTTTATCCGTGAATGACTCTCTCTAACATAGAAAAACTGAAATTCTGCTGAAGCCAACTCACTCAGACTCAGACGAATAAACATTTTTTCTTCGCCCGAACTGACTCGAACTAACATGAACTAATCTTTCTCGCAACCGGGATCACTCGGGATTTGATTCCTAATAAGTAATACAACTCAGCCGAACTCAGAATACCTCAGAATCACGGAAGTATTACTCAGCTCGACTGCCTCTGACTCAGATTCACCCCAATGTGAGTCTGACTGAGTCGAATCATGAGTGAGTTTGTAAACCTTTGAGTGAACAACGGAGGGATGCAGTTAATCCCAGTCCTCAACTAATACTAGACGCCTCCTGGTTTTGTAAGCTTTGCAACATGGTTTCTCTGCATACTTTGTATGCAAGTAGTTTGGAGCACTTTCATAAATGTTTTGCTTGTAGTTGAGTGAACAAACCTAATTAATTTACCAAATTATCAGTGGCGTTCTTAGTAAGTTGTAGTGGGTTAACGAATTAGACAATATATTTTATGTTTTTAATATTAGTGTACAACTCCAGTATTTCAATTTCTCGCGCAGCCTTGCTGCTTTTGAAGGTATCATTCTCAAGTGGGCGATTGCGCAGCAATAAAGAACTGTTCTGACATCCTCCTCGCTATAGCCAGCATCAATAATTTGGCCGTGTCGTATCAAGTGCACCTGTATCCCTTGTAAACTCTGTCGGCAGTTAGCTAGATACCATGTATGAGATATGCGATATGACAAGGCATAGAGTTTTGATGCTTTTCTTGCGAACATATCTGAACACAACAAACAAAGTTCATATATTAGTCATTATTTCAGCTGGTTATTATCACTTAACTGTTCTTATACGGAGCAGAAGCAAAATATCCTGATCAAGAAACATATACTCTCTATGAAGTTTGTTAGAGAAGCTGAAAGATTGTGTCTCAATACGTGTTTGTTATCTAGACCTAATACATGAATCATCCGAATAATACGCATTATCAGACTGAAAGGATCTATCTTAGCAGTGATTAAAATGTCAAAAACGCAAATATGTGTGTAGAGTCTACGCTTCTACAGCTTTTTTGCATCTTTGGCTACATTCAACAGTTGCATTCTGGACTCTTTTTTTTGCCTATGACATTGCGCAACCAAACGCTTGGTAACGTCTCTATATCTTTTTGTTGCTATACATCAAGTGCTTCACCTTAGCGGTGAACCTCTCACTTTTATGTTTTTTTCGTTTTGTTTCTTCGGTGCTTGCTCAACTATAGACAAATCTTTATTTTGCTGCGTCGGTGGTGTTAACTACAGACCATTGCGTAAGGTCAGAGGCACGCGAGCCAGTTAGATATTTTATGCTGCACTCATTCGTTCGAATACGGTGAGGACAATGGGCTACGCACAACTTGAAGCAAGGGAGCCAGGAAATTTCGCACGGCTCTGCGCTTCAAGTGCGCGGCCTCTACAGCAAAGTTACTACACCAAAGCACACGTATTGTCAAGGTGACGTTACGAATACTTCTGCAGCGAGACAGTTTTAAACAATAGTAACACAGTGCTGACGAAGGTAAAAATATATTTAAAAAGACGTGTTGGTTCTCTCACGGGAGAATTGAATGAATAGAACTTTAGTTTTAGTTCACGCGACTGGCGTGCAACGCACTTTTTACACGTTAAGACGGGCAAGCTAAGCCTGACACTGAATTGTGGGCTCTCTGGACAGCCAAAGCCTGATCTCCCTTGTTCCGGCTTTTGTTGGCAGAGCCTGCTTAGCCTGATTGCTGTCCAGTAAATAGGGGCATCGCCAGACCATACACCCTGAAAAATTGATTGTTCGAAGACTGTTTTTGTTACCCAATATTTGTCATCTGCTTCGAGTACTTTCCTCAAGTTATCACGAACAGTTGCGGTAGTTCACGGTCACGAATGGCGCGCGCGTTATTGATGTGACAAAACATTCCCGAGAAAAAAGTGATCACCACCGGGTTTTCCAGAAAGGAAATGCGAGCAACTCAGATGACGACCATGGTTGTGTAGCACACCTACACCCCACTTCAAGAAGAAGCTCAGCTCTATCACACACGTGATGAGATTTCTTGCTGGTAAAACGTGGGGCACATCAGTGTCGTCTATGCTTCAGCTGTACAGAGCGCTCTTCTTGGAATATTTGCGGTATGGCACGCCCGTGATTTCCAACGCCGAAAAAACTCACATCAGGGTCCTGCAAAGCATTCAAGCCTAAGTTCTCCGCACATGCTTGGGGCAAGCTCGGTGCGCTAATACGTTAGCAACAATTGGTATTGCTAAAGACCATCCGATCACGACATATATGACTGTCGACACACTCCGGACACATATCCGTCACATATCCAGAGTGCCTAACCACCACCTTGCTAGCTGGCCACTAGAAAGAGAAAAGGCAGCGTTTTCCAAAGTTGTTGCGGCTAACCAGAATTCCATCTCGTGGAGATTTTCGCCCGCAACAACACCACTATCTCCTGAGTGGTGCATGAAAAGACCGACTGTGCACCTTGAAGTGCCGGGGATATCTAAAAAGGCAAGCCTGTCATCTGCAGCCCTCAAGCAGATCTCACTGGACCTCTTGCATTTCTCGTATGCTAACCGAATCCATGTTTACATGGACGGTTCGGTCTCAGGAAGTTCGACAGGTGCCTTTGTCATACCATCTCAATCAATCACCGTCAAATTCGAGACATCACACGTCATGACATCTACGAGATCCGAGCTTGCCACTCTTCGAGCCGCTGTGGAGTTTGTTACACAAGAATCCCCTAGTAGATGGGCCATTTTCTGCTACTCCAAGGCAGCCCTTCAATGCGTGCGAAGTCTACGACGTTGAAAATACCACCAGATGGTGTATCGTATTAATGAAATTTGTCATCGCGCTGCTGATCAAGGGCAAGACATTGTTTTACAATGGTTGCCGGGCCACTGTGGCATCAGTGGTAACCACGTCGCCGACGACGCTGCCCGATGTGCCCACGATGGTGCGCACACATTGTTAATACCCTTGTCAAGAGTAGACGCAGCTAGAGAACTTTGTCACATCGCGCATAATGCCACCTTGCGCACTGGAATTCTCCACTTAACTCCAATCATCCCCCTAAGAATCTTAAGTGCTTACGTCAGAAACAACTGCCATCCAAGATTTCTCGACGTGACGCTACAGTGTTATGCCGGTTGTAGACTGGGGTAGCGTTTACTGAATCATTCAGCCATCGCATTGGCCTGGTGGATTCATCCATGTGTGAAAGCTGCAACTGTATAGAGACTATTGAACATCTCTTGTACCACTGTGCCCAATTTGATGAAGATCGCCGGTCTCTTCAGTGTGGCTTGAATAGACTCGATATCCGGCCATTTAATGAAGCAAAGATCTTAGGAGCCTGGTCGTGCAGCGCATTAGCACAGAATGCCACACGAGTCCTCCCGAGATACTTGTCAGCAACTTCATTGAGGAACCGCCTGTGAAACTCGGCATTGTGTGTGTGATGTGACATGTGTCTATCCTTCTCTCTCTCTTTTACTCCCCCTCCCCATGTGTAGGGTAGCAAACTGGACACATAGTCTAGTTAACCTCCCTACCTTTTCTACATTCCTTCTCTCTCTCTCTCTCCACACCCCGAATTCTCCATTTTTCCGTAGAGTGCATGCATTAGATTACGTTCTCAACCACAATGGGGGCGCGAGCTGGTAGTGCCAGTATTGGGGTAAAGAATATAAAAGAAGGTTAGATTTGGGTACGCATCGTTTTGTAGAGTCCCAGCTTTATTGCCAGGGCTCTGTGTAGTTTTCTGTGAGGGAGAGGTAGACCTTTCTGTTTGGTAGAAGTGCTGCGTCAACTCATTGTACGTCGTGGGCTGATCTCTATTGTCCAACGTCTTGCGCTGGGGAGAACCAACATGGGCGCTGAATGTCACACCTCGTGCCTTGGAGTGGAGCAGCTCGGTGAGGTTGAAGGGCGTCCCACACAGGAGCCTCGATCACAATCAAAATGCCTTTTTAAATGGAAAGTGTTTTAAGCCATGGTCCAACACGGCTGCACTGACGTATTTCAGATATGACTTTGCCAAACCCATGCTAACAGATTACAAAAAAACGAGAAGGCAAGTATTTGTCGTGCGTATCGAACCAGCGACCTCTCCATTCACAGCACGTGGCACTAATTACTACATCATGAAGTGTACGTTATCGGGCATGGTCACGTCGCGCCGTATATATATGTATATATATATATATATATATATATATATGCAGATATATATCATCGAAACATTATCCCACTTTTTTACAGCGGCATGATGGCCCGACGAGCTCGTGTTGAGCGCGCTTTGAAGGTCGTCGCCTTTACGAAGCACCGCCTCCAGAGAGTGTGGCCTCACCTGCGTGCGTGTTTATCATTATCGTAGTTCGAAAGAAAAGGAAGGTCACTTGGCTGGGTGCTGCGTCGCCGTTTACAAAAGAGGCGATCTGCTTACACACGACGCCGGAAGGATTCCGACTGCTATTTGTGTTTGCTTTCTGCTTACTTTTGCGCACGTTTGGTGCGTCATTTTTCCCTCTGAACTGCGTGCTTTACGTGGGTCATTACACTCAATTTTCGGCTATAATCTGTGTTTATTGGGTTGGTCCTTGCGCCTTCACAAACAAGCTGGCGAAACCTCAGCGCATTCGGTCTTGCCGGTAATTCAAAATTGAATATTTTTTTATGTACCAGCGATCAGCCAAGTGGTCGGGAAACACAGTTGCGCACACCAGCAGTGACGTAACGAAGCGTTCGCTTCGCGAGCTTCTGCATGGGGAGCTGTACGGATGCTTATCGTGTTTCATGGTCAGTGGCAATTGCAATTGAGTTGTTTCAGCGTTATGCAACGTGCTACTAGAACTAAATTACTTGCAGCTAATAAATCAATGCCACAGCATTGCCCTTGCAGCGCTGTGGGCTGCCAGAGCGTACAGACCTGGTAGATTACTAGCGTCGCACTGAGTACATGCCATTTTCTTCAGATAATGTTTATATACATGCCGCACATATACCGAAAGATGCAAAAGCAACGGTCAATACTCGCAGCATTGTTGCAACCAATTATCATTTCGTGCATTTATGTATTCTAGCAAGCAAAATCTGCACGCTTTACCTATTCTATTGCGCAAAGTGTGCTCGCTAATGCAGCGTCTCCTAATCGATAAACTTGCTTGTTAACCTGGCACGCTTCAAATAATGCTACTTGCCATTGCGGAAGGCCATCAGGAACATCTGCCACAACAACGAGGTCCTTGGCATCTGAGTTTGCCTAATCTTCGACGCTTTCTTCGTCGCTCGAGCCGGTGGCCATTGGGCCGAAATCAAAATGCACAGTATACACAACGTTGTCGCCACTTCTGCTGCTCGATTAACCATCGCCCGAATCTTGAACTGATGATGGTGTAGACGACATGGCGATGGTCGCAGTACCACTTCGCAACACTTCGGACACGTTCGCACTACGTGCAAGCAACACTCGCTACACAGTGTAGACCCTGAGTGCGTGTCTAAGGTGCTCTTTGGTAGCAGACGACCGCACTTCTCCCACTCGTTTGGGACGTCACGCTCGCCAAAGGCAAAATGGCAGTTGCTGGCGGTGGGAGGAGTTTACAGCCGAAGTTTTTACGGCTTATTTTGTACATAAATAATCCTCCACAGTTCACTTTTTATACGTGCTCAAGCATATTCGACCCTCTACCTTCGTTTTTTCTTGAAAACCGTAAATTGTTGGGTTACCGCGCCATGAGCCATGACCTCTTTAAGTGTCCAGCTGTGAGAAATGTTAGTCCGCGCTCGTCCTGTGTATGCTAACTTCGTGCTTGCTTTCCGCTTGAGGTGTTCCCCGCATGTTTCGAGCTGCTCGCCATTCTTAAAATGACTTCGCCGTTTTATGCTGTGGGTGAAACAATGCACAATAAACGCCCAACTACTTCTGTAAGGACACGTTTCATGTTTGTGGTATACCGATCACTTTGCGGGGGGTCAGCCATGTTTTAAAATTTATATTTAGCTTGGTCAGCGCTGTGTTAGTTCGTTCATGTCTTTCCTCGGCCAAGGGGGCGCCTGTCAAAGGGTTGGGTACGAAGATGGTTTCGTACAAAACTTTACGAGCACTGGCTGACATGGCCTTTGCTTTCGTTAGACTTATTATTTGTTGCGCCTCAATGAATCAGCCTCATACCTTAATTTTAAATTTGCATAGGTTTTGTGTCGTTTGCTGCTACAACTTTCACTTTCTACCACTGCAACTGTAGCTCAGACGCCTGGGTGAGCTGTGCAGCGAGAAAACAATCTGCCAAGAAGGTACATGTTGCCTGCAAAACTTTGGCTCCCCAAGACGATGTAAACCACTCGGCAAGCGTGGTGATCCTTGTTCACCAAGGTCTCTAACTAATGTGTACCTCGACATGTGTCCCTGTGGTCCAAACGAAGGTAAGATACTTTTTACATTACCTTTCAAATTATCAACAATTTATATACCTTCCAATATTTTTATTCGAAGGATTTGCATGAAAAATATTTTCATTGCATTGCCTTGTAATATATTCCAACTCGCAAGTATTGAAAAATAGATTTGCTACACAAGACGACCTCTATAAAAAATTCAAGGTTACATTCCACAAGTTTCACCGAAATTTCGCGTAATTCAAGATAGTCTGAGTTTTAGAAAACAAGAGTTCCTCATATCTAATCGAAACTTTCTTAGGGTAAGATGGCTACTGTTATCACGAGTATAGCGAATTGAAAGTCGATCCAAAACGAATTGGCTTTAGTGAATTTATACTATTTTTCTTGTTTTCAATAGAAAAGCTGTATTTACCTCATTGTCAAAAGTGAGCTCCCAATGTAGAGATCTCAAATGATGGGTCAAAGAGTAAATACCATCAAGTAACTGTTATGTACAGTCCTGAAATGAGAATCCCAACTTCAATTTCCGAGTCAATATTTTGGATTACAAAATAATTGTGATTAGGCTCAACATTTTATTGCGAGTTTTGTTTTTGCTTAATAAAATCTTTCTTTTTTACTTTTTCAGGAACGTGCGAAAATGGCTATTGCACATAATTAGTGTTAAGATCGAAACGTCATGGCGTGATGTGCTGAAAATAAATTGATTTTAGTTGTTAGTTTAGTAGATCTGAGACTTGAAGCTCACTCATTTGTCCTCTGCAAACTGAACCAGCTTCATTTTGGGCTGAAGCGAATATCATGTAGAATACAAGATTGTCCGATTCTTTTGTAGTTGCATTCCCTTTGGAAGTCACCTGTTATAAGTACTTAAGCCTAACACTAAAAAAATGAACAACAATGAACTGATCCTATTTTAGGCACTTTATACGTGATAATTTTTAAAACTATGCACAGTACTTCTATACTTACTGAAGCATGCCACTATTCGGGTACTAAAATTTTTAAGGCAAAGTAAGGATCCACCTCATATGACGCGTTCATAAAAGAGGACAGTTATAAATAAAATGGCTCAAAAAGGCGTTAGGTTCATTTACTAAAAACACAAAGGATCAGACTGAAACACCTTAACAAAGAAAAAGGGGGAAACGCACTACTTTTCTCGATTACACAAGAAAACATTCAATTTGCGGTTCAAGACCTTGAAAGAAATGAATTATTCTGCTCCCTCACAAAATATACAAGAACCATGCTGACTAATGCACCACAAAATAAGTGTTTGCTCACACGAGTTTTTCCAAGACGTTAAAGCTTGTAACAATTTATCCTATTAGTATGGTTCTGGAATAAAAATTGAGACGAACTATTCGGAAAACTAACGCACTTTACAGTAAGCGACCAAAAAGAGGAATACAGGGGTCCTTTTTTATTAGGCGCAACATTTCATCCAACTAGCAAACCAGAAAGCCAAACAAAGCCTACAGGTTGTTACTGGTAGCAATGATGATATAAGCATACTATATACTTTGCTGATATCTGGCACAAAACCGGCTACCTTCAAATGGCACTACCGATAGCTTCAGTGACGCCCTTGTCTATAAGTTCTAAATATTCTAATGAGTGTTATATTATTTGGTATGTGAATTCACGTTTTTTTTATACCAACTTAGTATAAGCCCAAAAAGTTCCATCACGTTTACCTAAAAAATTATAGCAACGCTGCTGAGTGCTAGGACCAAGGAATACATGTAATAAAGATTTAGGGTTCAAATCCCTCTGACTCAGACTTAATATTGTTATGGGAAAAATATGTAACTTCTTTCAATATATTAGGTTTCAAACGTGCGTCTATGATAGCCACCACAGACATAGCGCAGTACGGCTCTACGGACCACTTATCTCGGTGGTTATAACACTCAAAAGCGAACAACTGTCGTCCGTGACTTTATTAAATTCAAACGCTGATTGCGCCGAGCAGTTCACTGTGGCACTAGCTCTCCCTGCCACCGATTACACTGCCATTTACACGGATTCGCGCGCAGTCGCGTGGGCTTTCATGACGGGCTCAGTTTGTCGGGAAGCCGGGGGCATTCTCTCTGCTGCCAATCGGTCAGGCAAAAAACACATAATATGGTTCCCGGCAAACGTTGGCCGACACGTACACGGAACCATCCTTAATGCCATCAAGTTTGCTCACTCCCGGGCATGAAGTCCCACATTTCACGCCGGGTGGAATCACTCGAAGGCTGACGACGTCACTTGTTTCTTCAGAGACAAGTTGCGAACTTTCCATGAAAGACGCAAACACTACAAAATGGAGTGGCGGAAATACGCACTCCTGCACCCACACTTAACAAGACCTCAGTCCATAACTCTACGGCTCTTACAGACAGAAGCGCATTCATCGCCTCTAAATTGCTCTAACTACTTATATGGCATATATCCGGGGTCCCGCGCTGTGGTCATCCCAAATGTACTCTCCAACACATGCTATGGCAATGCCCTACGTTGCTCCAGAGCAGCGAGCCTGCTTCTACGGAGGCGGACTGGACCTGTCTCCTCACAAGCCACGACAAAAGAGACCAGCTTATGACTATCCAGAGGGCCCACGACATAGCCGTGGAGTTCAACCTCCCCGTCCCGTCGTGGGAGTGGCCCACCGGTGTCGCCCCCAGGGGGATTGAGCGCCGACTCCGGATATTAATAAAGTTCTTTGCCTGCCTGCCTGTCTTCGTTAACAGAGCTGGTAACTATGTCAACTACCTCTGCCCAAAACAGCGCACACGTGGACAAAAGTTACCACTATCTTGCCTCACGGAGAGGTAGGTTGACATTAAAGCAGCTTAATCCAGAAACACGCGTCGCATCGTTTCACAGGGTCGGATACAACTCCGGGTTGCCATTTTTTTATACTATGGGAGTTAAAAAGGATCTGGCCTCTGTACCTTAGGTTTCGCTTCTTTTTTTACATAATCTAGCTTACAATGGTAATCGCATGCGAGCATTATTGCTGGTTCACGTGCTGTGATTGACGCAGCTATGATTAACGCACCATAGTTTTTTCAAACACGCACCTTGCCTTTTAACGTTCGCTTGCAGAACACGTACTTCAATTTGTCCATCAGGGTAAGCAAGAACTGATTTGCAAAAAGACATTACAGGGAAGATTAGAAGGAGGTAAGAAATTAAAAACAAAAAAATGCAGAGAAATAGATAAAATTACAAAAAAACAGAGAGATAAAGAGGAAAGCATAAAAAGTGGCATTAAGCACAGAAAAAAATTACAAAATAGATTCGATAGATTCCACGCTTTGCGAGAGTGGTTTCATGCAAAGCAGTCGAAAGCAGTTTCTTTAGCGTTTAACCGAGCACAACGAGGTAGTTGGATGTTTTTGTACGTCATTTTCGATGGAGGCGGAAATGTTGTAGGGCCGTGTGCTCAGATTTGGGTGCACGTTAAAGAACCCCAGGTGGTCTAAATTTCCGGAGCCCTCCACTACGGCGTCTCTCATAATCAAATAGTGGTTTTGGGACGTTAAACCCCACATATCAATCAATCAATGTTTTTGTACGTGTATTAGTTGTGTGCGCATTGTCGATCAAGCAACCTTGTTGGCTACACAGGTGATTGAAAACTAACCAGTGGTCTGTCATACGCCAGCGCTCACATTAGAGCAAACACATCAAAATTATACAAATTACGGGCTTTACGGTGCGATGGTATGAACACCATACCTAACCTTCATAAACATGTTACTCCAGGGTTGAGCAAAGCTTTCAAATTTCACGCATATTTACGGAGTTAATAATTATGTATGGTGCGAAGCGTTCATCCTTCTGTAGGTCCATCCGTCCAACTGTCTGTCTGTCTCTCTGTCTGTGATGGCGAGACGGACAGATGCTACGCCCTACTCATCATCATTCACTCCGTCGATATGCTGTGATTTTTTTCTTCTTCACGAGAACTACACTCAAGCCGATGCCACACCGGCATGAGTGTAGTTGTTCAATATCTGCTGCAGATGTCACGGGGTCGTGACGTGGCCGAAGACAGGGGTCTTCATGTTGTTATATAACTGTTCATTTGGGCGAACCTGTACCCGGCAAACGGAAATTTCGATTACAGTCAGTAGCAGTCTTGCACAAATAGCAGTGAACGGAGCGTCGGCCGTCGATCAGCTACTGACAAGCGGCGAAGCGCGTCGGCATTTACACTCTTGCCTTCGAATGTTCTAGCGTTATCGCTGGCGGTGGCGTAGGTAACAGAATAGTCGGTACAGTTCGCAGGGTAGGCTTGATCGTATCGAAATGATCTACTAACGTCCGGTAGGTTCTCTAAAAGTGCAGGCGCGGTTTGCGCTGAGAATTGTGTAGCGTTTTCGGACGATAACAAAACTTGGGAATTGAAACGTGGCAATATGCAATGCTCACCGCCTCACGCATGCATCTGCATCAGTGGGCATATCTCGAAAGGTTTGCCCTGTTGTTCAATTCAGCGAGCATTCTGTTCCCCGACAGCCGAAGAGATGTTCGCTGCCGGTGAAGCCGAGGTGGGCAGTTTTCCTTCGCGGTGTAAGTTTGCCTTATTCTCGTTCATTCTTACGAGCTTCCCAGTCTTCTGGCTGCAGTCAATCCTAGGTTATACCGGTCCTGGAGTTTCCTACAACATTGCAGCAAAATCCTCAGCTGTGCTCCGACTATTATTGTCTTTCGGTGGTCGCTCATTAGTTGCATGATGTATTGTTTGACTTTAGCGCTCTTAGCGTTGGACAAAGCTCTTCAAACCTAGAGTGCTGTCTGATTAGAAGGCTGTGTCTGTAGCCTCCTGTGTGTGCGAAGGCTGTGCAAAGGGTGGAGTGCTCGGAACTGTTGCACTGCACAGAGTGGTCGTTGACTCTACTCCGTCTCCCCGTAACGGTGGTCTAGTGGATAAGGTACTCGGGTGCTGACCCGCAGGTAGGGGGATATAATCGCGGCTGTGGCGGCTGCATTTCCGATGAAGGCGGAAATATTGTAGGCCCATGTACTCAAGTTTGGGTGCACGTTAAAAAAACCAAGGAGATCTAAATATCCTGAGCCCTCCACTATGGCGTCTCACGTAATGATACGGTGTCTTTCGGACGTTAAACCCAAGACATATTATCATCATTATTGACTAAGCGAAGTGCCTTGTCTTCCGCTTAAATATTGGGCGTAGTTGGTCTCCATCAGGTGAACAACACGTTCACAACAGCAGATGTATGCGTTGTCTTAGACAGAAAATCACAGCTTATTATAAGCTGATGGGAACTAGTACTCAGCGCAGCAAACTGTACGCAATGAAGAAGTCTGTCAATGCAAACACGAACGGTGAACATTCCAATGATTTCCGCCTGAGCAGTGAAGATTGTAGCTTCATCATAAAAGGTGGGGACTTTTCGAATACGGGAACAGAAAGAACGCTCAATAACCAACGAATTATCATCAGTGTCTATCAAAGCGTCCACGCATAGAGCTCCGAATATAATAGATACTGTATCATTAGGACGCACTTGAGGAATTTCTGTCCTTTCATGCAATGCTAGCTTTTGCTGCAAAACCTGCAGAACTCACAGGGGTGACGTAGACGGTCGCGATGGTGACGTAGAGCAGGAAAAGGGCGATAGTGAGCGGCGTCTAGTAGAGCGCTAAGAACGTGCCGTTTAAGATGTCGCAGTTGTCGATGGAGAGCGCCATGGCGGGGGATTTTAATGACGGCGTTGAAAAGTGGACCTGGCAGCCCTGTCATAATGTTCATTGGTGTCGAGTCTACGATGCTCCTGCTGACGCTTCCGATAAAAGCACGTAATGTGGCCTTAGTACTCGCACTAGTAACGCACCGGACGAGGCGATTGCCATGGTAGGTAAACGGGCTGGCTAGGCGCACTCGGAGTTATCGAGGCCAGATGAACAGGTGTCGAAAGTGTGGGCACCGATTGTATTACGATTGGCAAATTTCAAAGGCACGTACGTATGTCGGCTGGAGTCAAGTGGCCGCAAAGTCTGTCTACCTTGCAACGGTAATGAACGCCAGCTCCTTCTTGAGGACGTTGCACAAAAGGGTACTGTATGGTTGAGGTGGATTCGGGTTGTGCCAACAGAGTGCAGCTCTTCCGGTATAATGGCCCGTATCATAGCACATAACTAGGCATTGGTGGAGGTGGTGCTTTCGGGGCTATTCAATGGTAAACAATAAGATTTGAGCTCATCTAGGCATGGTAACAACATTGTGGACTGTTGCAGTGTTTGGAATGGCCAACGCCTTGAAAGCTATCATGCCAATGCCATTCAGTAGATGACGAAACCTCTCTGATTTCGTCATAAAGAGTTCAAACAGTGACAGAGAGCAAGCACAGCCTCCATGTATGAGGTTTAGGATTCACCTTGTTGCTTTCGAGCAAAAGAATTTCTTTTGCGAGAGCTAAACGAACCACCAGAATGCCGAAAGTTTGGTGGAGCTGCTGTTTGAAATGTATCACACCTCTGATATCAGGTTCTTGTTTGAAAAACCACTTTTTAGCGATGCTTGTCAAATAGAAGAAATTTATTATGGAAGATAGAAGTGGGGCGTGGTACGTAACATGGACTGGAGGATAGAACAACACTCGCAACTGAAAGTTTATTCAAGGTGTAACACATATATCCCTTACAAAAACTGTCACTTGATACAAGATAGAAGGAAGCATGTCGAATCTTGGCTGGATCAACCGGGTTCTTAGTTGCATTCACTTGGTTGTATTGAGTTAACTGGTCCTTTACAACTTCAACTCAAAGGTTGGTGAATGTGGATGCACTGTGCTGGTGTCCTGATTATTTAACGGTTGATAGGCCACGGTAGCCAGTGCCTTGACGGCAGAAGCAGATGGACCGGTGGGCTTGTCCTGAGACATGTTACCGAACACTTCGCCCAGACGGCGACCTGAGTGGAGCTCCAGGAAGTAAAGCTTGCACCGAGAATACCGAAGATAGATCAGAAGCCTTCACCACTTGTAATATCACGATTAAAACGACCTTTATTAGGCCCCGAAGATGCGATCAAGGAACCACACCCAAGGCACAAATAACAATCAAGCCGAGCTCCGACAACCGATGGAGACGAAGAACACTCATGATGATGTAAACGAATGAAGAACATATATGTGCTTAATAAATTCCCACAGTATTCCTTTAGAACTTCGACCTTCACACCACATATTCACAACGCTAAATACAATGCGAAAGACACCATCCACATATAAAGCAAGTTTTCTTAATTCTTAGTTTGATTACTATTTTTTTTCTCAATCGAGTCAAGTAGAATCCATACAATGACTGTTTATCTTAGAGTTATCGTGAGTGTTTGGTGCGTTGAGCAACCTGAGCAACATTTGTCAGCAGAAATTCTTAATACCGTCCATCTACAGCACTTCGTTTCAATTCCTGTTTGCCATACCACCTCATTCACAGCTGGTGTTTCATCTGCTGGGCAAGCACCAATTTTTATGGTTAAAAAGTACTGATTCCGTTCAACTGAGGTGCTTTACTCAATTTCATATGTACGCTGATGCCCATTTTTCAGCAGCCCTATTCAACCTAAATTGATGTAGCAGTCGTTCTGGAACCTATTATGGTAGCATGTCATTCATTGTGCCCTTGCTGTTTTCAACTCCAAATTCTCGTACTACTTTATATACAGCCTGAATTATTCTCAACAAACGCATTCGTTGTTCCTGATAGAATTGAGGCTAGTGCTCCATCTTTTATGTATGCACCAAATGTGCTCCAACATACTAAATCAATTCGCTTGATTTTATTTATTACGTACTCTCCATCTAATTTTTGGGAGCATGAACCAACCTCAACCTACGCAGCCGTCATTCTGGAACTTATTCAGGTGAATGTTTCATCCCTTCTGCAAATTCAATGTTCTCTTTAGGTAGATGTTGCATCTCTTTTGCAAGCTCATTGTTCTCTGACAGTCATAAAATCCATACATCTTTTCAGAAATTAGCTTATGTTCATTATAGGTTGCGGTGCTATTTTTTACAGTCTTAATCAAACTGAACTCGTCCACTTGTCATTTCGGAAGCAATAACGGCCGGTGCTTTTGTTCTTTGTACGAACTAAGCAATCACAGTGAAGTAATTTTATGAAATATGCGCTTCAAATTAATATTGTGCTTGTGTTATATTGTGCACAGCCCAAATCAACTTCAACTGCCGCAGCTGTCATTCTTAGTGCATTACCGGTAACTATTTGCACAATACGTTAACAAATCAATATTTTATGATCAATTTGCCCACAGCAGATGTTCATTTGCATTTGTTTTGTACAATTGTACTGTCTCCTTCAAAACCTTCTTCAGTGAGAACTCCCATATTTATCGTTCCTGATCCGATTCATGGAAATCTTTGATGCCTTGTGTGAAATGTGGGGGCTCCGGTGATCAATAAACCAATAATCAGATTCACTTATGGGCCACATTGTATCAACTCTTGAGAAGTGATACATTGTATGAATAATCGCTTTATTTCTAGCCTCAACCAACCACCGATAATGAAACTGTCGTTACTGTTCCAACTCTGGTGGATGTTTGGTCTCTTGTGCAAGCTAAGTCATCCTAAACAGATAATAAAGCAAACAAGTAACTGACCGTACACAGCTGAAAAGTGTTCATAGATGTCATCAAAACAATTATGAAGGCACATGATCATTTTCTGTATGATACAAAAATGAAGCTAATCAGTCATATAAGTCGATAACAGCTTCAACGACTTATTCGTATGTCTATGTTATCTCTTTGTGAACCAGTTTATTCACCTTTGCTTACTAATAAAGCTTTTGTGCAGAAATAGAAAATTATGGCACAGCTAATGGTCTCTATTGTGAGATATTAGAACACTCAGTTGGCGTCCCTCCTGCAACGAAGTGGTTATATAAGGACATCGAGTCTACACGCTGCAGTAGCCTGAAGAGTAAGGCAATCTACTACTGGCCCACATGCTGCCGGATGAAATCGTGGCCATGGCAGCCGCATTTTTGATGAAGGCGGAAATTCTAGAAGCCTCTGCTCTTTACTTTTGGTGCGTATAGAAAAAAAACAGCTTGCGAAATTTTCAGAGCCCTTTATTACGGGGTCTCTCATAATGATATGGTGTTGTCAGAACGTTGATGCACACAGTTGTGAGACCCATCAAACCAAATTTTTCAATGTCATGATTTCGACGGAGAGCTATGTATATCAAAAGCAGAGGAGTCAGGCCCTGTGGTCATCTTCTCCTCCATTTTCTCCTTACACTCATATCGCATTTCCACCTCTTTGCTATGCTGTAAGAGAACAATCCTATTAGGAAAACATCCATCATATGAATGATTGATTCCACCACCCATCATTTTGGTGAATTATGAAGGCGAAAATATTGGTGGCACATGGTGTATGATGGTGTATGGTGGAGCGGATGGTGAATGGCGCGATCAAGCCGGTAGTGCTGGAGCACGAAGCAGAGTCGAAAACACCGTGACGCGCTGCCACAAAAATAATAAAAGTGATTGCATAAAAATCATGTAGAAAGCACCTGCAAAAAAGTGCGACAGCGCGGGATCGAAGCTGCCACCTCTGGTTTTAAACTGAGAATACTAGCTTTTTGCGCCAAGCCGACACATGGCGGTTGTGGTGTTAAAGAAGTAGCCAACTCACTAACTCACTCTTACACTTCTGTTTTGTTTTTGCTTTCTCGAGATTGACGTGATCTGCACCTGCTTCTAACATTTGAACATTTGATAAACACGAACAAGTGCTGCGTGTAACGATTGCCACTGCGATAATGGCAACAGCGCTATGTTTTTGTTTAAACTTACAACCACAGAAAATAAAACAGCTCAGTGGACTGTGGAGCAGATACAGTTTATCGGCGGTTACTGCCAAGCTTATTATCCGTTTCTTGCTCCTTCGATGATATGTGGGGTTTAACGTCCCAAAACCACCATATGATTATGAGAGACGCCGTAGTGGAGGGCTCCGAAAATTTCGACCACCTGGGGTTTTTTTTAACGGGCACCCACATCTGAGCACACAGGCCTACAACATTTCCGCCTCCATCGGATATGCAGCCGCCGCAGCCAGGATTCCAACCCGCGACCTGTGGATCAGCAGCCGAGTACCTTAGCAACTAGACCATCGTGGCGGGGCGTTTCTTGCTCCTTCCAAGGGGAGATATTTATTCAGCCTTTATAACTCTTCAATGGTCATTCGACAGATACGCCCATACAATTGACTGTGATGCGTTTCGCGCAACGCACAGCGCCGTCGTGCCAGCGCACCGCTGTTGCTCGGTCGTTTGGAACAACTTCATAACGGCTTGGCCGAATTGAAGGCAGTCCGCCAGAAACATAATGTTATTATATTGCTTCAGTAAGCTTACGAATTGACGAGTCTGTGTTCTCGCATAAGAGCCAGTGAAGTGCCGGCGAGTGTGACCGGTGGCTGTCGGTGAGAGGAGGCGTACATTTGGTGGAAGTGCTGCAAGCGCAACGCATCGATATTTGTTGCTTCTTGCGCGGACACCGTACACAATCAAAAAGGTTTAATTTAGCTTAAACTATGCCACAGCTGTGTTGTATTGTCATTTTTACTCTTCCAAATTGTGCATTTTCATACTCAGAAGCATCGATAACACTTGTATGGGCTCGGTCGGTACAACTAACCTTTGGTGGAAATTATGGTGGTAGAACAGAAGGGTGAAATTCGCATTCGCTGGGGCTCGTCTCGACGCATGCCGAAAGTGAATGTTTAGGCCTATTCGCATGCACTTTGTTAGCTTAAAAGTACGGCTCAAGCAATAGAGTGTGCACGATTGGCCAGGGTTCCATTTCCAGCGTGGTGACATCAAGTCACCGCTGTGTCCTGCTCTAACCTTGAAGAGGGCTATCGCGAACTGGAGCTCATTTATTTCTCAACAACTGCGCGCTGAAGTAAAACATTTATTGTCACTTTTCACAGTGACACCTCTAGTCTTCTAAGCATCACAAAAAAGAAAAACATCGTGGATTTAAAACTGATGTAGATACGTGCGTGAAATGTTAACATATATTCACGGCCACATATTCCACGCCGCACAAAAAATAATTGCGTTGTTGACATTTTTAGAATGAAAAAATAAACGTGCTAGAAAGCGTGATCAGCAGCGTTTTTTCTTTCGACCATAATTGTATATCTCTGCGCATACAAGAATGAGACGCTAGAAATAAGTAATTTCACATGCTGTCGTGCTATTTCATCATGCCACCATCATCCACCAAGCTTCCATCACGCCACCGTCATCCACTTAGCTCATCAAGCCTTCCACCAAAGACGTTTTGCCCCGCCACCATCAGCCGGCATTTTCCACCATCACCAATATTGGCTTGCCACCCCCACCACCACCAGCCATCATTTTTTCCCGCCCCGCCGCGGTGGTCTAGTGGCTAAGGTACTCGGCTGCTGACCCGCAGGTCGCGGGTTCGATTCCCGGCTGCGGCGGCTGCATTTCCGATGGAGGCGGAAATGTTGTAGGCCCGTGTACTCAGATTTGGGTGCACGTTAAAGAACCCCAGGTGGTCAAAATTTCCGGAGCCCTCCACTACGGCGTCTCTCATAATCAGAAGTGGTTTTGGGACGTTAAACCCCACAAATCAAATCAATCAAATCATCATTTTTTCCCCTCTCGCCGTCATCAGGCATTATGCCCACTACAGTTTCAACCATATCCACTAGTATTTCCACAATATCCACTGTTATTTCTAACATATCCACCAACGATTCCAACATCCACCAACCCAGAATTTGCAATTGGGAAGGAAGTCAGGCAATTAACAGTCTGGCCTTAATCATTTCCGACAAAGTGTTGACAGAGTGTTGGCACACCGTTATAAGCGGGTAAAAGAAATTATAAGAAGCGAGGAAAGAGTCAGAAAACTAGAAGCTGCTCCACCAGGGTTTACACTTCTGAGTACAAAAACAAAATTTTCGGAGTAGACTATCTGCACTAAAAGCAGGAATGTTCACGAGGCTCACAAAGAAAAAAAAAGTGGGAGAGGCAAGGGTCACAAAAATGTAGTGCAGCTTGCAGCGATTTCTGCAAGGTTGTGCGACAACAAAGTGCAGGGTGCTTAGCTGGTCCTCGCTTCGGAACACCCTATCTCTCTTATCTTTTTTGCGACCCCTTGCTATTTTATACACTTTATGAAGTTATCCTAGCATTCTCTTGTAGCAGATATGTGCCGCATGAATTGGGCAAATCTGATCATTCATTAGAATGGTGCATGAAAATTTCGGGTGGGTACAGGCGGCAAACAACAGTAAGGGGCCGTACGTTTCAGCTCCTTTTCTTAACCTAATGTGTGGAGTGCTTTGTAGGACAATGAGCGCATACCGGTACATGGTATTGAAGTTTTATATGAAGCAAAAGTGGCATACTTCGACCAAAGCAGTCCTACTTTAAAAACTACTCGAAGATGAATCACTTTTGAAGGTGGATGTATCGCTCCTACTCCAGACTTAGCGTGTTGTTCCCGGTCATACTGTCACATTCCCTTCTCTATTTCGTTATTGCATCAGTTGTCTCTCACTAATTCTTAGTGAAAACCATACCTACAGTGTTTGAGAAGCTCCAGCACTGCAGTGGATCATTTTCTTAAGATTGCGCACACTTCGTAGACATACACATTATTCTGGATCCTATGGTATGTTGTAGGCCCGTGTGCTAAGATTTGGGCGCACGTGAAAGAACCCCAGGTGGTCGAAATTTCTGAAGCCCGCCACTACGGCGTCTCTCATATTCATATTGGGGTTTTGGGACGTTAAACCCCACATATCAATCAAATCAAATTGGATACAATGGTACCGCTATTGACAACGCTATAATACTTTATGTCAAGCGCATAAATGCCGACGCGCTTTCCCTCTAGTCAGTTGACCGAAGGCCGATGCTCTGCTCACAGCTATCACTGCCAGTGGGCGTCACTACAATCTTACCTTCAGTTCACGGCCCACAAGTTCGGCCGAATAAACAGTTTCGTCTTGCAATTACAGTCTGCTTCCTTGGTCCACGTCGCTACCCCATCACAATTTTTGCAATACCCATCATACGCTTTCGCCCTCAGATATTTACTGATTAAAAACTGCATGTGCCGCCCCAGCTTGGTGGTCTAGCGGTTAAGGTACTCAGCTGCTAACCCTCAGGTCGCGGGATCGAGTGCCGGCTGTGGCGGCTGCATTTCCGATGGAGGCGAAATTGTTGTAGGCCCGTGTGCTCAGATTCGGGTGCACGTTAAAGAACCCCAGGTGGTCCAAATTTCCGGAGCCCTCCACTACGGCGTCTCTTATAATCATATGGTGGTTTTGGGATGTTAAACCCCACATATCAATCATCAATCAATTAATCAAAATTGCATATGCCAACACAATGAAAAAAAGTAATGGTGGAATTGGCTTGAGCTCTACGAATAAGTGCGCGCGCACTATAACTTGAACTTGACGTTTATGCTGGCCAAGATCCTTTTACTTTGAAAAAAGAGCCAAAGTTTAGTTTCATAACAATGAGCAAGGGATTACGAAATGGGAAATTGCAACCACACACTCATTGATTTATCTTGCAAGCCCATTGGGCGACAACAAGCTGCACATTAAGAACTCTCGTGGCAATTCCAGACCTTCAGGGAGTAGTACTTGAATGATATTCAAGATCAGCTCTCACTCTGCCCCAAGGTTGACGACAAGATGCCAGAACCCAAAAAGCCACTCACATTATCAAAGACAACACAAAGAATGTCTTTGCTTTCCTGGTATTCAGAAACTCGTCGCCAGTTGACGACGTTATTAGCTAATGCCAGCCCTATCAAGAAGTGAAAAGTTGTCTCATTGCTCCTCATTTTTTGTGTCTTCGCAATCAGCTGCGTCATCTACTTGCGAGGACATTCATACGCTACCTGATTTCTGCTGCGGCCGAAAATATTGTACGCCTCGTCCGCCGCAAAACTGAAGCAACATCTCGAATTCTTACTCAAGATGGTGGCCACAATGATTCACACAAGATTACCATAATAAAGACATTTGTACGCCAAGAGCTGGCTAACGTCGCACTACAGACGCTCTTCCAAGTGAACAGACCAGACTACCGTCCACCTAGTAAACCATACGTGGCCCAAAACTCCCAGGCCTGTACTCACTACCGGAACTCACCGTAAAAGCAAACCCCTGATGACAGGTCTTTTTGCTTCTGTTGCGGGCGCGTCGGCCATATTTCGTTCCACTGGTGTAATAAGTAAAACTCACAGCCCTGGTGAAGCTATTTATTATTCGGCGTTAACCTGGTAGTTCCCCACTGCTCGCCCACGAATATGACGCTGTTTCACTCAAAAAGCCCCCACGACCACACCGCTCTCTTTCAAAGTCCAGCGCCTGTCTCGCTCTCCCCCTTCTCGTCGTTCTCCACGCTCCTCTTACACCCACCGCTCCAGGGAAAACTAACGAGCGCAGTTGAGCCTGACGTAATAACGAGACCTGAAATTCCTCTGCTAACACAACCTGAACACAACGTCATGAAAGCAGATGTCGACCATGCACCTATCATAGCACTCGTCGATACTGGTGCTCACGCGTCAGTTACGCACTCGAACCCCCCATCACTACTAAGAAAAGTTGCATGAAAAAGGAACCCGATAGTGTGACTCCAGTTGTCACTGGTTTGTGCACTGGTTGGGTTACTGTTACTGGACGCCATATGTTTGTTCTCTTTTATGTATTACAGCAATGCCCACCTGAAGTCATCCTAAGACTTGATTTTCTATCCTACCATTCAGCACCTATTGACTGCACTACAGGTGCCGTCCAACAAGCCCTACCATTTGCCGTTGAGCCCAAATACCATTCGTACAGCCACTCTAGTCGTTATGTTCATTGTGGTTTTTCCTGATCCACCCATACATGACGGTGATTTCGTCGTGTCACCCAACTCTGCTATGCGCTGGTCACAAACTGTCCCATTAACCCACACGGTCATCGGCCTTTAGGAAACTGCCGCGTGTCTCCCTCTCTACAAATATTGTTATAGGTTCCCAAGTTGTGCCCCCGAGGTATTTCTAATGCGATCTTTGCCCAGTCCGGAGGCTATCATATTTCCGCCGTAACAGGGGATAAGCCATCGCCCACGAGACCTGAATTTCTAAAGCATGGCAGAAAAATTGGCAGATCTCATATACAATGGGAATCGATGATATGCGAAGCACGAATGAGAAAGGATGATATGTCTCTTTAAAATCAGCACAACGTTAGGAGGTAGAAGTAAATGATGCCATTCATGACTTACGCGTCATGGCTATCATGTTTAGATGTGTCGTTTACGTTCATCTGTTAATGTTACTTGATAGCAAATTTAGTATGCGTGGAGTGATCGAAATGTCCGTAAGCACGCAATGAGCGTGGTATGTTGTCACGTTCTTACATAACACGGGTGTCAGAATGAACATGTTTGTAGCACTCATATATTTCGTCATCCAAGGACGTCACGTAACATCAAATTTGTTATATATAGAGCTAAAAAACGGCCGCGAGAGCATCATGAATGACCCAATATACTCCAATGTAACACTGACACGCACGCACGCTGGGCACAGCGACGCTACGTTAGCAAAACGTGAGCACTCTATATTCTGACGCCAGGAGCGACCGGCGCGACCAGCGTCCATTGGCGCCGCCCGATGGCAAGGAGCGCGAAATTCGACATACTGCCTTTCGCGCCGATCCTTTACGCAGAAAACACTGCGTCTCCCACTTTTCATGACAAAGGGACGCCGGACACGCTGAAACGCACATGCGTCAAAGCAACGCAGCGTGGCATGTGCCTGCGAGTATATGGCAGAACCGGCGCCTGGCGTGGCTACGCTGGCTTGACGCGATGAAATGAACACCGGTGAGCACGCCCACCGTGTCACGTCGAAATGTATTGGCGCCTTGACTGTGGCATGCACTCATGCTCTCGCATGACACGCATCTCATGATCATCATCTTTGCACCAGCGACATATCTTTGTGATCCATTCACGTCGCGTGATACTAAATTTAGAATATGTATGCGAATCTAGCGAAACGGCTGCGAGTGCATCACAAGGGTGGCATGCAATCATATTGTTACATGCCACGCATGTCGTGATTGTCATGTTTGGACGTATCATTTACCTATGTCTTCCACTCGCGTCACATAATATCCAGTTTAATACATGTGAAACTAGCGAAACTGCCGCAAGCGCATCCTTAGCATAGCAAGTAGTCATGCTGTGACATGCCATGCATCTCATGTTTATCATGTTTGCATTAGTATCATACCTTCGTCATTTATTACGTCCCCTTCTACCAAAGTCGCTATAAGTGAAGCTACCTAAACGGCCACCAGCACATTCTGAGCGCGGCATGTAGTCACGTTCTTACATGACACGCATCTCATGATTATCATGTTCGCACTAGTCACATACCTTCATCACCCATTCACATACCGTAATACCAAATTTGGTACATGTGACGCCAGCGAAACAGCCGCAAGTGCATCTTAAGCGCAGTATATAGTCGTGTTGTTACATGAGACACATGTCATTATTTTCATGTCAAGGTCTGTCGCTTCTGTGCGCCATGCAATCATGTCATACCACACCAGTTTTGCAACATGCCATATAAACAAAACAACCGCAAGTGCGGCAGAGTCATGAAATGTAATTCATGACACTCACCGCATATCAGTCTGAATTTTTATGTTATGACTAGTGAAATATGTTTTTCATATAGTCATGTTATGCCATACCAAGTTTGGTAATGATACCACTATCGAAACGGCCAGGAGAGCTAAAAGTCCTAAGTGGCTAGATAGATAGATAGATAGATAGATAGATAGATAGATAGATAGATAGATAGATAGATAGATAGATAGATAGATAGATAGATCCAATCAATGGAAAGCATCGGATCAGCACCAATGACAATATTCCGGTACACCGACAACCCTATTGTGTTTCTTTTACTCAACGTCAAGTCATACAAAAAGAAGTCCACAAAGTGCTTGCCCGAAACACAATTAATCCTTGTTCAAGCAGTTAGCTTTTGCCAGTCATGTGCATCACAAAGGGCAACAGCTGGCGCTTTTGTGTACATCACCAAAATCTTGTCATGGTAACAAAAAAAACACGTGTATTCCATGCCATGTATGGACGAAATCCTTGACTGTCTTAGTAGTGTAAAATATTCATCTTCAATAGAACTTCGTTAGGAGTACTGGCAGATTTCAGTTGCTGACGTGGACCGTGAGTAAACCGCATTTATCACACATAAGGCCAATATAAATGTAAAGTGATGCCATTCGAGTTAATAAACGCCGCAGCTAAATTCGAACGGATAATGAACTGTCTGCGTTATGGCTTCAAGTGGCGAATGTGCCCATGCTACTTTGATGACACCATTGTCTTTTCGTCAACTTTTCAGACAGAAATTGAGCGCCTCTCGAAAATACTTTCCGATTTATGAAAGGCCAGACTTCAGCTTGGATTGTTGAAGTGAGACTTTGGCTGTCAGCTCCTTACTGCCTTCGAACACCTTGTAGTTACTTTTTGTGTTCGTCCCAATGCCGAAGACGTGCACGCACTCAAGGATTTCAATGGGCTGATCTTTGCGAATGATGTCCGAAGCTTTGTGAATTTCTGCTCTTACTTTCGGCAACTCGTGTGCACTTTCACCGACATTGAACGCTCTCTAACATAGCTGATTAGGAAGTATATAATTATATTTTAATTGTCTGGGGTCCAGAGCAAGCCAGCACATTCGCTGAACTGAACATGTGATTTACGTTGTCACCAATATTTGGCCATTTGCTTATACACTTTTCAACAGAACGGCACACTGACGCCAGAAACCATAGAATTAGCGCTGTTTTGCTCAATAACAGCATGGTAGTGACCATTTCATTGCAAACCTAGTCGTCGTCTATCGTCAGCGCAGCGAAATTATGGCATGACCGAACTTGAACGCCTCGTGCTCGTTATTGCTCTGGGCAAATTACACCCATACTAATATGGACGGTCATTCACTATTACCCTGGGCTACCACGCCGTATGCTGGCTGTCATCGTTAAAAACCCTACCGAACAGCTGGGATGGTGAGCCTGACGTCTACAATTGTACTGATTCACTGTCATCTCTAAAACAAGCCGCCCACACGAAGTACCTGGTTGCTTGTCTCGTCATCCAATAGATTCACCAGAAATTCCTTGCAGCGACGAGTCCACATGCGTTCTGGCGCTTTCAGCATTGGCCAACATCTTAGATGAGCAGTGTCGTGATCCTCACTTTAGAAAAATCAATATCGGCTCAATGAACTCACTACTTCTCCATCGCTCCGTGTGTTTGTGCTCCATGATGGTGTTGTATACCGTTAAAACATGCATCCTGACGGTCCTGGCTTGCTGCTGGTCATACCTATACATATGCGTCAAACGTTTCTCATGCAGTTACAAGACATTCCTACCACTGATCATCTGGCTGTCTCAAAAATTTGTGTTCGTCGTCGCTTCGTTCGGCCCGGTAGTCACTGCTCCGTTCTTCGTTACGTAGCTCTGTGCAAATTGTGGGGGTAACTCAAGACACCGGCAACCCCTTCAACAGCACACCTGCAACCCCTAGAAAAACCATTCACATCAATTCACACGGTTGGTATTGACCTTATCGGCCTTTTTTTCTATTGACTGATTTCGCGTACTAGCTCAAACCACTGGACACCACCACATGGCGGACACCTGATATCATTCAGGTCACGTGACTAAAGCGGTTCAACTCCAACTAATTGAGCACCGGGTCAGTGCCTTGGCAGGCGGAAGGGAGGGGGGGGGGGGGTTATACGAAGCGCAGTCGGAGATGAAGAAGTAGACAGCAAAATCGCAGACGACGATCTCTCATATTCACGTGGACATGGCTCTGCCTTGTATGTTTTTGTTAGGTGTCTGTGCATACATCGTAAATATAGCCTGCGATGTCTTTCCGCCCCCCCCCACCATAAAACATTAAACATTTTTACAATTTCAACTATTCTAAATTGAACTCGCTGCAGCTACTCTTGCATAAGTTGACTTGTGATCATGGCTATGGTTTGTAAAGGCGGTGCTGCTCTCTGTTGCAAACCGGCATGGATTGTGCTATCCCAAGAGCACCCATTGTTTGAATAACAAATGTTAAGTACCAATGTACTACTGTGTGCCACTGAACAATACGCAGACTTTATTTTCCTTGCACGTCTCAAATTCAATGCCAGCCACACCAATGGAGAAGCAGGGATTTCATGCAGTGGCTTAGTGCGTACGCGATCGATTATGCGATGTGAAAGAAGAGATGGTTGAAAACTAAAGTCGGCTCTTTTCCCTATGTCTGCAATGAAGCTACGTTATCTTCATTTTGCAATAATGTGCGCTGTATTACTGCCTACAACTCTTTTTTGTATTCAACCAGTTCTTAAACCACTTGGAAAGGCAAGTTTGCCAAATCTGTCTGTAATCTGTTTCTAACCTAAAAATTGTTGTTTTTAAGATGTATGCTCAAAAGCATGCATTCAAAGTCGAAAACAGTGAAAAACTTTGATATAGTTATTGTGAAGTGTAAGCTTCTACGTTAAAGTGCACTGACAGTTATCACCACTTACAGAAAGCCTATCTGCATGCTTCAGAATGGTGCCATGCAGCCATGTGTGGCTATTTGTGAAGAATAAATAAGTGTGCCTATAGTGTGTCTACGTCAGCATAATGTGACTTGAGCACACTAGCAGATTCATCGCTTTTCGTGACGGTGAATATTTTTTTCGCAGCTTAAGCGTTCACTCAACCCAATACAAGACTGGTGCTGCGTGTCTGGTGATATTGTTATATGAAGGCGAAGCAACAATAGTAGTCGTGTGGATAAAGATGTAATATTTTTGACCACACTATTCGCGCTCTGCTTCAGCGGTGGCCACTATTTCTCAACGTAAATCGATATCTTTTTATTGACTTGGAGAATCTTAATATTTCGGCTTGTCAGAATGTTATGCCCACCGTTTTGCTGTTTCCATTTGTTTTCGCTTGCAGAGAAGACTATCACTTATAATTGTTTAACGTATTCTATTAACTGTATATTCTTTTAACGTAGAAACATTTGAGACTTGATGCGTCAAAAAATGTAGGATACTCATATTGTAGTGTTAACTTGGTTCTAAAGAAGACTTTGTCATATTCCAATTATTCAAGCTCTTTTAGAAAGACGCACATGCGATGCAAATCCAGAAAATATATGACATGCCTATTTAATCAAAAGTAATGGAAAGTGCTAAGAATTATGAATGATTTAAAACTAATATTGTGATAAACCAAACGCAAAGGGCGTCACACGTGGTTTTTGGTGAGCATGTAATGTGGCAATGAGGAAAGCTCAATAATTTCTATCAAGTCTTCACAGTATATTTTACGACTGTGACCAGCTTCGATAGTTCCTTCAATGTTTTTTTCATAATGCGATCTGAGCTCCTTCAAGTTGGGAAGCGCTTTCTTGAGCTTCTTGCTTGGTATGTTTTAAAGACTGTGCCACAAGTGTGCGTGCTCACTTCTTGAGTTTGCTGGCTCGAGCAGGTTTAGCAAATTTTTGTCAACATGTTAACGTGTTGCACTCGTGAACATGCTGCATTGCCTAACCACTGTTCTTGTTTAACCGTTCGACGCCTAGAGTACTTACTAAAAAACAAAAAAACGACCTAGTCAATGGTATAATAATAAGTAGTTAGCACTGAACGTTTTCTTTTTACAGCGGATTCTGCTTTATAATAAGATGTGCAATTTCGATATGCCTTGTAAATGGGGATACTGCTGCTTAAGAAAAAACAGAAGAAATTATTGTCGTCCTAGTGCACGTTATGGAGCTCGCTGCACAAACATTTCTTCGCGTGGCATCTACAAGAATCATTGTGACTGTTTCTTAAACCAAGGTAAGTGTGCTTGCTGCAGATTTGATTATAAAAGTACACGAGCAAGTGGTCCAAACAACCACAAACCCAAATTATATAACGCAGCGTTTCTAGAATGATGTCAGCATTGCCACTCTTTGCAGGCACCTCGTCTCTGAATTAGATCAGTGGCTGGTGCAAGAAGCACAGCAGTTTTTGTGCGATCTTTTGTTAAAAGTGTCCCGCAACATTTTTTGAGCGGGTCAGAAAATGCTGCCGAACGGTAGTAGAAGCTTCAGACAACACTCGAGCGAAATACTATAGCGCAGCAGGCAGCCTGCAATTCAAAATAAATATTCAAAGTCAGCTGAAAGTTGCTCTCTGTTCTTTTGACAAATCAAGGAAGACGCTCAAAACACACTTTAAAATACCTATCTATCCGCTATTGGCTGATTTAAACATGGCGTGCTCGGTCGCCACGGTAGGCCGCGACTTGTCCACGCGCGTGCTCGCGATTACACTGAAAAACCGCACATTGAAGAAAACAAAAAAGGTGCTTAAGGTCACGAGGAGCACGTGACGGTTTTTCTTTGCTTCTGCCGTTCATTCCTCCTTAGCTTCCAACGCTTTGGTCGTAACTAGAGAGAGAATACGATTGCAGCATGTGACAAATCTTTGTAACTCTTGTTGCACTAGATGGATACTTGAAATTTTTGCGGCAATCAGCAATTCATGAGGCAATCAGCTTTTTTGGTGAATTCATTCTGTGGTTACTTGAAAAAGTGTTGCAACACCCCTTTAAGGTCAGTAGAACGGGAAAAGTAACGCAATTGTTTTTTTTGTGGCCGCCTTGTGTTGTCCGCGGGCTTCACCGAAAAATAAGGCTATGTTGCTCACCTCGTTTTTGTCTCAGTGCACTATCGACTGTTTGATGAAATAAATATATGCTGAATTTTCAGCGAGATATTTTTGTGTCACGAACATGAATGGCAGGTTGTAACCTTAAAATGTACAGCATGGTGTACATGTTGTCATCATGGTGAGCTCACGGCCGGTTAGCTAGCGTGATGCTGATCAAAATTGGTAATTATGAGGTTACTGTATGAAGACCACAAATAACGGGCTATAGCAAGGAATCTTTACACATATATTTTATAAGCCGTGATTTACAAGCCCTAAATATGGTACTCAAGGGGCCGGTTCATAATCTTGATGTACACAAAAACTGGTATAGCGTAAGCTCACTAAATTAGGAAGATAAATATAGCTTCTAAATGTGTATGACAGGAGAGTAGGACATGTGTCTTGTCAGCACTTGTGATTCATGTTCATTAGGTCGCCATTTCCCGCAATACCAAACTCCGTATGCAAAGCTAGTGAAAGGACCACCATTACGCCTAAAATTACATATAGACCGGTTTTCTTCGTGTGACCATCAGTCCAGTACTCAAGAACACACAATGTTCTGAATGTTGACCGAAAGTATCCAGTCCAGATTCCCCAGAACACATTATGAATGCTAGTCATCAAACAAACACCGACGTAATGTCCCACGTAGATCTTCAGTGTTCTGTTCCGTCGTCAGCCCAAACAGCTCTCTTCCAAGGAACACTCTCCAATATTTTCACAGCTTTCACTCGACTTTTTTTAGATGCATCTGTCCGCACTACAACTACAAAACACAGTGTGCGCCGATATCACCGTTGTTCACTAACTCCATCACTGCCACTGTGTCACAGTAGTTTGTCACCGCTTGCTTATTTTTTTGCATGCCTTGATTCTCGAAGCTTCCAGATTACTTTCGTCATGGTGCTACTTGGCCCTGCCTCATGTCATGATTTTTCTAGACATGACCCGAGCTTTAAATCGACGCTGCTTGTTGACCGTGGTCGTTTCGAGGGACAGAGGTAACATGTTTGCGGCGTACTTTGACGCTTGTTTTTTTTTCGTTGCACGCACTGCGTCACGTTAAACCATTGGTACCTAAATACCACGCCACTTTATGAAGTCAGCGATGTCTGCTTAGCTGAGTGCTCGTGTGTGACTATACCTATCAGATTTATTAGTCACTGAGTTCACTGTTTATATAAATGAGCTCATTAGACAAACCACAGTGAGGACCTCGAGAAATGTGGTCTATTTGGTCAGTTCGAGCACATTTCTTTACGAATGTGTCTTACATGATCGCCTCCTTTGAAAATGCAACGGCAGAGATTGTCATGAATCCAGCGACCTTCCGATCCCAAGGTAACCACAATAACCACCCTACAATTATGGTGGCCTACTAAACGCAATCTACATTGCAATGACGGTGAGTAGAACAACACTTCTCAAAACAACAGCGTTTCAATGTGGCAATGCAACAAGACATAATGAGCAAAAAAAATTAAAATGCAACAAGACATAATGCGCAAAATAAACAAAAATAAACAGCCCAAAAGGCAGGCAGACATCATGTCTTCTATAATGGAGAGTTGTATTACCTGAAGTGGGAGGAGCATGCACACTTAACGCCCAAAGTAAACGTATGTTTGCAGCAAGTGTCTTTTCTCTCCAGCGAAAATTATGAAGCATGTCATTGTTTTCGTTAGATAATGCTTGACATTCTTTTCACAATTCACCGAGAAAGTGAGAGCTTGCTGTAGTACCTGGCAGAAAAAAGTTGCCTAGTTAAATTCAAAGTTTGAAAGGGGGAGGGAAATGTTCCCACAAAACAGCACGTCAGAACGTTGACCTTTGTCGGGGGAGTAGAAGCAGCAGCTGGCGTTTCACATCTGCGCGGCACAATCGAAAGACGTCACTTCAAAGAGCTGATTGAGTAACTGTCTAGTGAGAAGCTGCTTGTCCTGAGCTGGTCCCACAAGATACGCTCGCTGACAAATCGCTGTAGGTTAGTTGCGGTGAACACGCTCATTGACTGGGATCACAGCTCCTCAAGACACTTGGACACTACTAAGCTAATTTAGCTAGGCGACCGCCCCTCCCCTTTCTCTACGAGTATGCAACGGAAACGTCATTTGTCGATCGTTCATATCGCTCTTAAGCAGGTTGCTCAAACACTACAAAGAAACACGAAGATAGGATATCGTTGGAAGAAAACAATAACTGACCCCACAAGTTCCATGAGGTGTCATGATTTGCGGAGAAAATCACGTAAAAGCAACCGATGTGTTCAAAGAGAGTGATACTCGCTGTTGGGCTCGTTTGTGCATGGCTGAATTCAATTGTGAATAAGAAATTAGAATCACGCTTTTGACCCGCACGTTTAAGAGAGCCACCTAGAGAATCAAAATTACTGTTCCTGTGTTTTTGCACGAAACAACTGGAGCAGCATTTAGACACTTTCCCGTGTTTTAAGCTTACATAAGAGTGGAAGGTGTTCACATTCCCGCCGATGATAATGCGTGCGCCGCCACTACCACCGTCACGGGTAGAGACGACAATGGCGGAAGGATGGCTCCTTTACATCTTTATTCTACCCTTTGCATCGTGAATAAACAAGTGCTCCCCGACCTTACGAATTTTCGCCTGCCCTGACATCCCGAGTGTTTATTTATCTTGCCTGTGCTGGCTGCGCACGGGATGGTCAAGCAGGCCCAGCTCACTAGGGTGATGATGGTGGTGGTGGAAGGATGCTCCCCTAACATCTTTAATTTACCGTTTGCAGTTTTTTGGCTGGCCTGATTACCAGACCACACCATCTTGACCAGCGTGTCTACCCAGTTCTCCGCGACACTTCAAACTAACGAGTTTTTTATATTTTATCCAACTTTTTTCAACAAGGCAATGCTGTTCCGGCTTCGATGATTCTTGCACGTACCGACCTCATCTTGGCGGCCTTGGTTGCGCTCGTGACGGTCAAGCCAAAGAACAGCTATATATTACCACTTAGGAATGGAAACTGTGCTTTTGACGGTAGATGAAAAACAAGAGTAATAGTGTCATTGTGAACTGACTCACGCGAACAAGAGATAGTGCTGCTAAAACTGTCATGATAACTGCGCTTATGTAATATGGCGGTCACATTGGTAGGGAATGCGAGTTGTCACGGCCGGTGACCACAGGTTTATGGGCATTTTTCGCTGCTGTTTCGGGGTAGTATTTTTGCGCACGGCAGCCTAACGCTAATAGAAATATTTCCGTTATGTCGCCAGGTGACCGAGCCCCTCAACTGCAGCAAAAAACAAGCCACGCAAACAAACCGAAATTGTTTATTGACAACCTTGAATGTATCATTCAATGCAGTAGCAGTATGCATGTAAACAAAGAACACTGTCAGTCACAAAGCTGAACAATATATACAAAAACAGTAATAGCTAATCATTCAATAAAACTGCCCTTTTAAATTGCGCAACTTTGTCTTTTGCATCACTCATTCACACAATATTATTTACTCTTGGTGGCCCTTGTATGTAACTTGTTGCCTGTCTCACCACACAAGCCCTCAAAAAAAAAAGAAAGCGTCGGTATCATTAGCATAATCCGCAATGTGATATTTGACAACATATTGACATTTCGACAACCGCACGCTCTTGTGATACGTACCCCTGCATACAGCATTGTTCTCAATATTGTGAATATTATCTCAGTGTGCGTGCCTACACGTCCAATCTTCTTATGACTAATTCCGACCAATCAGATTAACCTTCAGTTGTGCTAAGCATGTTTATCCTTGGAAAACACTATTTACAGCATCATGCTGAAAAGAGACCTTCGTTCACGTTGCAAAATAGGTAAAATGTAGTGTTGACAGACACTTCAATTGAGTAACATTTGCCGAACAATGAAATCCTCAGCCTCAATCAAAAAGTTTGGTTGTGTTGACTCTGTAATGTAACTAAACAGGTTTTGAAGCATAGATAATAATATTTGGTAACAATATATTTAAAAATTATTGCTCAATCTTGGCGTGTTTTTTGGTGCTTGTCTTTGGTGTATCAATGACCAGCTTTTTCTTGTCACTGTTAGAGGTCTATAAACTCCACTTATAGACTCACCTGATACAAATTAGTTGTAGCGCTTACTTCACCATAATAAGTCCAGACGTGCCTTCTTTGAATTCTGCCCACACATTGTGGTCATTGTGCGTTAATTATAGTGCCCACACAATTGTTCGAACAATATCACAGTTTCTTTGAGTACGAATTACCGATATTTTTACTTCATCTGCTCTTTGTCTGTGACGGCTCAGCTTCTCGTACAAAACAAATCGCTTACAGAAATGAAACAGGGATGTACCCTCTTTTCTGGACAGTTTATGGTAAAATATTCCATTATTATAACGGCAGGATTCTACGTCTTGGCTGGCGTTGGGGCACTGGAACGATCCTTTTGTAGTTACAGGGGCGCACAAAGGTCGCTGCAATCATTGCACAGCCTCCGTTGGTGAAAAGGGCGCGCTTCTCAGACACAGCGAAGTAACACCTGAGACACTTATTCGCTTTGATCTGTACTTGTAAGTGCGTTTCGTGCGTCTTTTGTGCGTAAGAAACATGGGGCACGTTTTGACATGCTTGCCATTCTGCGTGTGACCTTCTAATTTGTTGCTATCACGGTAATTGCTTCGTCTTTGCGCAAAACTGTGACTTTTTCAGAACCTTGATAGCGTCACTTTCAGCAAGCACGAGCTATTGGTTACAATTTTTCAGTACTACTGTAGCTTTATCTGTTATTTCCTTCCAACATTCTTCGCAGTCTCAGAAATTTATACTGAGTACTAAAAATAGGTGGTGCAGATTAAGCACTACTTCGGGCCGTTTACTACCAGTTACATAAGATACTCTATGAAGAGTGTGACACCTAGAGTGAAGTAAGGTATATGCATCGCACCGTGTGTACTCTGCAAAAAACTTGAAGCCTGGAGGTTTTCGTTTTATGTAAACTGACTAATTCACAAAGCTACAAACAATAATTTGTGCACCCAATTTTGTACAGCTTGAACATATCTTACACTATCACTGCATTTCTGGTTAAGGCTTTCATTTGTCCGCGTGGTATATTGGTGCCGTTTGGGGTTGCCATTATGACAGCTGTAGAGCTTCTTTCGACGTAATGCGAGTAGCTTGGAAACTATGGCCTCTGTTTTGTCCATTTTTCTGAGAGGAAAAATACAGCCATGAGGAAGGTAAGACAGAAGTGTTTAAGCCAATGTTAGTTCAATAGTGTACTTAACCATACCTTGCGATGACCTTGGCCCCTGAGTTCACTTTCAGTGATGACACTTCTCCACTGACTTGAGGTTGGTTCAGCGATTAGGCATCCAAGCGTAAACTGATTGAGAAGTTCCTTAGAGGTTGCGATGGGTTGAGAGGGAAGAAAAGTTCTTGGTTACTCTGGTAGAAGCGTGAATGGATTTGTGGTGCATGGCTAAGAACAATGTATATGAGAACACTGTGTATAAAAAAGACAGCGTTGAGATTGAATTGCTATTTTTGTGAGTTTGTCACAAAGATAGTTATTTGCCCAACATGAAGGACTGTGTGGTTCATCCACTTGTAATAAGCATAACTGTAACCTTACGTTCATTTTCGTAGTACATACTAACAATGTAGTGCATATACACATTTGTACATATTATTATACAAATTAACAGTACAAATATTACTGTACAAATATGTATGTGTACTACAAGCTCACTTAGCTCCACCAAACATTGCATTTATGAGTATATATTCGAGCAAGCTGATTTTGAGCAGAAACACGTAAAACTCACGTTGTGATAATGTGATTTGCGTTATGAAGCTAAGCACTAAAGATATTTACAGTGAATGTGTAAACAAAGTGAACAATCTCAAACATTCGAAAGGTGTGCATCTCATTATCGAGAAAAGTCGAAAAGCCGTGTGCACTGAAAAAAACTGTAGTGCATTGAAAAAAAAGACCACGTTTGGATGCAAATCAGTGCATTTTGAAACACTGGTATGCACGGCGCATTATGCATGAATATTTCGTTTTCATAGGCAGTCACGCTGCAATTTGCCAGCGTTGATTTTTCACGCTGAAGGCTGAGCAGCCCGACGACTCTGAAGCCCCACAGCTGACAAGGTCCACAGCCTTTGCAAACGTTCGCTTTGTGGTAGTGACACGTTAAGTCATACCCATAAACTAGCAGTGATATGTTAAAGCCGGCAAAAAAAAGAAGCTTCGTAATGCCTACCATGGTACAATGTGAACAAATTAACCGACCCAAACGCAATCGATTGTTAATGGTTGCTGTTTTTCGAGCGTCAGAATAATCTCAATATTTGAACTCAAAAAGTCACCACTCTTGTAATAATAATAAAGTAATACAAAAAAGACCCCCTAAAATGACCCGGTAACTACGCATCTAGCGATCTTTTCATATATCCTGAAATAACAATTTTAGTTACTTGAAGCCCCCCTAACATAGAAAGTGCAATCTAACGTATGCAATAACAGAGAATTGAGCAGCTCCACTATACGCTAATCTCAATAAAACTCACCATGGTTGACGTTTCTGCCCTCCACGGTCATCGCTCAAACTTGAGAATTTCCGGTGTCTGATTAACCTGAACCAGCTCACACGGATGGTGATGGTGGTAGGGTTAGAACGCTTCCCCTCTTTACATCGATATTTGTAAACGAAGGAGGCTTGCCCTCCTTACATCGATATTCTACCCTTTGCAGGTTTGTCCACTGAAGTTGATTACGAACAAAATACTTGTCTTGCTCTAAAACTTTTTCCCACTGCCAGCGCAGCTGCCGCCGTATTTTTACTTGTTTCCGGGTCAAGTGCTATGGCGTTTACATACTTTTTTGCAATACGGTGCTCTTTGCATTCAGCCCAATTGGTGAAGTAAATAAAGATGCAAGACAAAAACAACGACTGCTTCGAGCATGCATTTCATTCGTATGGTTCTTCATCTAAAGGGCATTAACAAAGAACTTGATTTGAAACTACACTGAAACGTCATCTTGGTGAGGTGTTCATCCTTACCAACCTTTTAAAGAACATTTCCTCTTTTTCTACATTTGCTATGTATGTATGTATGTATGTATATATGTACGTACGTACGTATGTATGTATGTATGTATGTATGTATGTATGTATGTATGTATGTATGTATGTACCTATGTATGTATGTATGCATGTATGTATGTATATATGTATGTATGTATGTATGTATGTATGTGTGTATGTATGTATGTATGCATGTATATATGTCGTATGAATGCTTGTGCACTATTTCTCCGACTGTTGTCGCTGAGTGAATACCTGACTAAGTAAAAGCAAGTGCTATTATTTCAATTACACAGTATACTGAATAACATGAACAAAAAAAAGATGCGCCGCTTTGTGGTAGACACCAACGTTACTAGAATAAACTCGGTTTGAAAGTTCCGCCGGAGAGGTGGGCTGCGTGGTAGTCACGAGAACTTGTGGCGCTGCAATGCGATGTTGCTCCAGCGACGCGGGGCGCGCGTGTTGTGATCGGCGGCGACAACGTGCAAGCGGCTACTGCGAATGGTGCGCCGTATCCCCATGTCACTTCTCGGACTGTTTTTGGCGCTGCGTAGTTTCTTGTACGAAAACGCGTTTGTGATATATGAGGCGACCGAGAAAGAGCAAATTTATCTACATTCAGGTACGCCGCGCATAGGCATATCATCCGGAAGGGGGGGCAAAAGGACTGCAAGCCCCCCCCCCCACCCCGGTTAATGTTCGGGGGCTGAACATCCCCACTTTCTACTGTGATTCCTCTTGGCGGCACGCTTTGGAAACCAACATGCAAGGCGAAGTTTTTCGTCACAACAGTAATCATTTTTTCACGTGAGAATGAAAATGTTACGAGGCATTGTTACAACATAGTGAAATATTGGCAACATTTCCGCTATGATAAATTTTTTGTACGCTTTTTGCATTGCGGGTCGCCTACGCGACGATTTCGCGTCTTGTGCGGTAGTATTGCAGAGCAGGCCAGCGCTGAACAGGGGCGCCATATTATTACATCCCTTTTTCATGCTTTTATTCTGCAGTGACTTTTTGACGCAGTTATAGATGAAAACGAGCGAACTTTTTTTATAAGCCGGTAGAAGCATTTACTGCTTCCACAAAATAACGTTCTTCGAAAAGAACATATCATCACCGCTGCTCTGTCGAAGCTGTTGCGAGCCGATGAATGTGACGAGTCGTTTTTGATGTTTAAATTTTCCGTACTGAAACGCCGAAAATTCTTTCCACTTTAGTTTCTCATCGACCTAATCAGCCTTGTTTAGGGTAGCTTGGAGCCGTAGTGGCAGCTTGCGAAGTGGCCATCAATGAAGCAGTGGACTCGAGCTCTGTAGGAAGCTCAGCTTTTAGGCTCGTCCCACAACTTCACCCACCAGACAATGAAGAAGGTGAGCGAACATGAGATTTAGCTATGAAGGCTTAGCTAAAAGTAGGGCTAGTTGGTTTTCACTCAACTTGAATAGTCTTTTACAGCTCAAAATACACCTCGTACTGCAAAGAAGAATACACGTGTGGCGCTGCTTCTTTTTCTCTATTCCCCTCTCTCTCAGAAAGCAAGAGCTCACAGATGTACACGCACACAAACTACTAAACTCCGTTATGCTGCGAGTAGAAATATTTTAATACACTGATAATCAATCTCGCCACCTGATATAAATAGCCGCTGCTTATGTGGTTGGCAGCTAGCCTACTCGAAATACATTCAGAAGGAGATGCTCTCCAGCTTCGTGACCCCATATAACAAGCAGGCGATTTTGTAACACACAGAAAATGTTAAATTCCGAAGAACCAATGGCAAACAATATGCCGTATGGAAAATTGTTTACTCTCTTATTTTTTACGGGGTAGTTCAGAAGTGGTCCTTACGCAATGGATCATTTTTGTGTCAATTGTTGCCTCGCGTAACAAGCTGGTGCTCTGTGTATGACAAATACTGTTTACACTTATTATATACAGTTGACGATCATTTATTAATAAAGCAACGAGGGTAGTTTAAAACGTTGTAATCACCAAAATTTTGTTAAGGTAAAGAAAAAGTTTGTTTACCCCATTTGTATGGGCGTATTTATGCAGATGCTTGGGGTTAGCAATGTCAATACAAACACAATGAGTGTAAGCAGAATAGTGCACCCCTAACACTACAAATTAAACATTTCCAAAAAGAAGTTGAGAAGTTGATAATAATTTATTAACAGTTATATAGCAATAGCAATAACATTATTCATTGCACGCTCTTGAAACAATGTTCAGACTATTAGCAACAAGGCTAGTTATACTACACACAAGCCATAATATATCCAAGAAAATGTAATGCTTGTTATACAAAATAGAACAGCAATTATCCGCTGAAGACACATGGTTGATCCCTTTTTCACGGAAATCGGCCTATAACACGAAAGTCATAGATGCCTTTACAGGAGTGATGAAATATTTACTGTACAATGATAGAGGAGGGTTCACCGAATGTATGTTTTGGTGTTAACAATAAATGTATGCTTTGGTACAAGTGTATGCTTAAGGGCTCGTTTTGTTGTGCTTAGACACAATATTATTGAAATCTAACAGACAATAATGCCAAGGAAAGTATAGGGTAAGTTATTAGGCCAGTTTCAATGTAAATGTGACGAAAGAAAAGCGGGTGAATAAATAGCTTGCCGTGGGCTAGAATCGAAATCGCGACCTTCGAATAACGCGTTCGATGCCCTACCACTGGGCCACCACGACAGCTATCCCCCCAGCTACTTTTATTGAGTATCTATGCGAATTTAAACGTGGGAGTCTCAGTGAGCGCCACTAGTAGCCATGTTGGTAAGTGCGGCACACCCTTTAGGAGCCTGTTCGACGTCACTTAGCGCGTGAACACTTATTACTAACTGGCAGCTGACCAATAATCCCACGTATATATATATTCCTGCTGGCGAGTGAGGTCCGTTTGCCCCCCACTTCTCGCGAAAAGTGTTGGTACGCCACTGGATATGCAGGCTAGCTGTGCGCAAGTCTCCAACAGCGGTGACCGCAAAGACGACTCCGCTTCACGTAACTGGTTCGTTAGTTTGTTTGTTTATTCATTAATTTTGGGCCTCTTTTTTTCTGTTATATATAAATGATATTGTCACTGACCTTTCTGTTCACATTAGGTTGTACGCCGACGACTGTGTCTTATATGAAAAGATCACCTCAGTTGACGATCAAATTAAACTAAATCGGAACTTTCTAAGAGTAATTTCGTGGTGTGACAAATGGCAGATGCCTGTTAATTTCGCTAAAACAGTTTTTATGAGAATTCCCCTAAAAAAGAACCTCTTTTGTTCCAGTACTCCACCAACAATACAATTCTGTCAGAAGTAACTCAATACAAGTACCTTGGTCTCTGGATTACAAAAAATCTATCCTGGTCAAAGCACATAGATTTTGTAGTAGCTAAATCTCTCCGTAAACTTTTTTTTCCTAAGGCGTTCTTTAAGATCAACCACACCAAGTATTCGTCTCCTCGCTTACAATGCCATTATCCGTCCTATACTGGAGTATGCTGTGGTCATATGGGACCCGTTCACTCAGACTGATATCCAAAAACTTGAAAGGGTGCAAAAAAAGGTTGTTAGGTTCATATATAACTCGTACGGTCCCACTTCAATTACAAAACTTCTCTTGGAAAGCAAATTTCCAAACATTCCGGACCAAAATCGAATATTGCGCTTAAAATTTCTTTTCCAGTTAATAAAAGGTCACTATGCAGTTGACACATCACATATCGTTCACTTTTCATCAGGTTACGGAACAAGACAGAGACACAATCTTACTATCTCTCCATTGATGCAACGAACAAATTGTTTCAAATTTTCTTTTTTTCCGAGGACTATCGTGGATTGGAACAGCCTACATAACGATGTTGTTACCCTAAATACATTGTCTGCATTTGAAGAGTCACTAGAGAAATGATTGTTATCTATGTTTGTACCTTGCTTTTTGTTGATTCTCTTGTCTCGAAGAATCACTGCAGCTTTCAGTTACATAAGTTTGTATTACATTTGTTTTTGATTGTTTGTTTGCCTGTTTCCACTGATGTTTATGTTTATGTTTTGTACCACCCCTGCTATGATCTTGTAAAAGATCGCAGTATCAATAAATAAATAAATAAATAAATAAATTTCTTTTCTGTGTTAACTCGGTTACAAAGTGGCTGGCCAACAGAAAAGCTGCTATGAGTAGCTTGAGAACCTCATATATTTAGACTTTAATATATTTCGCCCAGCGGTGACGGGCTAGAAGACGAACGATTGTAAGCAAAATTGCTGCCCAGCCTTGCACGTTACCCGAGAGATTTCATATTGTAGTGCAAATCAAAGTTATTATTATTATTATTATTATTATTATTATTATTATTATTATTATTATTATTATTATTATTATTATTATTATTATTTATATTATTATTACATGCGGTAGCAATTGGTGAATATGGCAGTGGTGACGTTACTGAGTGTTGTATATATTGTGCGACAACAATTACACAACAGTCAAAACGCCACTATTACAAAACTTGGAGGACGCTTGAGCTTCGGCTTCAAGAATAGACTGCAGTAGCGTAACCGGGCACTGTGTGTATCACATTCACAATAACTAGCCTAGCTTCTGTCAAGGTGTATGCCTCAACCGTGCGGTGAGGCAATGAACGACTGTGTGTGCAACACTGGCCGTTTCGAAGTATCGCAGAATGTCTTCTCTAAGTACACTTGCAAAGTGCCCCCTAAGCTGTATTTCTTCTTTTTGCTAAACAAGAAAGGGGCTTTTACGCGTGCGTAAAGCAACACGCGAACATACGTGAGTGCCCTGTAACTGTAATGGCTGGACGCCTAACGTTTGGACGCCTGTACCACCTAATATAGCGTGTATTGGAGAAATTCCTGCTATTAGATAAACAAAAGAAGTGTAAACATAAGGCCTCACTTTTTGAGTAGACAGAATAATATTGAGAACTTCTACTACATGAAATTAATATTGTATTTTTTCGTATCAGTTTCGACCACTGGCGTGCCTCTGTGTTATAAAACCTGATTACCACGCAGAGAGTCTGGGATAGATTCTCTCACTCGCGCTCAAGATTTTTTTATTGACAGGTTTCTTGATTTTATGTATTTGTTATGAACAAGATAATGACTTCTCACTCACTACCGAAGGCGCTGAGAGCGACGCCAACACCAGAATTTCTGTGAAACAAGTTCGTTGAAGCTATCCCGTTCACATCTTATTTGTAATTTTTATTCGTTGTATATAAGTAGAGGTGAAGAGACAGTCGTTTGTCCTACAACCTAATTAGAAAGCATGATCAAAGCACACACTGAAAGGTAGTTCTAACCTCCAACAAAAATAATCTGGGAGAGTGACCAGATGGTCGAAACAATTTAAGACTACGTTACTATAGGATAACTTTTGATTCAAGCGTAATAAAGTAAATCAATTGCATGTCACCATTTAGTCTTGATTGGGGTATAAACCATTTATGTGGACCGTGACGGACCCCCGAAGAAATTCGACGCAATTCAGAAAGTTGTGCCAAGCTTTGCGTCGCGAAGATAGAAAGCTCGCTGTTAAACACAAAGCCTATGACGTTCAATGCGAGATTGACGGCATCGTAACGCACTACCGTCAAGTCTTGCTGGACAAGAAGACTTGATCTCACGTGGAAAGTGGGAGCTCGCACTCGGTACCCATCTGCTCATGTTCCCAGTGATTACGCCCCATATACTAAAGCAGAAATGTTCAAAATCAAAGCGCCATCCCCCCCTCCCCCCAAACCCATGGCGTCCCTCGGGTACTCAGTGCCCAGCTTAGAGAAGCCGCCAGAAACAGGACAGCAAGACAAAAGGCAGCAAGACATAGACATAAGTGTGGTCGTGTTTTGCCAGTGTCCCGGTTTCATTACAATACTTTTGTTTTACAGCAATAAACGTTTTTGCTCACTCGCAGCGTTTTTATTTCTGATCCTAGAGCAGCTAACGGTGGCACATGTAAATGCCACTTCTCGGTGCAGCGAAGTGCACTTGAGTAGCCCACCATGAGTGTACTGCATCTGTGGGTACCTTCGTAAAAAATTGAATAAGTGGCAACGTGCAAAGAGGTCCTCCAGCTTCTGGCACAAGTACCCCGTGAGCAGGCGCGCCCAAGCAAACGAAAGTTCACTCTTTCATATGAGGTGTTTTCAAAAAGGCTGCTTAGATCATCCCTGAAACTGCCTTCTTTCTGCATTAAAAGCAATTAAGAAAATTGTCGAGAGGCTTTTCACAAAACCCCCCTGGTTGATGACCTCTTTTGGATTGGGCTTGAAAAGATAGAGTGGCTGCCACTGCATCTTTTGATTATGCCGCTCATCATGAGAGCATGAGGGTGATGTTCGTGAATATTTGTTTTTTTACAAGAAAAACAGTGAGGCACTTTCTGAAAACGTGGAAAATGCGAGAAAGGAGGTGTACATTTTGCACTCTGCTCTCGACTGGTAGCTGTCACGAAGACTTGTCCTACTCTGATGAACAGTGTATGTATGTAAGTATGTATGTATGTATTTATGTAAGTATGTATGTATGTATGTATGTATGTACATACGTACGTACGCGTGCATGCATGTATGTATGTATGTATGTATGTAGGTATGTATGTATATACGTACGTACGCACGCATGTATGTATGTATGTATGTATGTATGTATGTATGTATGTATGTATGTATGTATGTATGCTGGTACTGCTTTTTTCTCGTAACAACTAAACAATATGGGTACTGTTTTAGAGAGCATTTTTTTATTTCAGTAAGTCAACTTGTTTGAGCCTTTTACGGACGTTTTGGGCTGTTTGTCTTCTAGGCCAGACGACAGTGGTTATTATTCTAGCAGTCGCCATAAACTTTTGACGTTGAAAATGCTCATTCGTGTAGAATGTCCCATACTTGGAGGTTAAACCGGATGCAGACAGCGCAAATATAGGCAGGACATCGATTCTTATCCAACCTGCAAAGAGCAACACATTCGGGCCAATATATACAGGATACCTTGTCCAATCCACAAATACGACACAGTACAACAGGGAAGTTTGATAGCGGTACAACAGGGAAACCAGTGCGCGCAACAGTGCAGCGAACTACCGTCGTACGCTGCCTTAGCACACGATGACCGAGAGTAGCACAACATCAGACTGCAGCGCCGCCAGTTTTCGCGACTACCGTTTGGCCCATCCTTCTCCGCTGGTGGAAATACGGAGCTTAGAAACTGAGTTTTTTCTAGTAACGTTGGTACACCCGCCTGCCACGCAAACGCCTCAGGTTTTGATCTCCACTCCAGCGCAGAATGTCTTTAATATTTATTTTATTTGCATTTTCTTCAATTTTTCGGTAACGCACAATATGACCTTTCGTTCACTACCGATGACACTGACGCAGACGCCCAAATGTCTGCGTACCAATCTCTTCAACGCTGAGCATTCAAGATTGCAGATGAGGCTTATGACAAGTTTATGCAATTATTTCAGAAAATACACTATGCCTGTTTTCTGGTGAAACCTATAAAGCAGTCAAAACAATTCGGAAACCGTGGATAGATATGCGCTTCCTTAAGCCTGTGAGTAAGAGAGACCCTATGTACAGTTAATTTATGCAAGCTAAATCACCTGAAGCATTAGGAGCATTTAAAAATACAGCAAATTCGTCAACAAAGAATTAAAGATTGAGAAGGAGCACTATGACTTTATACTTATTTGCAGGACGCCCTAATGCACTTGAAAAAATTGCGACATTGCTGATTGTAGGCTATGAAATTATACGGGTTGATCTTGCCAATGATTTTATTGACTTTTTACTCTTGCTCATGCATATATGATGATATTGGCCTCTCGTACAAAAAATCATCTAATAGCCCATCAATATTTTTCAGGGTAGGCTAAGCTCAAGTAGTCATTCTTTATTCTTACCATTCAGTACTAGCACAGCCATTATGCATTTGATAATCAAATAGTGTCGGTAAAATTTGTGATGGATATATTTGCGTCTTCGCCAGAGTAGCTTTTAACTCGTGTTTATAAACACTTGGTTTCCATGGATGCGTGCTGATGGCAAAGGTTAATGTAATATATAAAAAATGCCAAAATATGGATCTTCAAATTACCGCCATGTATCAGTGCTCCCTGTTTCTCGCAATGTTTAGAAAAGGGTTTTAGCGAAGTTTTGTTTCTTTACTTACCACTTTATTTTAATAAGTCCTGCGTTGTTTAGTTTTCCTAAAATTAGGTCAGCTCAATTAGCCGACATCGCTCAAAAAGTCTTTATACTAGAAAGGCTTCAAAAAAAAGAAAAAGGCGCTTGGTAGTTTTCCTGATTTTTTTCAGTGGCTTTTGATTTTATCAGTCATTATAATTGACTAAAAGTTTTTTACATATAGTGTTCGCGCTGTAACTCAACCTCTAATTACGTCCTTTTTTCAACACATCCCAGTTCGTATAGACGGAGGCCATTTGAAGTTGAAATGCGTAAGCACAGCCATCTCGTAGGGAAGATTATTGGGAACCTACCTATTTACGATTTGAATCAACATGATAATATATGTTGTCCCCTCTGCGAAATGCGCAATTTACGCACACAATGCAAGCATGTTTTTTTTTGATGGTGACTTAGGCCCTCGATTCGCCAAGCAAGTCAATAAGACTTTTGGAAATCTATACAGGTTGTCGCAAGCAATTATCTGATAATAAATATAATCCTGGAAAAGAAATGCATTGATCTCTCATATAGGCAATAAACAGTTTTAACGAAACTGCATAGCCCCACAGGGGCGTTTTCGCAAATAGCCGTTTGGTGTGTAGCGACACCATGTACCCGAGCTAATGGGGGGTGGGGGGTTGCGACTCCATCCCACGCCTAGTCGTGCGTGGATGTGCCGAGTCCGGGGAAAATGGGATCCTGAGAGTTGAACGCACGCTGGGGGATTGGACCTTTAAGGCAGAGGCAACACATCCCTTTGGCCCTGGTTTTACGTAGACGGCACCCCTTGCCCGACCCACCCAGCAGAAACAGGCAGTCGCATTTCCCTGTCTCTCCCTCCTTAACTCTTCGTGTTTTAGAGGCGGAGCATCTATTACTCGAGGCTTGTAGTGCGGCGCCGTCCGCAAGCTTCCTCCTCCTTCTTCCACCATCTGTGCATCCCTTCCTCCTCTACACACCGCGCGCGCTTCACTCCTCCACCATCTGTGCACCCATCCTCCTCTACACACCGCGTTCGACATCTACAATTCTCCTGATTCTCCAGTGGACGCGCATGCGCCGTCCCGCTTCGAAAACATTCAACAGCTGACAGTGTATGCGCCGTCGCGCTGTATATATACTCAAGGTTGGCGCTCGCTTGCTCAGTTGCCGCTCGTCGGTTGGTTTGTACGGCGCGTCGACGTCCAAGGTCGCGGTGAAATGAATTCCAACGAATCCACAAACACAATGATCGACGTCCCTTAGACCAGCGCCGCCCTTTCGCATACGTGTGTACGTGTTCACTCATTTAACACCCCCTCCTACAACCACGTTAACCAATTTAGCCATCGACCCAAGTAAGTCGCAATTTAACACCCCATCTCACAACCACGTTAACCAATTTAGCCATCGACCCAAGTAAGTCGCACTTTAACACCCCGTTAACCAATTATATGCTCCGCATCCTCCTCAGTGTTCCCCCGAGGGAAGCTGCGGGCAATTTTTTTGTCAGACGTTTTATCTCTACCATCACCTTCTCTTTTCCATTCACTTCCGAATTCCTGGCGTCAAGGGTTAACATTGTGTGGATGCCCAGTCTTGGCTATTTCATATTAGGTTATAACAGCGCTGTACAGCTGACGTTAACGGGACTCGCGCAGCTTCGCTTGCCACGTCCCTTGATTGGTCTCGGTGGTGGGCGGCTGACACCGCTGCTAAACTTTAGAGTCTGTTCATGGCAAATGCTTTCCCTTCCTTCTTTATCGCTCCATGAAAAGGTGGCACACCGAAGACACGTTCATGCTCAATGTACCAAAATTATCCTTTTCAAAGTACCATTGTATTCATAGCCAGAACAAAAAGGGGAAAGTACGTGCAATTTCATTTTTTCTCGTGTAGAAAACTCTCTTTTAAGCAATAGGTTCAGGTTATAGAGTGACAAAGTTGGAAAGTTGTGATCTCCTTCTAGAGGTTTGCCACAAAGCTCAATACGACAAACTGTCTAGAATTCTAACAATTGGGAACACTCCGTTTACGGTGGGCCCACATAGGTCTATGAACACTGTCCGTGGGGTAATATCCGATGATAATCTTATCAATCTGAGTGGAAGCGAACTGTTGAAAGGATGGCAAGACCAAAACTTTTGAAGGTGCAGCGAATAATATTCAGGCGTGACAAGAATCAGACCCCTAAAAAACACGTAATAATTACCTTAGGAACCAGTGACCGATCAGTATTAATGGAAACCAGCTATTGTAACCTCAGTGTAAGATCATACATTCCCAATATTCATCGAAGTTTCAAGTGTCAACGTTTCGGGCATGGATCGCAGAGATGTAGAGGGTGTGCCACGTGCGCAAAGTGTACATCCATGCAACACATATCCGACACTTGCACCTCAGAAACAACTCTTTGTTCGAACTGTGAAGGAGAGCACGCTTTCTACGCAGGATCATGCCCCATATGGAAAAACGAGAAAGAAATAGTAGAACTTAAGCTCAAATTTAATCTGTCATTCCAAGAAGCACGTCAACGGTTCGCACTACACAACCCGTCTTTTCCCTCCTTCGCCAATGGGACGTGCCGGGGCGCCGCGTCATACGTTTCTGCACCCGTGAGTGTCACACAGAGTGTGGCCGCGGCAGTGCCATCAGCACTCTCGGCTGGAACAGCCTGTACTGCTCCACTATTTGACAAACAGGGTCAGCAGACCCCCGTGTCTGCAGCACCACGAAACACTGCAAGCGCAGTTAGGTCCGAATGTTCTGTAAACGTGCCTGCCGAGCAGGTACCATCCACCACATCACAAGAGGTGATGGATACAACTCCTACTCCTCCAGCACCTCAGACGCCGAAGGATAGGCGCAACTCCTTGAAGAGCGCCAAGCAAAAAAATTCGAATCACAGGGACCCCAAAAGTCCCTGTAACCTAACGCAGCACTTTTGTACACACAGCACCACACAACATTAAAATGACACAAATAGTACAGTGAAACGTCAAAGGACTGCTGAGAAACCTGGACGATATCCCGGAACTTTTACACAAACACACACCTAAAGGCTGTGAGCCCAAGAGTCACACCTTAAACCTAAACACATCAACTTTTTATGTCATTACGTTATTTTTCGGAAGGACCGGAATGATGCCATTTTTCCATCCGGTGGTGTTGCCATTATAGTGAACCAAGGGATTGCATGCACACACGTACCACTACACGCATTCATTGAGGTGGTGGATGCTTGAGCAGTTTTTTTTAAACAAGCTCGTGACCATCTGCTCTTTCTTATACTTACCTCCACAACACCGTCTTGAAAAGCATGAATTCCAGTCCCTCATAGATGAACTTCCAGAACCCTACCTTGTCCTAGGGGACTTTAATGCACATGGTAGTGTTTGCGGTGACCCTCGCTGCGATGAGCGAGGTCGCCTTATTGAACAGTTCCTTTTTTTCTTTCGGTGCATGCCTTCTGAATCGAAAATTGCCTACATATTACAAAATCGCTAACAAGACGTACTCAACAATGAACCTCAGCATAACATCCCCACCACTCTTGCCTCTACCTAATTGGGACGTCATTATTATCGCATGCTGTAGTGTTCATTTTTCTATCGTCATCAGCACATCAATTAAAAAGTAAATGTCCTGCACAGGTTCCCAAATGGCTCACCGACAAAGCCCTTTGGGAGAAGTTTTTAAAGATGACTTTATTACCTTGGACTGACATGACTGCGTTAAGCACAGATGATGGTGTGTGCTACTTTACAGCTTTCTTGGTTTATGCAGCAACAAGATGTATTCCCCGAACATGTGAACCATCAGGCAAACGACGAGTCCCCAGGTGCAATAATGAGTGCCATGATGCGCGAAAAGAAAACCAAAATAGGGCATGGAGGTTGCTTGAGACTCGCCTACAGCCGAGAATCTTGTAAACTTTAGAAACATCATGTGGCAAGTAAACAGGACGCGCCGACAGGCAAGAAGAAAAAAACGCACAAATTTTTATAAGGCAATAATTAATACACAGATGAGGCGAGAGTCTAGAACACGGTTGTTACGGTGGCAGGACGAAAAGCACATTCACTTTCTCTAGTAAACACACAAGGGGAGAGTTTGGAAGACCAGACTAACACTCTCGGAGCGCACTTCGAACATGTCTCCTGCTTATCACACTGTAGAAAAGCGTTCCGAAGATACAAAACCAGATTACAACCACACAGCATAGAACGAAAACCTCAACACATGAGGCATCGAATGAACCTTTCTGTTCGGCTGAACTGCAAGCCTCACTTACCTGTTGCAATAAATCTACCCTACGCCCGGACCATGTGTCACATGAAATGTTAAAAGTACTGCCCACTGAAACCCAGAAAGCTCTCCTCTCTTTGTATAATGCGATATGGTCTTCCGATGAGCTTAACTCAGCCTGGAAGGAAGCTATAATTATCCCAATTCTAAAAGAAGGCAAGGACCCGGCCTCAGTTTTCAGCTACAAGCCTATAGCGTTAACCGGCTGTCTTTGCAAGGTCTCTGAAAAAAGGATCACCTGGCGTCTGATGCACTTCGTTGAAGTTAGTGGCCTACTTGACCCTCATGAGTGTGCGTTTTGAGAGGCTCGGTTGACCAGTGACCACCTTGTTCATATTGAGGCACAAATTCACGACGCTTTTGTTCATAAGCATTTCTTTTCTTTCTGTGTTCATCGATATGGAAAAGGAATATGGCACTACATGGCGCTTTGGCATATTGTGAGACCTGTCATATTTAGGTGTGCCAGGTAGAATGCAGACAATCATCCAAAGGTACCTGTCCAACCGTTCATTCCATGTCCGAGTTGTCACTGTCTTATCTCGATTATTTTTTCAAGAAACAGGAGCGCTCCAAAGAGGTGTATTGAGCTGCACGCTCAAAACAAATTCCTTGCACCTCTCTTTCCCACGTAATATTTTTTACTGCATATATGTCGATGATGTACAGATTGGTTTCAAATCGTGCAACAACTCAGTGTGCCAACGTTAAGTTTAAATAGGCTGAACAAGGTATCTAAATGGGCAGATGAGAATGCTCTTATACTCAACGCACGAACGAGCACATGCGTCTTGTTCTGCCGTAAGAGGGGCCTCTATCCTGACCTCGATATTCACCTGCATGGTCAACCTCTGTCATTGAAGATCGAGCACAAGTTTCTCGGGCTAATATTAGACACAAAATGTTCTTTATTCACACATCAAACACTTCAAAGACAGGTGCCTAAAAACAATGAGTATTTTGAAAGTGTTGTCACGTACTACGTGGGGCAGTGAAAAAAATGCCTGATGAATTCTTATAAAAGCCTCGTACGCACACGCTTACATTACGGTGCTATAATCTATCAGTCGTCAACACCATCATCCTTGATGATTCTCGACCCTGTCCACTATCTAGGCATTCGCCTCTCTACGGGTGCTTTTCGAACTAGCCCTGCGGAGAGCCTGTACGTGATTCCGAATAAATGGTCACTCTATCTACAAAGATGTTACTTATTTTTTGTATTTTCTGTAGGTAAAGGAACACAAGAAACACCGCTCTCGTTTCACAATTCATGATTTGTTCTTTTCTGACTTGTTCGAGAACCGTTCTTCGTTGAGGCAGCCCTACTCGCTCTGTGTAAGGGCTTGAAGAAGAAACAGGTGTGCCTCTTCTCCAACACAGTTTGATGGCTCGTGCAGCATATCTGCCACTGTGGCAGTGGCATCTTATAGACTGTGATGTCTCTTTTGTTGAACTCACAAAGCACGCACCACTTGCACACATACATACTACTTCCTAGAACTAGAACATAAATACACGTGCCCTGAGTTCTTTACTTTTGCCTAAAAGTTCAACCTCTCTGTGTCATATGTAGCGGTAGGCCAATCCTTTTCCGAGGCCGGTGTCTTCATCCTGATTTCCGCATTTTTACAGGGCAAGCTTACGCAATACTGGCTGTCGTAAAACACATCATACAGATAAACTTACAAAAGGCGGTAATATATACAGATCTCTAAGTGTAGTGAAAGCCCTGAAAGTTCCTAAAACACAAGAACCCCGTGCTGGTGTCATTTTACTCACTTCTGTGCACAGTGTACACATCAAAACAGCATGTCGTTGGCTGCTGGGTTAAAGGGCACCGTGAAACACAATGGAACGCTTTGCCCGACAAGCTGGCTACTTCCGCCAACGACACTACTTCCAGTGCATCAATACCAATCCCTGCACATGACTTGAAACTTTTTCCGAAACGATAGATCCGCGGCTATGTCAGAGCACGTGGAATAGGCAGACAATAAACTCTATGCTATTAAGCCGCAACTTGGTAATCGGCCACCACTATCAAAATTACGACAAACAAAAGTAACACTTATACAAGGCTAAAAACAGGACATACGCACACTACACATTCATATCTTCTGTCCACCGGCAATCTACCTTGGTGTGACAGACCTGGAGAACCACTTACAGTTCTACACATTCTCGTCCAGTGCAATGAGTTGGTTGCTCTAAGAAAAATCACTTTTTACTGCCCTACCGACAGCTACTCCCACTACACCCAGGGGTGTTCATTGGTAGGGATCCGCTTTTCAAACTGCAATCACTTTTCACGTTCTTGAAAAAATTTTCATAGCTTTCACCCCATACTTCGATGTGATCCGTAGCACGACTTCTGTACCGTAGTCGGGGCTGTGGTGACTACATCTCCATCATGGTTTTGTTATCACGACATTCTACCATCCAGTTTCATTGCTCATATCTCACGCCACTCTCACGATTTTATCACTTCTATGTTTTTTCCCGCATTAGCGCGAGAAATTTTAAAGCCACTTTACAAGAACGCATCATATCATTGTTCATATCTCTAGTCTATTGAAATGGCACTCTTTTGCCGTCAATTGGCCCTTGCGCCAATAAATACCACCCATCATCATCATAAACTAAACCGCATAAATTGAACGACACTGAAATAGAAACATTACCTTCTTTCAACTCACTTGTCTTATAATTTTCTGAAACTATGTCGTGGGATGGCCAAGTAAATAAGTTCGTAAATTATGTAGAGCAATAAGTAACGTGCGTCACCATTGTAACTATCTTCCCACATCCAATACCACAATTTATATAATTTATTGCTTCTTTTGTTCAGTACGGGATTCTATTCTGCGGGACAACTTCAGCTGAAAACAATCACAGACTGTTGGTAATGCAAAAAAGACCAATATGCCTTGCCTGCAGGGTGCCATACCTATGGAATACAGCTCCTTAGTTTACAAAGCTCGACACCATAAGAACGCTATCTCTGTAACTATAGAGGCTTTTTCTCGTGATTAGAATAGAAAGGTTAATATTGATAAGTAACTCTTTAACACACCTGGCATCCTCATAGCAGCCTAAGACTTTTCATAAATTTTGTTATTTAATATCCATAATAATCATAAAATGATAACCATATATATATATATCTATATATATTGTTACGCCACGTATGTGCCGGACGAAGAAGGAAAAAGAAGCAAGGGGTGTGGAAGAAGAAGATCATCATCATCTGCCTGCGCCGATACGGCTCGTCCCTCGAACCGTGTATCAATAAACCCCCCAGACGCCTACTGAGGTCGTAACAGAGTGGTGGAGGTGCTGGGTATAGGAACCAACGACGGGACCGCTACCCCTCGGATTTCGCCGGAGTCGTCGCCTCGCCGGCCTGCCTCCTTCTTTGGCCATCATGCCTGACGAAACAGAAGCTCGGGAACCAGTCCCCAGCAGTTCTTGGCCGTATCACAGAGAGCCACGAACCTTCTCCGGGAGGGCCAATGACGACGTGGACTCATGGCTCAAACATTTCAAGCGAGTAAGCAACTGCAACAAATGGGATGCTGCCTCCCAACTGTCACGCGTTGTTTTCTACCTCACTGATGTTGCCCTCGTTTGGTATGAGAACCATGAAGATATTCTGACAACATGGGAACGCTTTGTTGAAGAAATCAAGAAGTGTTTCGGCAACTCAGCTGCAAAAAAGAAGCTTGCCGAGCAGAGTCTTGCACAGAGGGCCCAGCTATCCGGTGAGACCTGCACCGTGTATACTGAAGAGATTTTGAGGCTGTGTAGGGAAGTCGATTCCAGCATGTCGGAAGAGGACAAGGTAGGGCATTTGCTGAAGGGAATTGCAGAAGATGTTTACAACTTCCTTATTAGCAGGGAAAGCCTGACTTCAGTGTCTGACGTTGTACGGCACTGCCGCACGTTTGAAACCCTGAAGCAGCGCAGAATAGCGCCTAAGTTTGGTCGTCTGGCAAATGTCACCTCAGTAGCCAGCATAGAAGCGGCCTCAACTGGTGACCTTTCGGCAACCATCCGCCAAATTGTTCGGGAAGAGTTACTCAGACATGGCGAAATGACACGTGAACGGGCAGCTGCCACGTCTCCATCCTATTTCCCGCAGGACACCACTGCCCCACAGCTTACAGTTTATGAACATCCATCCGTCAACGCAACGGAGGTTGCAGGGCCTCGGCGTATTCAGCAGTCAAGTCCGGTTTTTTACGAGCGATCACAGTACCCTCAACGTTTCCGTTCCGTACGCCCATACCACCCACCGACAACTGATTTCATTGAATCTCGGGCTTACGCGAACGCTCGCAGACGTGAACACTTCGAAGAACGGCGACGACCTCGTCCTGCGCCTGTGTGCTACAACTGTGGTCTGACTGGTCACATATCGAGGTATTGCGATCGTTCGCGCATACCACGCTATGATCAGTGGACAAGCTTGACCGATAAACCTGCTGTCCCACCTTTTCAAGGACACTGGCCCACCGACTCAAGACCCGGCAGCAGCTTCTGGCACGGACACTGGCGCAACAACTCCCCTGCCTCTGATCGAAGTGTGACGCCACCTCCTGCGCCTCGATCCCACCGGTCTCCATCGCCACGGCGCCGCCCATCGTCACCACATCAGGAAAACTAAACAGTGCGGCCGATGGGGGTGAGGTCGCTGGTGACTTGCTGCAAAACGAAATACCCCCGTCTGTGTTGATGTTCAAGAACAAGGTAGAAGTTTTTGTTGATGGTGTGTGTACGATGGCTTTGGTGGACACTGGTGCTACAGTTTCGATTATGAGTGCTGCTTTTAAACACCGTTTAGGACAAAAGGTGATGTTTTTGTGGGAGAAGGCAACAACATTCTGTGGCGTTGGTGGTAACTCGCTGTGTCCCATTGGTGTCTGTACCGCAGAAGTGTGCTTGGGTGATCAAGTGTTTGTCACAGAGTTTACGATTCTTCCAAGGAGCACACACGACATAATCCTGGGGATTGACTTCCTTCGAATGTGTGGCGCCACTGTTGATTGTAGAAATGGAGAGGTGTACATATGTGATGCTGCCCCTGGAGAACTATTAGAGAATTCAGACAGGGAGCACGGTGCGCTCCGGGTCAGTGAAGATAGCATTGTGCCGGCATTCTCTGCAGTCTGTGTTCCTGTATACTCTTCACGCATTGAAAACAGTGACAGTGCGTTCGACGCATTAGTGGAGCCCTTTCATCTCAGTTGCATTAAGAAGAACACATTGGTGCCGCATTGCATAGTGTCACTCGTTCAAGGACGCACAGGACTATGGGCGGTAAACTGTTCAGCTGAGTCGGTGGTTCTACCAGGAGGACTGAAGCTTGCCAAGTTCAAAACATACTCACCGATGGCAGTGGCTGCCCTCAGTGATGCTCCAGGTGGGGCCTCAGCCAATACTTCTACGGCCGATTCAAAACTTTTACCTATGATCGACAAGTCACTTACTACTGACAAACGCCGCATGCTTCTGGACGTTTTGTCGAAATACGTGGCGATTTTCGATTTTTCCCATGACCATGCGCCCTCGATTCCCGCGTCTCGGATTCTCCACAGGATAAACACGGGAACAGCACAGCCCATCCGCCAAAAACCCTACCGAGTGTCGCCGTCTGAGCGCAAGATAATTGATGAACAAGTGCGTGATATGCTGCAGAAGGGTGTCATTCGAGAATCATCGAGTCCTTGGGCGGCTCCCGTGATTCTAGTCAAAAAGAAGGATGGTACCTGGAGATTCTGTGTGGACTATCGCCGTCTAAACTCCGTCACAAAGAGAGATGTCTACCCTCTCCCACGCATTGATGACGCTCTAGACTGCCTCCATTCAGCATCCTACTTTTCGTCCATAGACTTACGCTCAGGCTATTGGCAAATACCTGTGCATTCAATGGACAAAGAAAAGACGGCTTTCGTTACTCCGGATGGACTATATGAATTTAACGTGATGCCTTTCGGTCTATGTAACGCGCCCGCTACATTTGAAAGATTCATGGACACCATTCTGCGCGGCCTGAAGTGGAACATCTGTATGTGTTATCTTGACGACGTTGTTATCTTCGGGCGTACATTCAGTGAACATAACGAAAGGGTAGAGCTGGTTTTGAAATGTATTCGAAATGCTGGCTTGGTTCTTAATGCAAAGAAGTGTCATTTCGGAGCTCGACAAACACTGGTGCTGGGACATCTCGTCAACAAGGATGGCATCAGGCCCGACCCGAATAAGACGGCGGCTGTTAGAGCTTTTAAACCACCTGGCTCAGTGAAGGAGCTTCGGAGCTTCTTGGGCCTCTGCTCTTACTTTCGCCGATTTATTCCCGCCTTTGCAGAAGTTGCCTTTCCACTGACCTGTCTTCTCCGCCAAGGTGCTAGTTTTGAATGGACTCCTGATTGTGAAACTTCTTTCAACCAACTGAAGTTCTTGCTCACGTCGCAGCCTATCCTGCGGCACTTCGATCCTTCTGCGGCGACTGAAGTTCACACCGACGCAAGCGGCATTGGCATAGGTGCAGTCCTGATACAGCGATGTAATCAAGTGGAACACGTAATCGCATATGCCAGTCGCACTTTAAGTAAGCCGGAACGCAATTACACTGTGACCGAACAAGAATGCCTTGCACTCGTCTTCGCTGTGCAGCGATTCCGCTCATACCTATACGGTCGTCCTTTCCAAGTAGTTACGGATCATCATTCTTTGTGCTGGCTTATCAACCTTCGGGATCCGTCAGGCCGTCTAGCACGCTGGGCCCTCCGGCTGCAAGAGTACAACTTCACGGTATCGTACAAGAGCGGCAGGAAACACGCGGACGCAGACTGCCTTTCAAGGATGCCAGTTGATGCTACAGTTTGCGACGCTGACGATTTCGATCATCTGATTGCGTCCGTAGCACCAGCGTTCCCGGATAAGGCCACCTTTGAAACTGAGCAGCGGAAGGACGTGAGTTTGAATCCGTTATTCGTGATCGCACAAGCATCCACTCCGGAAAGCCGCTTTTGCGTCCGTGATGGTCTACTGTACAAGAAATCCATCTCCGGCACCGGTTCCCGCTTCCTGCTGGTGGTTCCAGAGGCACTACGGTCATCTGTTTTGTACGCCATGCATGATGACGCCACTTCAGGTCACCTCGGAACGACGCGCACTCTTCATCGTACCCAGGAACGCTTCTACTGGCCACGTATGCGCCAGTCAGTTGAGTTGTACGTGGCCAGTTGTGCGCAATGCCAGGCGCACAAATCTCTCTCAGCAGCTCCGGCCGGACATCTACAACCTGTGACGCCTCCCAGTTCTCCGTTCGAACAAATTGGCATTGACCTGGTGGGCCCTTTTCCGCGTTCATCGAAAGGCAACAGATGGATTGTGGTATGTGCTGACCATCTTACTCGGTACTGCGAGACTGCTGCCCTGCCATCCGCGACTGCTGGTCAAGTGTCGTCCTTCCTTCTCCATTCTATCATACTGCGTCATGGGCCCCCTCGCGTCATCATAAGTGACCGTGGACGTCAATTCACGGCAGACGTTGTCGAACAACTTCTCCGTATGTGTGGCTCAGAGCTCAGACACTCGACGCCTTATCACCCGCAGACGAATGGTCTCGTCGAGCGAACAATTCGAACACTGGTGAATATGCTTTCTATGTACGTTGCTTCGAACCACAAGAACTGGGACGATGTCTTGCCGTTCGTCACATACGCGTTTAATACTTCCCAACATGAGACCACCGGCTACAGCCCGTTCTTCCTCCTCTATGTTCGACCCCCCGTTATACTCTGGATACAATATTTTCCTTCTCTGATCGGGACCAATCAGAAATCTCCCTAGCAGAAACTCTTTGTCTCGCCGAAGAAGCTCGTCGTCTTGCTCGTTTACGTACAATAGCCTCGCAAGACAGATCGAAAGTTCGTTATGACAGCAAGCACCGGCAGGCCACATATATTCCGGGAGATCTCGTGTTGGTGTGGAAGCCTTTACGCAAACGTGGCTTGTGCCAAAAACTGCTCGCGCACTACATCGGACCTTTTGTTATCCTTGACCGCCTGAGCGCAGTCGACTACCGCATCGCACGTCTTACAGCTAGCGGGAGACGTTCCAGAAAGACAGAGGTCACGCATGTCGCTCGCCTGAAGCCTTTCAGTCAACGCGACACTGCATGAAACGCGCGGCGCGCTTTGTCTGCGAGGGGGGAAATGTTACGCCACGTATGTGCCGGACGAAGAAGGAAAAAGAAGCAAGGGGTGTGGAAGAAGAAGATCATCATCATCTGCCTGCGCCGATACGGCTCGTCCCTCGAACCGTGTATCAATAAACCCCCCAGACGCCTACTGAGGTCGTAACAATATGAAAACCCTAGTAAGAAAGAAAACAAAAACATCCTGCGCGCGGCTTCGAACGTGGAACCCCGGGGACCCTGATTGCGACGCATTTCCACTGAGCCACCGTTGGGTACCTTCTTGAACGCTCAAACGGCAAGCTATTCATAGCTACCACTTACCGGTGTTGGCAGACTTCTTCGAGGGGAACTATCGTGTTTCTAGCATTATTAGCAAGATGGCGCAGTGAACGCGTGGCGGCTCTCATCTCTCTCGCGTACTTTGGCCCGCGTCGAGAATAAGGGGGTGTACTCTTGATCGTGCGCCCATATCTTGCAGTGCGGAAATCGCACGTCTCGGATGTTTTCTGTTGTAGTTACCGGGTGCACAAAGATCAATACAATCGTTGCATATCCTCCGTTTGTGAAAAGGGCGTGCTTTTCAGACAGGGCGAAATAACAACTGAGATGCTTATTCGTGTTCATCTGTAGCTGTTAGTTCGTTTTGTGCGTCATTAGTGCGTGAGAAACGCGGGGCTTGTTTTGATATGCTTGCTATTTTACGCGCAACTTTTCAATTTGTTGCTATCGCGTTCGTTGCTTCGCCTTCATGGCAAAATTGTTACTTTTTTTTCTGTGTTGATGACAACGAGTATTTTTTTTCCTTTAATTTTGAACTGTTTTCACGATAAACTTGTCAAAAACTGTCATCGTAGTTGCTTACTGCTTTTTTTGCCTTGTTAGCTCATATGTTATGTATACCGCATACTCCTGTTCAACCGCTGTAACTGATCAATGTATGAAGTGGCCAGGATCTTCTGAAACTGTTCAATGCAGCTTTCTTGTGTGGTCATCCTTGCAACCTTGTTGCAAAATGAACTCAGTCTAGTTGAATATCTCGCCAAGCACTATACCCTATTCAGGCTCATCCTATTAACGCAAAATTACCTACCAGGAAGAGCGCCTGATATTTTGAAATTTTGCGTCTGGTTTAGAAACACCCCAATGTGAGACAAAGGAGGACTGGCACTTAGTGCTTAATGAACTACATCGTGCAAAATGTACTTTTTGGTTGTCGTAGGTATCCCTAATATTTTAGTGTAGTAATTTACGCCACATTTGTTGCCTCCCGCTTTGTATTATTGAATAACAACTAGACATCTAGTTAATTGTAGTGCGGCAAAACCCTCGCTTTAAACCTCATAACAGCACTCGCCTCAGCCTACGGGTTTCCTCCTCGATTCAACTGCAATCCCGTGCTGTTGGTGACAAGTGAGGCGTCGACTGAGAAAATGGAGGAGGGAGCGAGTTGCAGGTGGGAGCTCAAAGTGCCCCCACCTGCAACGATATGCCGCGAGCTGTGAAGGTTCTGCCCCATTTTTACTCTGAAGGCGCACAGGTCGTCAGAATGTGCGCACGTGCCGCTCTTCTATAGTCTGGCCATGGTCCAACGAAGTGGTAACTACTTCAGTGAGCAGGAAGGTTATGTAGCTCCAACATAGCATTCATAATAAAATAAGATATTGTTTCTCAAGTACCTAAATAATAAACTCGCCATTCAGTTGATGCTCATCACATTTCGTCTTTTTCTCTTTTGCAGGAACGTGTGTTAATAATAGATGCATGTAAACAAGCAACTTTCAAGAAGTTCTTTCACATATATTTTTATCCAGAAGCTAGTTAGTCATTTGATGCAGTCCCGCCTTAAGATAGTCATGCAATAAATAGTATATACCTTGTTTTCCTTGACACACTTTTTTTCTCATACAATCAGCGCGTTACTATTTATTTTACGGTATCTCACAAAGTTACAGCGCTGTCGTCGAACCCCCAATTATCCATTCGTTACTCCCGAAATGTGAGAATAAAACTTTGCGGTAATTTAGAAAAAGAAGCTTGAAAAGGCTGATGCGATGGAAAATGATACATCATAGGAAGCGTAGTAACTTTGGACGCTCTATAGCCTGGTCTGTTAATCTATCCGGGAAGTCAGCATGCCAGAGATCGTCACATCATACACGAGAGAAAAATGGCACTATGCTCTCTTGTAGGCACTGAAATGCCCAAAAGCATCTGATTCGCATAGGCACCACTTTCGAAGGCCGAACGCTTCGAAAGTGCACCCGACTAGATGAATTTCATCTGCAACCCTAGTTCATTCTTTTTTAAGACAGCCTACAAAGCTTTTTTTCTCGGTCACTAGAGCACAAAAATACCATTTCAACTTCGGAGTTTTGTTACAGCAAACGTGAAAAGTATCCGAGTTCCTAAGGCTCAAGTATAGCCAAAGTTTTACCATTTCTTCTTTATACACCTGAATATGCAAACCCGGTTAGTAAACTTTGATACGCAATGAGATATGGCAAAGCGATTAAGCCTTATTCACGGGCGTAAATTCAACAAAGCATTTTATGCGTCTGTCACTAAGAGGAAAACAAAACAGCCTTGAACTTCATACATGCTTACGAAGTCAGCTACTTGACGAGGCAGCATGATGGTGCCAAATTTTCTGGCAGGTCCTATTTCACAGAACTTTGTGAGGAGCAGCAACCAGTACTTTATTTCTTTCTGACTCGAATAACACTGTTCACGTGCCGTAAGTGCATTCGACTGCCGCGCATTTATAAAAAGCAACGTAGGTTTCACCAGTATTTCTTGCAAACAAGTATAATGACAACTACTGGACTTAGAACTCACGACCCTGCACATTCATTAGCCCAACCACCCCTGCAGTGTTCCATCTGGACAAGCATCATTCATTGCTACATCCACCAGACGCATGACTATGTTTTTGCCACCGACTAATTGAAATGAATCGTAAAGTAGGTATATTTTGTTGCCAGTCATATAAACGAGCATGTTTCAAATTTACCTCTTAAAACAATGAATTATTACCACGTGCCCTAGCATCAAGAGTGTTTTTGCGTAAGCATGTACTGCTGCAAATTACGTAACCTCTCACAACAATGAACATCTTTTGTGCACCAACATGGATACCATCTTCATATAATTCACCTTGGTATATTTTTAAGACAGAACAGGTAACAGCAGGTTTGGTTGCCGCTGTTTTCTTTTATTCAACAGTAGACGCATGAAAACGCCGCGCAACAGGAGAGACTACCACTGTTTGCCGATGATTTCTGGTTCAATATTGCATAAATACAATCACTACAGAGTTGAAGCATACGAAAAAACCAAAATTAGTGAGATACCAAGCGTGCAGAAATAAGTGCTTCAGCTTCACTAACCTGATACCTGATGAGGGGCGAAGCTTGCAGTATTTTAAGAAATATTTCTTTGATGAGGCAATAATGGCGGCAAGCCTGAAACTGGGAAAGCAGGAAAGAATGGTTTGAGTCTTTCAACATCATTGGAAAAGTGCATCAGAATGCAGCTTACCTCGAGGTTCGTCTTTTCCCCTGCATTTTCCTCAGTTATGTACGACAAGTAATGAAAGTTTTTTTTTGCTTCTCGAACGTCGTCGGCTATTTCTTTGGCGCACTGTTGCCCTCATTTTCGTGGACAACTATGAAGACGTGGCATTTGCCTATCCGGCCGCATACCCCGTTTTATAATCAACCTTCCGGCGGCTATAGAAGCTGGCAAACGTAGCCTCTACGATGGTTCGCACCTGAAAAAGTTTGCAGCTGCTTAATTTTACGTGAAACCGGTGGTCACAAGCCTTATTTTTGATAAAATAGTGGATATAGTGCCAGTGTTAGCTAAGAAAGCCGGCAAACACTTTTGTACAGCTTGGAACTCTACGAAATAGTGCCATAAAGAAGGCGTTCGGGAGAATGTTCGTCTCAAGGAACCCTGCGAAGCTCTGTCATGTGATATGTAACTCTCCAACCTAAATATCGCTTTCATACAAGCATTTTATAAAACAAAGCAGCCCCAGGTTGCACATGATGAAGTGACACACTCTGGGGATGCTCAAGCGAAAATTAACACACATCCTGCACACGCCAGGAGGCAGTTCTAAGGCGCAAGAGAAATAGAACGTTGAAAGCTGCAATGAAACTTTAATTGGGAGGGAATGAATGAATTAGAACTGTGAAACACCTGCAGAACAGAAGTGCACAGAGCGACAAGGCATGGTGATTCATAGAAGTACAACCCGTGCTGCATTACGAATGTTGCCCCGTCTTTCGCGCGTCGTTTTGGGTACATTGGCTTTACCGCGTTTCTATATCGCTCGTATTAAAACGCTGGAAATAAACAGCTTTCTTTCTTTTCAGCTGGCTCTCTGCGCGATGACTGTCTAGTTCTCTTAGGCGCATGCCACAGTGTGCATTTTTAAGTAAGCATGTGCAGTTTGCTCGAGTGGAAGATAAAAATTGGCTGTGGCTTAGCTCAGTTATTTCGGGGCGTGCGTAGCGAAAGGCATGTTTAATCTTATCGTTAAGTTTGGTTCTGCGCTCGGCTACGCTTCAAGAGGCATGCGGTTGATTTTTCCTACTCTCGCCAGCTCGTTCCATCGTTTCAGTTCTGTTCTGACGACGACGCCTCTTCCCCAGTCTCTCCCGCCCACTTTCCGCATCTGCTGATGCACCCCAGCAAGCCATCCCTTCTATACATAGGATGCGACCCGGCTCATGCACTGTGGTTGCAACGTTGTTTCATCAGCTCCTCTTCCTTCACCAGCTCCTCTTCAACACCGGCAGGCTGCGCGCCAGGAGCAGCACAGCTTGCCGGTGTTGTCGCTAGGCGAGAGATCAGCTCACGTGTGGCCACCGGCCAGAGCATATCAGCGAGAATAGGGTGAGAATACGTCCATTGTAGCCCACGTCCGCAGCAATATTAGGGAGGTGTGCAACATGTGTGCTGCATTTTACGGCTATTCACCAGACTGCTGTTTAGATACGTTTGTCTGCAGTGAGGTTCAATAGGATAATAAAGATGTTGCAAGGAAGCACTGGTCGGATAAGCAATCACGCTCTTGGCGAGGAAGTAGCTCCTTCTTTTGAACAGTGCATGTGTCCGCCGCACGTTTGGGTGCGTTCTAGCTATTTCAGCTCTTCTGAAATATTTGATTGGCAGCTTGTCACGTGACATGAGACATATAAATTACAATCCAGGCCCATATTCTTTTTGTAATTGATCCTAATGCAAACTAAGCTGTAAATAAGTATATCACGAAAACACTTCTGGGGCGCTGCAAGTTGTTGTCGTGGTGGGTCTTTTCTACTGTCAGTTACGGTTCCTTCGTTGGCTACTAATTTTTTGACAGCCTAAATAACACTAACACATTTGTTTCCACAATTCGGTCATCTATGTTTGAACTGTGATTGTCTCCACATCGATAGGCAGAAGAAATTATACTGTTGTCACGGTAATAAACTGAGCACAAGTAACTGTGCGGCAAGCAGCGGAACATCTGCGATGCGTCTCCCATTGTAGATGCTACGACCAAAAGGCAGAGTTGGGCAGAAGTACCGGAAAAAATATTGCGGAATAAAACATCAAAATAAACGATTTGGAAGCCTAATACAGTTGCTGAAATACATTTGCAATTGACGTAACAGGATATTTCAAAGATACTTTTGCAAAAAGGCGAAAAACGTATTCCGGTATACAGGTACAGCAATACAGATACTGAAATACTTTTCTCTATGTCGGGGACAGCCATACTTCATACAGGCATTTGTTTAGTGCAGCATAGTATTTGAAATGCGTAGCGCATTGAAACTTGCAATGAAATTTATTCATTATGTTATTACCATACTCTTAGTCCAAATAAAGGCATTACAACAGGCTTACACTGCACATAGTTGCTAAGATTGACATATTTACAGATATGACAATGACACATCTTTGTGATTGTCCCACCTGCTTTGTATAGGGTTCACTGGCCTCGTGAAGCTGTTCGTAAACAGCTTTTAGCCAGTGAACCTCTCCAGAACCTGTTTCTTTCAGGAAAAATAAAATGATTTGATTTTATTTTGATTTATAACTGGCAATAAAACACTATTCTGTACGAGAGAAAGAGTCACACACATAGTACACCAAAATCAGGATACTTGGCAGCCAAAGTATTAGCTATGCAAGAAGCAGCAAAGTTCAAGCGAAGTGCTGGAATCATAACCAAACGAATCAAGAAAAGGTGTGCTCTTATTTGATTAAAATCTGTTTTGTTGAAACATTTGGCACGTCAATCTCAATCGCAGCAGTACAGCTTCTCAAATAGATCGTCATCAAGACATCGTCGATTTGGCCTCAACACAAGGCTCGCGAACGAGAAACGTCACTCTACCACTGAAGAGGAGCACAAGTTTGTGGTATAGCTGATACAATGCACATCTATTCGGTGCGCAATGTATGCGTAATGCGTCAGCAAACAATCACTCGAATGCGGAGCAGGTGCCGCCGGAGCGATACCACCACCTTAATGTAAGTACTTACGTTACCCGTTACAGTTCTGAAGTTGTAACGAGTACGTTACTGAGTGATGTCGAAAAATTTGGCACATGCCACGTACCTAAAAATTGACGTTATGTGAAGCACGCGGAGAGAAGATGACCGTGTCGCAATGTTTTTTTTGAGTGACTCGTCATGAAATGACGCTAAATATATGTACATATGTTCACGCACAGACATACGAAGAGCTTTAGATGCTTGTGTAACCAGTTGTCGGCACTTGCGCAACGATGGTAACTGGAATGTGTGTATTAGGAACACCAGAAGCTGGTATGAAGCTTTTGTGCTGACGAAGATGCTGGCACTTCACACTGCTACTTAAATAAACTTCAGTTCATGGCACCTAACCACACTTGACGTTAACCCGACGTGACCGCTGTATCAAATGAGTGCATATGTAATGTTTATAAAATGGGATAGGCAGCACTGCAACCCATATTGATGTTTCATGAAGATAAGCCAATACTGAAAATGTAGTTCCGAGACCTGGAACTGTAGTAGAATGCTGTAGTAGAATGCTTGACTGCCATGCAGAATGCTTGGGCTTTATTCCTGCTTGAACCCGAAAATTTGTTAATTGCAGTTGTCGGGGGGTCGATGCTGCCTATGTGGAATAAAGGACGAGCCGCCATCCCCACGGCGCAAACCTATCCGCTGACCTTTTCTTTCTTTCTTGTTCTGATCTGGTCTTAAGCTAGTGATGGTAGGATTGCTGGTCATTTCTACACAATATCTAACATCCTCTGCGCCTCAACAGGGTTAAGTGACAACGGAGAATACTAATATACACAGTTTCTAAGTACACGCTCGTTTTTGTTCATGGGTTTTGTATCAGGTCTCAGTCAATTGATGAAGGTCAGTCGGACTGTTCACCAGTGTTTATTCTTCAATTGGTGGATCTAAGATTTGTTCTACTCACGTGCTTTTAAACGTATTCCCCTTGGTAGGCTTGTGCGGTCGATGAGAAGTTTCCGTTCGTATAAAAATTGATGATGCTGCATTTTCCACAATAGTCTGCAGGAGCTATTTCTAAGAAGTTTTCTCGAGTTCTTCGTCTCGTCTATAGTCACTTTGAAATCATCGGCCTTCTTCCTCAGCTATAATCTGGCCTTTCTCGTTTTTTAATTTGAGACTGTTTTGACATTTTTATTCCTAAACAAAATAAGACGTATTATTTCCATTTTCTCCAACCCTCAAGTATGCAGGTGACTTGAACAGCATAGGCTACGATCAGTATAATGGGCTTCCTTCAGCTTCCTCGTGGTATTCTTTCTGTTTCTTTTCGAGTGACTGGCCGACCTTGTTTTGCTATCCCGAGGCCATTGTACGCATTGCTGTGAAGACTTGTTAGGTTGACGACCTGCCGTCTTCAGCGGCCACTCATCTTCAAATTCTGGAGGATCGTCTTTTGGATATTAAACTGCTTTATTTTTTTTCCTCAAGACAGGTCTCCCCCGGCAGATACACCTGATTACCTGATGCTATCTTGCCTTTAGTTTCACGGGTGCAGCCGGGAGGCGAGGCTTCTAAAGTCGTGGAAAGAATCTCCAGCCTCTGAAATTGTTCGTCGGTGTTGGTCTCGGAGACTGTACTCTCTTCAGAAAGGAAGTCATGTCTGTCGGTTTTCAGTGTGTTCGTCTATTCACCGTGAAGTCAGCTCATCAAGCGTCTGCGTGACAAGATCACCATTGAGGAAGCATTAGCTAGGTGGTAGTGCTATAGACGAGGAGCCCATTTTTTCTTACGCCTCGGTTCTAATCAGCTCTTGTATTATTTCCAGATCAGCTTGCCGAGCTTTTAATGCGTGTTCAATCTTTTACTCTGCTCTGACTTTCGCTCGAATATTCAGGCGAACACTATTTTCTGCTTTCTCCATCTGTGCTTCTAAACGTTCAATGAGAATAGCATCTTCTACTTTCTTGTCAATTTCTTTGAGATTCTTATACTCGTTAGTCAAAATTCGGTGAAGTTTGTCAACTCACTTATTGGAGGCGATCGAAATGCAGGATACTTTCAATGCTGACAATGGCTTCCATGACGTTCTTTCGTACGTGACTACGCCTTTCGTTTAGGGTCTCCATATTTTGGTCGAGTGTTGGGAAACGTAGAAGACCAGTGGCAGGCTTCACCTTGAGGCGAAGAAGGCGTCACCGTGCTATTCGTCACAAACCATCGCATGACGAAGCTCTGGGTGTCTTCGACATGACACACTCCACAGTCTGGGTCACGAGCAAAGTTAGGCTTCGCACATTTAATTCACCCACAGGCAGCTTCAACAAATGTCCTGCAGGCTTGCAGACACAGTCGAAGAGTCCTGGAATCTTGCTCTGTCTCATCTTTATAGGCCCTTTCTCCCGGGTTTCACGGCACCAAAGTTATGTAAAGAAAAGGACGAGCCGCCGTCGTTGTTGTTGTTGTTGTTGTTTTCCTTGTGCAAATGGCTCGTACCCAAAGAAGCCGTCCGCAGGCCGAAAACCCACCCGTTGACCTCTTCTTTCTCAGTTGTTCTGATCTGATCTTAACCTTGAGACGGTAGTGTCACTGGTCGTCTTCTACAATATATTTAGCAGCCAGTCAGATTTTTCTTAACACTGACATTTATTCAATACTTTCATTGAGGTGCTGCTACCACTCAAGCGTCAAAATTTCCCATGAGTGTTTCGTCGTTCCTGAATACATACTAAGTATCCATCACGTGTGGCACATACCCGCATACCAGCGGCACGTACCCATCCATGGGAATGTGCCACTGTCTGGCGAGAAGTGTTTCACGACGTACGTGACGGGATTGTGACATTGTTCATGTCTTGACCAGCGCGTCATATTTACGAAACCACCTTACCTTCCCATGCTCATTTAAGTTCACACCAAGTTAAGGGGGTGACAGAGGAGAGCACCCAAACGTAAGCGTCTAGATAGATAGATAGATAGATAGATAGATAGATAGATAGATAGATAGATAGATAGATAGATAGATAGATAGATAGATAGATAGATAGATAGAAAGATAGATAGATAGATAGATAGATAGATAGATAGATAGATAGGTAGAAACGCTCAATGTCACCGAAGTTTGCAACAACTGCTTTCCATTTAATACAATGTACCACCGCTAACGCCGTTACTTTTAACGCGTTATGGCCAACCTTAGACGAACATAACGGTCAGCATGTCCCTGACTAAAAAAATTGGCCGCGTATCTGCATGTTAATCTGCAAATGTCGCCGAAAGATGATAGACTAGCGTGTGGAGAGATGGAAAAAAACATTTATGTAATGTTCTCCGCAAGAAAATCGGTGAGTGGTATTCTGGCGGCGCTGCGTCAGAGTGCCTAGAGCGAGCAGCGGAGGCGAACGAGCGTATCAAGTCACGTCACACGTCAGACATGAGTACCATTTGGCAGTTTTCTTGGGAAACGAAGTGGTTGCCTCTGAGACCGGTGTGCGCGCCCGTCTCAGAGGTGATAAGGTGTAGAACGCAAGGCGACGGGTAGGTGCCACCACTGCCTCGTCTTAGCAAAGCGTTGGAACACTCGCCTTTTCGTTCAAGCGTTGCAGGGTCAGCGCAGCATATTAGGCGCTATGGTCCTTAAAACTACATATGCATGCATTTTTTAGTAAACGACGCACATGCAGAATATATACGTGTGGTTATGGTGCCACAGACATGCGCAATAACTGCTTTTTTTGAGAATTGCACAAGTATGAATGCTGAATCTTTAGCAACTTTGGTGGGCACTGCGGATGAGGTCGGCCGTTTCAAGTATCCGGTGCCATTTGAATCGGACAAAGAGACAAATGTACAGACAGACAGGCCAAAAACTTCAGCGTCGAAAGTCCCTAAGAATGAATATCGTCTTTAAAAGAAAGTTGGGCTGCTGAATTCCTTGTTGCCGCTGTAATGGCAGTGCTTACTTCAACGACCTTCTACTTAAAAGACTAGCGGTTTGGGCTAGTTCGTTTCCAGTTTTGCAAAAGTTACCTAGCGCAAAGCAGGAGGGGAGCACATTAACCATGAAGACGAGTGCTTACATTGAGTTGAAGGTATTGTGTTTCCTAGAAACATAGAAAAAGCAAAAAGACGAACGAAAAAAACAAGGATTGAGAAAGGAAACGCAAAAAGACCCCCTTTCTAATCGGCATGTGGCCACGCTGGCGTCTTCCAGAACTGCTTCGGAGAAAGCAGCATTGTTGATGACACACGGCTTCAAGCACGAAGTTCTTTGCGTGGTTTGTGGCTTCCGCGTTAAGCTCTGGTTTTTCAAATGGGTGCTGCAAAAAAGAGGGAGAAACGCGAGAAAAAAAAGCACTACTTATTTATTTGGCATGAGAGAACGCATTTAGAAACGACGCTGTTGGTTTGCGACCATCGTGCAGTAAGCAATGCTCCTCATAATCAAAATATCGCTACTGCAATGCGTAATGACAGTATAAAATTGTTGGCAAGCTCAAGCAGGCGATCATTCAAACGCATCCCCGTTCTGCTACAAGGTTCACAATGCGATGTGAGTAGCAAAGGGACTAGCGTGCTTTCAAGAAGGTAGAAGTCAGCTTCGCCCTCAGCAAAAATTCAGAAATAGTCGGTGGATATCTCGCCGCGAACTGCCAAGGTCATCGTAGAAAAAAAAGTTTTTTTTTCATTGTAAACATGTGCCAGCTCATTTTCAAAAAGAAAATGTAACGGAATACCCACGCCCTGTATAGTATCGCCGTACAGGCCATACCTCATAAAAGTACTTCACTACTGAGGTACAAATAAATTTTTCAAATGCATCTCGATACATCCATACTGATACTCAAAAGTATACCTGAAACACTATCGCGATACTCCTAGATTGCGATACTGCCAGGCCCGGCGAGTAGGGTGGCTCGAGCTTCGGGATCAAAGCTCTGCGTTTACAGGAGAATGTCACGGAGAAAAAAAATGAGAAAGTCATGCCTATGAATGTTCCTGCTGGCTGTTTAAGCTTTTTCACAAGATAGTTGATGAGTGGGCGAAGTTCTGGGTCATAACGCTGTTTCTGAGCCTCTGAGCCAAGTCGGAGGCTCTGACGGTAATAGGGAAATTGCCGTCGGCAGTTTGGTCAGGAAGAATCGACTCGACTGGGGCACGTGAGAGGTAATCAGCATCGAGGTGCGTGCGTCCCGACCACTAAACCACCCTAACGACGAATTCTTGTAGGCGGGAACTGCAGTCGACGCCGCCGCCTGTGGGGTCTAAAGGTCTGCATACCAGCACAAAGAATGGTGGTCGGTGACTAGTTTGAATGGTATCTCATACAAATAAGTTCCGTACTTGTATATTGCCTACACAACAGCTAGGCATTAATTTTCAGTGGTGGAATAGTTCACTTCAGCAAACGGTGACGTACGACTTGAGTAAGCGATCACTCGCTCTATGCCTTCGTGCCATTGCAAAACGATAGCTCTGGGTCCGAAATTTGTTGCTTTTTTGTACATTTCAGTGTCAACATTTTCGTCAAACTGACCAAACATTGGAGAAGTCTCGAGGTGTCGTCGTAGCTCACAAAAAAGCTTCTTGTTGTTCTAAAGGCCCACACAACAGCGACGTTGTGTCTTGTGGGTTGGTGTAAAGGTTCTGCTATTTTAGAAAAGTTGTGTCTCTCATAATCATAAGGTGGTTTTGGGACGTTAAACCCCACATATCAATAAATATATTTCTGAAAAGTTTGGAATGAAGTGACTATAGTACGCACAGAGGCCCAGAAAACGACTAACGTCGTGTTTGTTCGATGGAGTTGAGAAGGCCGTGGCAGCCAATTTTTTCTATGGGTCAGAGGGTACTCCATCACAGCTTACGACAGGGCCGAGAAAATTGAGCTCCCCGTAGCCGAAGGAGCATTTTTTGGGCTAGAGTGCCAGGCTAACTTTCAGGAGCTACTCTAGTACTGCACGAAATCGCTGGATGTGCTGCTCCAAAGCCTCTCAAGAAAGGACTACGTAATCTGAATAGACTTGGCACGACTGCCACTTGAGACCAGACAAAACTGAGTTCTACATTTGTTGAAAAGTCGCAGGAGCGGCGCGTGGCCCAAAAAGAAGCACCTTGAATTCGAAGAGCCCGTCTAGAGTAATGAGGGCGGTCTCTTCTCGGTCACACTTATCAGCCACAATTTGTTGTTAACCACTGTGTTGATCCATGCATGAAAAAATACAGGGTTTATAGAAAGTGGTCGAGTGCGTAATCGAAGCGACGCAGTGGACAGACATCTTTTTGTCAAGTTGTTCAGTTCGCGATAATCAACAACGAAACGAAATGAGCCATCTTTCTTCTTCACTAACACAACCGGGATGTCCATGGCTGGTAGATTGCTGAATGATGTTGTGAGAAAGCATTTGTTGCACCTGGTGGTGAGTGGCATGTTGTTCTCTGCGAAAAAACACGATAAGCATGTTGTCGAATAGGCCTTTCCTTAGACTATTGTATGATTATGTGCTTCGCAAATGGCGTCTGTTTGATTTTGGACGTCGTGGCAAAGCGATCACCTAAGGAGACAGGAGGGAGGAAATACTTTCTTGCTGTAAGGTTCATAGTGCGCATTTTACATCAAGCTTAACTGGAGACTGCTTGTCGTAGTGAAGACCGCAGGAGCGTTGCGCGAGTGATAAGCTGGCTATCAAATAACCTACTTCTTCGAAGTAAGCGATGACGCACTGTCTCATGAAGTGCTGGTATTAATGACTGAAATTTGTTAGTAGAATGCTTGCAGGCTCTTGTGTCCGTTCTATGAGGCCACGGGTGAGGCATACTTGACGAGACAACAGCACAGATATATTGCCTTCCACACTCCGAGAGCCGTGTGGTTGATATCGCTCCACACGTTAACCAGAACACTAAAACGGAGTGGCGCTGTCACTTAATCGTCGGATACACGCAACGCCATTACACGCGATTCGCAATCGTGAGGCATTCGTGAGATTGTATCTTACGTGAAAACGTCCCGGGCAAGTGTCGCCGATTTATGATAGCCCCATATTCTCGAAAGAATTCTAATCTCAAGATGACCTGTCTTGATCATTCCCGCAGTGTGACGAAAGTCCCAATGAAGGTCGAAGCACCAATATGCTTTCGGGCAGTACTTCTCCCAAACAGCGTCACAAGATGACTACCCGCGCTCCGGAGCTGCAGACCGTTGTATGGCGTGATCACTTTTCGGAAAGCAGTCACGAACTCACCACTCATACTGGATTATATGGCACCAGTATCAACGAGCGCGGTGGCCGAGTGATTGTAGACGGTTAGGGAAATATTGTAAGAAATTCCTGCGTGACGTTCAGAAAATTTCGCGACAGAGAAATCAGCGTCGTCAACGTGTCGTGGCGTAGGGTGTTTCTTCGTTTCGTCAGCAGCCCTCCCCCCCCCCCCCACGGAGGCTACTGGTTTCAGTTTTCTCGGCGTCGGCCATGACTTGGGCACCTCTTTTGAACACCAGAGAACGTGGCGTAACGACTAGCTGAGTCGAGGTGCCGAGGAGAAGATGAGTGTGGCTGATTGCTTTCAGCAAGCCCTGGCTTCTGCGCTGCCAAGTATTGCTGAATCTCGCGAGGGTGTTCCCCACTGTTGGGTTGACACGCGTTAGATGGGAACCCCTGAAGGCCCATCCTGCGATAGGCACACTGGTGGTTTAGATCGGCCACTTCACAGCAGTGGTAACAAAGTGGTTTTTGTCAGATGTGCACCGTACATCAGATTTACGCGTGACTTCGCGCTGAACGTCATACTAGAAAGTGCTATCGTAGGTACTTGCAGGAGGGAATTGACAAGGCGATGCTAGAAAGGTATAGGGTGGGCGGCTTCCGGTAATATGTTAAGGACTCCTCAATGCTTCGGCGTAAGACAGGGCAGCATCTTAACACGCATTGGGAGCAATGGTTGGGTCACATACCTAATTTCACCTTTTTGTCGCGAGTAATTTCACCCAGACTCGTCGCGTTCGGCTGAGTAGAAGCGTGGCGAACTCTTTCAGCTCCCCACAGATTACGCTCCGAACAATATCGTGGAGTGCTGCTAATTACTACCCACAGATGAACGGTAAAACTGTTACAAAAGAAGCTTAGCGGTGGTACTGCAGAGAGCATTGCTGAATTGCTTGTTTCATGGCAGTAGCTTCAGCGATGAACTCATGGACGGTGGTTGGTGACTCGCGCATACCTTAAACAAAAAGTTATTCTTTGACACCCCGCAGGAGAAGACAAACATTTTTTGTCTCCCCATTCCTTGGTTCAGCGTTTTTGAACAAGTGCGAGATGTTGACCACAAACTGTGCCAAGTTTTCATCTGACATCTGCACTCGGCAGCACAGAGCCTGCTCGGCTTTCTCCTTCCTTACGGAGATTCTAAATGCCTAGCGTACGTAGCTGTCGCAGAAATTCTTGCCAAGTGGTAATCCACGGCTCATGGTTCTAAAACCACGTACTAGCATCGTATTCAAGAGAAAAATAGAGGTAGTTAAGTTTTTTGCTTTCATTTTATTCGTTTGCGGCTGCGACCAGGTCAAAGTATATAGTCGAACGTATCCCAATAAAACGTGTTATGGGTGTGTGTTGCGTAGACGAGGCTTGGGGGGACGCGAGTACGTCTGTGTAGCTCTCTTGCGTCTGATTTGTCTTTGGCGTGGTCACTCTTACCGAGCTCAAGGGACCAAATTGAGAAGATAGTCCTAGCAAGCGGCGGCTGTGGCGAAATGCCGAGTTTTCCTCTAAAATCGTGTAATATGTGGCAGAAGCTTGACGCGGCTTGAGTTTGAACTAACGTATTGGGATTGCATCCAGCACCTCCACCAGTTTGTAATGGTAATAGAATGAGTACAAGTAACAGTGCAGCAAACATCCGAACAGCTGCAACATAGCAGAGCGAGTGCGTCCTCGTCTTTCTTCAGCCAAATAGTTGGCCACGCACAAGAAATGGTGAAACGAGCCACACAACAGCCAGGTGCCCACTACATACCCGCACCAATATATGCCTTATTACCGCGTAGCCTGATCTAGGTTCCAGTAAGAGTGAAGTCTAGAATGAAGCATCTGGCCGAAGGGATCTAGCTACAAACTAACCTCAAAAACAGCGTTATCTAAGTGCTTGGTACGATGAAACCATACGCCCACGATTAGCTAACAATATTATCTGATATTTTCCGTTAAAAAAACTACAGATTATGAAAGATGCCGTCGTCAAGAGTTCCGCAACTCTTTGCGTGCACTAAAATATCACATCACCCAAGCTTCAACCATTTCGTCTCCATCGAAATGCGACCGCTGCAGCTCGGATCAAACCAGTGGTTTTCGAGTGAACTCCAGATCAGCGCTGCTGGTTCACCGTAGTGAGTCCGCGCTAATAAATGAATTATTATTTTCGTCAAAGGAAACTGTTTCACCGTATTATTCACAATATAGTGTTCAATGTCTGCAGAAGCCATCGGCGATCGACCGCATTATGAGCCAATACTGAAAAGGTGTAACGATGTCATTGTGTAAGTTTTGCAGTGATGTGTGCATCTGCGCTTACAAAAAACTATTCAGTATAATCTCATCTTCTAACGGTGAGCACTAGACTACTCAATCATAAGGTCATACAATAAACACAGGGGGGCTACATTAACATTCTTAAATTTATTAAACGGCACGTCTTTCACTTCTGAAACTTACATAAAATGTGTCGTCAAATAAGCAATCTATTGGTGCCCTGGTCGGATATCCACCTCGAATTGCCTATAGCGCATTGCCGCATTATATAATTTCAGGTGCATGGGCTAGCCGCAACGTTACTAGGAGAAAGGGCTTCATGGCACGAGTGACTAGCATGTCCCAGTGTTTCTGTCACGACCTATTAATCTCGTCTATGAGTGATTTACTACTAACTTGCTATAGCAATTTTGTTTTGGCATACGTATCGGTTAGCACCGAGACGTATGCGGCTACCCAGATATACAGATAGATAGATAGATAGATAGATAGATAGATAGATACTTGTTGGTTACTACATATGTAATCAGTTCTTGCAGTGCTAGGTGCATAATAAAATGTTTATAAACTGCATAATTTATACGCATCTAACATGCATGCTTTCATTTGCGTACGAGTGCTACCACGTGGTTACTTAGCAGTGCACTGAACATCTGTGTCGTACTGAACTATAAAACGTGAAGAGGTGAAAAGGCTGTTTTTGCAGAATTTCAATTCTCCTATATGTGACACAAAATAAACAGGAGCACCTGAATCCTTGCACCCGCTATTGTGTTTTCACAATAAGCGAAGAACAATGAGCAAACAATGGTGTGTCAGGCGTAAGAAGCATAATGCTGTATTTTATGCAACCTGAAGCACCACCTTTGTCCACACGTGGAACAACAAAATATCGTAAGTGCTCGTTCGGAATGTGAGCAACAAGGCTACTTTATTTTCGGTATTGTCAAAAAAATCTTAGCATGACAATCTAACGGTGGATTGGCACGAAAATACTTCTGCTTTAACATAATTTGCATCGCGCTGCTATTAACAAATAGTCTAAGTTGGTTTGCAGGCCGTAATCCGTACAGAAGGGTAAGTGATCATGCTACAATTCCTTTAAATATGAAGCATCAGAAGAGACTATATAGGGCAGCTATTTCGGTTCCTATAAGAGTAATGCAAATTATTCCTATACATCAATGAATATATCGAACTTCACGCCAATATCATTTATCAAGCCACTTCTTTGAAGTTTGCCAAAGTGCGGCATGCTCTCATCATCAGACAAATCATTGGACCATTTATAAGGCTTACACAAAGAAGAAAATGAAACAAAAAAGCTGAAAGAAAATTTGCGAAAATCCGGACGTGTTGCTTTTTTTGTTGGATTTCGTTTTGCTGGTAGTTTCTGCCAGGCAGCGGTGATAAAAATATTTAAATTGTGAAACAATATTCGAAAAGGCAGGGGTATTTATACTGAATAATTTTTGAATATTAATGGCTTCAAACAACAGTAGAAATACCAAAACATAGACGTCGCTCTACGTATAGGGGTGGCATCTTCACCACACAAATGACATCCATTGAAATAATACATCTCATTCATTTCTTGTCATCGCATGGGACCAGTATTACTTAGGTATGCAGTTTGATTGCTATGGATAAAACATGATGCTACAAGTATTTTTCGGCCTAAGCGTTCTTCCCGTTCCAGCGTGAGCACAATATTGTTATCGAACCCGTATTTAATTGTTAAGGAAGGAGAAGGAGGATTAAGTTCATTATAAGAAACCAGTGGGTTTAGGTGGCCACGCCAAGGCCTCCCATAAGGGGACGTCACGGGCTTGCCTCGACAACACCTCACGGGCGTGCTGAATTGCCCAGGTGTGGTCGTGAAGAGCGGAGCTCAGCAAAGTCTCATGGAGCTTAGACGAAAGGGTCGTGTGTTTGTGTTTCTGTACTGTGTCGGGCACTCCCACAGGGTGTGCGGAAGCATAGCCGGGTCAGGGCCGCAGCACCGACAGTGGGAGGGTGTGTACACGTCCGGGAATATGAAGTGAAGGCGGGCAGGTGAGGGATACAAGTTTGTTTGAAGTAGACGCAAAGTGGTGGCCTGTGCCCGGTTGAACTTGGGGTGAGGTTGGGGAAAGGCTCGGCGTCTGAGGTAAAAGTTCCTAGCCAGATCATTGTAGGTAGTCAGGTTGCCCTGCTGTCTATCTCGTCTCCAGTAATTCCAGCGTGGTTGACAAGGCCTCGCGCAAGGGAGTGCGTGACCTCGTTGAGGTTGGGGAGGCATGGGTGGACTCGGCCCACGTGGGTGGGGTTCCATGTCAGGATGATCATGTTTTTTTAAAGTGTGGTACCTGGCAGAGGAATGCGAAGCGCTTGAGGAGAAATGCGGCTTTAGCTGTAGTTAGTGACGGCTGATCGAGAGTCGCATGCGATGGTGTCACAGGTGGGATCTAGAGTGGCCAGGGCGATGGCCACCTCTTCAGCCGTCTCGGCAGCGGGAGTTGCATGGTGTAGGACTCCATTGCGTGTGGCGACTGCAACAAAACGTGTGTCTTAAATACTGAACTGCATCAACAAATGTGGCGCCAGGGGCGTGGGCAAGGGCTTTTGTGATTGTTCCAGCGCGAGCTTGACATTGGGCTCTGTTGTACTCAGGATGCATGTTTCCAGGGATGGGATCCGCACCGATGCAGCTGCGGATGGTATGCGAAATGGACTGTTTGGTGCCCTGTTGTTGATGGTTCGTGAATCCAAGCGTAGAGAGAATGAAACGTCTCGATTCAGTGAGTGCGAGCCGTTCAAGCTGACTGCGTTGTCGGGCTTCGATGGGTTCTGCGAGGGTGTTGTGAACTCCCACTTGATTGAAAATTTCAGTGTTCGTGCGGTGCGAGAGGCCAAGTGCTTGCTTATAGACCTTTCGCATGAGGGTATCGAGTTTGTTTTGTTCTGCACAACACCAGTTCAGATAAGCAGCAACGTAGGTGATGATGTTACGGGAGAATAACTTTACTTTATAGAACGAGGAATAAACTCGGTGGTGGACAAGATGGCGCCCAGTTGGCTCACAGATCTGACAACATCGTCCTCCTCTTTGTCTTCTTCGTCGTTCTCATCCTACCGTTACATGATTTCCCCGGCGGCTGGAGCACCGACCCGGTGCTAATCAGGAGGCACTGGAGTAATACGGTTTGAGTCGCGTAACATGCACTACGTCAGTGTGAGGGTGAATGATGGCGGGGTCCGTAGGGGTGATTTCGTATGTGACGTCAGTTACTTGGCGTAAGATACGGTAAGACACAGGACAAAAGACTGCACGAGGCGGAGAAGGCCTCTTTCGTTAAGCAGTGGTCGACTAATTCATCTTACCACGTGTTGCACGTGTGCATTTTGCAAAGTCTCCTGTGTACTCTTTTAGGTGAGATCAACGGCACCGCCTCGTCTTACTGATGTAGCTGGCAGCGCAGTTCAGGCAACTAACCTCTGTTCATCCGGACGGGTGTGATCCTTTGGTTGGGGAACACATTTCAGAGTGTGCGTGTGGGTGTAAACATAGTTTCAGCACCCAAAGGATGTTGTTTCTTGATGATACACGACACCGCCTGCAACGATCTCGCGAGAGCAGCGCTACTTGAGCAACATCTTCTGTGTGAATTGATTTTGTTTGTAGTTTGTCAGAAGCAGTATACAAGATCTTTAGCGCGCCGCATTCTCTGCGACGAAAGGCAGGTACATGCCGACTTTGCGCCTGCGAAAGCAGTCGCAAGTCACAGTGACGGTTATCTACTTATTTAGTGATGTTATCTACGTTCCACGCCAGTAGTCAACACCCAATTAGAGGCGGCTCTCATATTTATATGGTGGTTTTGGGACGTTACTTCCTGAATGCCAATCAGCGTCTAAATAAACAAGCAACATGACGTAGGTTAACATGAAACGACTGCCTGAAATCAGTGCCCGCATAAGCCAGAGTTGATGGATGGATAACAATTTTAATTAGGGTCTTGAAGGATTCTACCCCCGTTTTATAGGGGTAGGATTGCGGGCCGCTCCCACGTAGGGACAGTGAGTCCTAACTTCACCCCCTAGCGTGAGCCTTCTGAACAGCTTTGAGTTGTTGTATGAGGATCAGACTCGGGTGCTCTAAATGAAAGTCAGTTTCGGAAAATTCTAGAGATACTAAAGAATTGATACTGAAACACAATAATGGAGAAACAGCACTAAGGGGCTGTTGTTCAACTGAGCTATCTACACACATAAAATGCAAATAGGCAAAAGCAGCCCACCTTTAAAATTACACGCGACTTCAAAACAGGGCTACATTCTATCAACAATTCCTTATATCAACTGTACTACAGGCGCAAACAACAATATAACTGGGAAGCAATAATTGTAGGGACAATATATTACGTAGCACTGGTTTTATTTGTGGTGCTAAAAGCTCAATCATTCATTTTCGCGCTAAGTTCTCTTATTGTGATCTCTTTCTTTTTATGTGAAGCACTTCTAAGCGAACTTCAGTGACTTTGATCATATCTATCTATCTATCTATATATCTATCTATCGATCTATCTAGCCACCTAGGACATTTAGCTCTCCTGGCCGTTTTGATAAGAGGATCCATACCAAAATTAGTATGGCATGGCATGACACTATGGCGAACATAAGTGGCTAGTCATAACATCAAATGAAGAAGTATGTCATGAACGTCACGATATACAAGCCATGGTGTTGCCGCCGTTGCGGTGGGTTTGTTCACATGATATCATGTAAAAACGATATGGTATGATAAGGCTGCATGGCGGACATGAGTTTCAAGCCCTAACGTAGTAATTATGACAAGCATGTCATGTAAGTTCTGACTACACCCTAGTCTCATGAATTCCTCGTGGTCATTTTGATAACTTTACATTTATCGAACTTGGTATAACGTGACGTGAATGGACAATGAAGGTAAATGACACCTTCTAACTTGATAAGGAAGACATGCGTGTCATGTAAAGCATGATAACATACCACGCTCATGAGGCGCTCAAGGCCGTTTCACCAGCTTACAATATTATAAGGTGAGAATGAACGATGGAGGTAAATTACATGTTCAAACTTGAACCATGATATGCGTGTGATATAAAACGTGACTCACAGCGCACTCACGACCGTTTCACTAGCTCCACATGTACAAAGAGTGATATTACGTGACGTGAATGGACGATGAACAGAAAGGTCAGGCACTAATTTCAAGGTGTCATATTACCCTTCCTCACTCGTGCTCCACATATCATCAATTCTCACTGCACGTGGAACCTGGCAATCTCAGTTTTTTTTCAGGATTTGCAACAGCCGCTTAATAAAATTGTAAGTACTTCACATTCAGCATTCTACATTTGAAAGCGTCTCGCAAAACTGCTTAGTAGTGATTCAGACATAAGGTGTGTCAATCATAGGTATAAAAATATTTGCACATTTGTACAGCTATGCACATTTCTGAGGACACAGCAAGTGAGTAACTGAAGCAGTGATCGCTCAGAACGCATGAGCATCTTTCTCAGAAAAACTGGGCGTGTCATTAATACATTTCAAAGTGCAACTTTTTCTGTATTTTGAAAGCAGTTACCTCTCATCAACGGCAGAGAGAAGTATTCCAGGCACAACGCATGGTCGCTGCATTGGAATTCATTAGAGTGTATGAAAATAAGTACCCTAAAATGGCAAAGAGAGTAAAATGACGTTTTTTGTTTCTGCTACACTACTTGTACTTCAACCCTAAAGTGGGTACCCCACCTTTAAAATAGACGTGGCTCGCTACTACCATTTGGACCCTCTTCACCAGCAAAAACGTTGCCATTTACGGTATGCGAAATGTATATAATATAGTTCACTTTCAGCCTACCAACAACTCTACCTAACCATGTTTAAAGTGATTCATAAAACATGAACTAAGATGCAGCATGAACAGGAGATGTTGGAAGCAGCGTTCTGATCATCAGGTCTACGTTTTGGCAAGTCGGTCGAGGAAAAAAATATATAAAGTATAAATTAGTGCATGCACACGGTGCCAGCTGAACGCTTGACTATTTGGCAGTGCTACTTAAAAAACGCTGACTACTATGCACTTCAATGCTTTAACCCTGCCTTGATACCACAGTTGGAAAAACATTTGAAAGAAAAATACACTCAGCGCGCTTTAAATTGTACCAATAGGCCAAATCAACGTAAGTCGTCATTTCTAACTATTTGCAGACTCGCAGCGTTGGGCAGCCATGCCTTGCAAGAGCACCGTGCATAATTTGGGCGTGCTGCCGGCAATATGGAAATAAATCAGCGTGTTACCCTAGTAGAGCACGAAGAGGAAATCGCTGCTCACTCGTTCACTCCAACGGAACATACCACCAGCATTGCCCATGTGCGCCAGAGCATGGTAATTTTTTCACAGCGAAACTTCTTTTGAGATAACAACAGCTGCTTTGGGTGTCGTAGTTATCTGCCATCCCCACAATTGGTTCCCCTGGCAACAATCGCACGAGAGCACAAAAACAAAATGGAGAAAGAGCTATTATTCTTGATGACAACGGGCTCGAACATGGGCCCTTTTTGTGCGAGCCCAATATCTTACCAACCGAGTCAGGTGGATGCTTGAAACTTCTTTGCAAAAAGATAGTATTAAAATATAGCATGTTCGACGAGTTTATTAACAACCAGACGCCACAGAACGTGCTCTGCGTAGCAAATACTTCGATGAATGCTTCCAACCTACTGCAGTAGGCTCAGCCATAAGTCTTCCTTATCATCGCCCACAGACTCTAAAAAGCGCACATGATAAATTTTAGGTGCATCGCCGGTACCACACTTCACTGAAAAAGAGTAATGACGTATCAGATGCTGTTTTACTTCACAAAATTATGATGATTTATGACATAATGAATACTTCTCTAGTGTAGTTTGAGTAGGCGCTAAGAAAGTTCACAAGGCTCATATGATACGTTTTCTCGGGCCCTCAATACAGTTCGAGCTCTCTCCCACCACGTTCCCCGCTCTCTCTCACGTTAGCATATCTGACATTGCGTGGTGGTAGTGTAAAGTATCGACCACGCGTCATCCAAAGCGAATTGCGTAAATAGTGAGCTATTCAATGCTACCAACCTATTCAAAAGTGTCAATAAGAATTCGTCATCACCATAAGCCACCGTATCAACATCATGCACAAAATGCCGTCCAGAGCTGTTATGGGTACCTGATTCCTCCACACGTTGTAGAATATTGGCGTAGTTGGTGTTTCCTACTTCATACAATTTATGATTGATCACACAGGCCCCGACACGGTGGTCTAGTGGCTTAGGTACTCGGCTGCTGACCCACAGCTCGCTGGATCAAATCCTGACTGTGGCGGCTGCATTTCCGATGGAGGCGGAAATGTTGTAGGCCCGTGTACTCAGATTTGGGTGCACATTAAAGAATCCCAGGTGGTCAAAATTTCCGGAGCGCTCCACTACGGCGTCTCTCATAATCAAATGGTGGTTTTGGGACGTTAAACCCCACAAATAAATAATGATCACACAGTGCGTGCCCAGCAAGTGTACTTGTAGCAGCAGATCCAAAAGTGGTTGGTACGTGCTCTAGAAATGCCACTTTCCCAGTGCTCGTTTGTTTCTGCAATACGCAAAGAAATGCTTCGCTTTTTTGCGTATTGCAGAAGCAATCAGCGTTCTTCTCTAACTATCTGTCCATATATCTATCTAGTCGCGTACGCCTGGGTGCCCTCGCGAGAACATCCTTGACTTGGAATATTTATTTATTTATTTATTTATTTATATGAAATAGCTTACATGGGCACATGGGCATTGAGTAAGGAGGGCTTTTTAGTAGACCAAAATCAATATCTAATAATAAAAGGGTTTTACACATATGACTGGTCATGGCAAGAATTACGCGATAATCCCGTCAGGTAGAATGTGAATTCTTTTTCTTGATATTTGTGCGGTACGCACCCGTGTACCATGAGTTTCGGTATGTGGCTATGCAGCACAGGTCTTTAACACTTTATGTCTACCGAGAAACGGTAAGAACGAACAATTGTTTTGAAATTCGAGAGCTGTAATAAAAACGGGCATCGGCAGCGTAGGTATGAAGAACGCAAATAATAAATGCTACCGGCCGAGCAGAAATTGAACCCAAGAATTAGGCATGGTGAGGAAGTCGCCATGCCGACCACAGAGTCGCGCTAGGTCTGGAAACTGGTTTGCAGAAAAATGGCCTATGCAGGTCTATTAGTTATCAAAAGTCGTTTTCGGCTGCTGTGATGGCTTTGTATTATCATAAACATTAGATATGTAGCACAATAATAGAGCCGCCACGTCGGGTTAGCGTCAATTGAACCTAAGCCCCTGCCAGCTAAGGTGCTTACGTAGCACTATCTAACGCTACCATTCTGAAAAACACAAGCGTTACATTTCATCTTACCACTTCTGGTGTTGTTATTATTATGTTGCTGTTGGAATCATTACGGAACTGTAAGGATCTACTTACTTGCGACTGCCTAATTTATATCGGCTTAGATCATTTGTATAATAAACAACTTTAGTGTTCCAAACAAAAACTGTCTCTCGGACAACAGCTCTTCTTTTTTGCTCGCTTAATGAAAGCCACACTGACCCGTTTCCGGGCACTAGAAGCATTAGATGTGCTGCCAGAAGCGTGAGCCGGCAGCAGAATGTAGACGCTAACGCCGCAGCTCAAGGTTAGTCTCTGTGCCATTAATCTACCTTCGAAATACACATCATCCCAATGCGCGAAGGAGGGCGCCGTTTGTGGTGTTTTCACTTCCTTCTTGTGCCCGCCCTTGCACTCTCAGGGTTTCGAGAATCAGCACATACCAACTTGATAAGCTATCTGTTATTCTGTACATATGTTTATCATCATTAAGTTAATTCTTTCTCAATAAAACTACCCCACAAACACCTTCCCTCCGCATCACTTGCACTAACAACAAATCCCAAGGCGTGTGGGGTGTACCCAACTTTTTCGCGGTGGTTCCGACTTTACGTCCTAGAACCAAGACATCTTGAAGAGGGACGCCTCGGTGAAGGGCTCCGAAAAATGACCATCTGGCGTTCTTAACCAGCAGCCAAACCTAATTACATATGCCTGAAACAGTCCACCTACACCGAAATGCCTCCAGGGTGGATGGAATTCAATAGGAAGAGCTCCCGGTACTTGTTTTTGATAAGACGATGCCTTGTTTGCAAGTTTTAAAAATGAGCTACGTTGCTTCGAGGTAATACGTCCGACAAACTGCTTCTACATTCTTCAAATTATGCACAGATCGCGACTCAAAAATACAAACTTCCCAGTGTTCATCAGCACCCAAGAAATTATAGTAAACAATAAATGTGGAGCCACGCTGACCAGCTATCTCGGGATAGCACCACGTGGTGCGCGGCCGGCCTGGGGCCCAGGCGTAACCCCGAGGCCGGCATGAAACATACAAAATTCTTTGGCTTTCCCAACAAATAGAGGCGAAACCGAGTACTCAAGTCATACAGCCGGGGTAGCCGTAATCAGTCAAATCGAGTAGCAGTGCCCTTCCGAAATTATGGCGCGAGGAATTCCCGCAAAATGAACCGTACAATGCCTGACTGCACCTCACCGATTGTCATTTTGAGAGCTTGCATGCAATCTTTCTTTTAAACAGAAGTGTTTGATGGTATATTTCATCAATACTTATGAGATATATTTGTCCAGGATATAACATTCTAAAGCTAAATTCTACCACCTGAGGAAGAAAGACATCTAGAAAAAGTACTGCTGCCCCCTGATAGTCGAACTCGAACGTCTGGCTCTTGTCCGGCAAGTGCAATCGCCTTTGGCTTTGCCGACCGAGCTACCGTAGCAGATACAAATGTTATTACAAACGCGTTATATCTCGCATAGTCTCTGTCTCATAGTGCTCTGTGTTTGCGATGTGGAGTGGTGCCACCATCTGTGAGCACTGAAGAGAATTAATGCGGCATGGCACTAATCAGAATTCACAAAGAACAATTCCTTGACGACGCAGTTCAAGCATCGTGCCTAAGATTTCGTTCCAGTGCACAATCTTGGCCATGGTTAATGATTCTCGACAGCAGCAAAAAACACTGGCCACGCTAACATCGAGGCATCACCCATGAAGTTTGAAACATTTGACTGTTCGGTAATTTGGCATTTCTAAATAGAAATTTTCGCGAGTAGCTCAACAAAAAGAAAACACAAGAAGTTCTTTCCTTTTCGCTTCTCGTTAGCATGTCACAGCTCGTTGTCGGAGACATACAGCTTTCACATGCCCCAAGGTCATTTTGCTGCCGACGGAATCGGGTATGATAGCACAGGGTAATAAAATTGAGGGGACCCTTGAGCTTCACCTTTGAGAGTTGAACGCGATAGTAAAATCCGACCCATGATGCGCCCTTACACTACTAAGTGCATACTTTCACATACTTCTTCCGCGTCGAGCACCAGCTGACAGAGTTACTGCATGAAGTGTCGCAGTTAAGGCTGTATGGGTGGTGCTCCCTGTTGCTCGTGCTTCAAAGTTAGCATCGTTCTGCCTCGTTAGTTTTAGGACTATTCTTGACATGAATGTCCCGCAGGCACTCATTGTCGAGCAAGACTGTGTAGTTTGGTCACTGCCCTCTTCTACAACGGCGCTCTGCTGTAGTCGAGACAGGTTTTTCACATTGTCTCACAGTTGTCACACACACACACACACACACACACACACACACACACACACACACACACACACACACACACAGAGAGAGACACGCGCGCGCGCGCGCACTAATGGTACATGCAGGTTCTTGATCTAAAGCAAGAGTCATATGGCCTCCAAAATACACGCCACGCGCTCGCCATACCGGAGGCCATAAAGGGTCTCACAATGCATCACAGATGGCAGCACATTATCTAGCGTTTGCTGTTTGCTTGATCAACGCCTCTGGAAATGCATGATATGTTTTATGTTAGATGAATATAGTTGTCCATTTTTAAAACTCTTTGAAAGTTCATGTGTGTTTTCAGAGGCGATGGCTGCAATACTCCGACCTTTTTTGACGTAGTTTGACGGGCTCCCAAAGGGGCCTACAAATGGCCGATTGCGCTCATTTTTGTCGTGACACCTGTCGAACATATTGGGTTAAGGGTGCTCCTTCCGCTACATGGCATTTACGTAGTGTTTTTTTCGCAGCAGCTACAACTTACATAGTGGCTTTGTGGTAGTACACTTGCTTGTAACGCAATTGGTGCATGTTCATTCCTCAATGGAACGGAAAATTTCACGCTTTTTTCAATTACTTCTTTCTTGATTTTTCGCTCATGGACACTTTTTCACTCACAACGAATGGTGCCAAAGCCGACGGCACAGTTTCAAGGACACGAGCTTTCAAACGATATTGCGTTAAAACTACTGCAGTAAACACTGCATATAAAGCTGCTGCGCTAGGCACTGCAGCAATGTCAATGGGCCAATGTCATGGCTTGGTGAAGCGAAGCTCATGCCAAGAGGACGTGAAACACAGACACGCGTTCGCGGCTTAAGCTGCGATCCTCTGCCTCCCGCGTTCCTTAAGTGCAGTGAGATAGCGTATATAGAAGGTGTTTGTAGTGTACGCTCGAGTGCTGGCGCGGCTTACCCTGATTACTAAGGAGCACACATTGTGCTGTTTGACTCATCATTTGATGGTTTCAAGACAGGCATAGCAAGTAACAGTGTTTAGCGTGTGCTTGTTGATATCATCGTTCTGCAAGATACACATCCACGTTTTGTTCAGTCACGTGCTGTCAAATTCAGTGACCGCAGTGGGCACAACTGACCTCCAGCCGCAGTGTCTCTACGACGTCACGAATTCCGGCAAAAGGCTGAAGAAACACTCCAGATGGTACGACACTGAATAGGTCAACAGCAACGCAAGAACGCACGATACTACTAGCTGCAGCGCATACAGGTTCAGTGCCATCAAGGCAACTGAGTGTAAATATGGACACCAATACAACGCTACGGGTTATCAAAGAAGCCTTGTTTGTCGCTACGTTGGTCTCTATAAGTTTCACCAAGGAATCAGTCGCCTAAACTACGAAGATAATTCTGATATACACGACCGTCAAAACAGAAATACAGCGGAGATCGTGCACGTAGTCATATTAAACCGTATTATCTGAGACAATAAAAAAAAATCTATGAACCATCTCCCACAAGGGAACCAGGATGAAATGCATAGCAGCAGTGGTTTCCACGCCCTTAACCCGGTTGATATGGGTGTCGACGCAGCTTCAGAGAAAACAGCTTCAAGTGAAACTGGAAGTGATTTGAGCCAGTAGCTGCGTGTGCTGTCGTAGGAGTGGTGTAGATGAGTGGCAGAGTGCCCTCATCGCGCATCTGCGAGGGAAGTGTGCGAGGGAACCCTGACGCCAACAGGCACCTGTCGGGCGACCTACTTGGCACCGCTCCAACAAGTCCGGCAAGAAAACCCGTTGTGTCGTTCTCGTATGGACGCAAGTACGTACTACATTACAAACGAAAGTCAAAGAGCTGCTTCGCATGGAAACTTTCCCGCGTCTAACTCCGTCGGGCATCAAGATTATGCGTAAAACGAAGAGGGAGTAATGCCACAAAGACTGACTACATTACCCAATACCATGAAGGTCAGTGGGTTGTGGCGTCAGCGTCTGCAGTCTCGCACCTGCTCGCGTTTCTAGAACCGCAACTTGTACCTCTCGTGCATGGGCACGACACGGTATGGCTTTGTCCAGCGAGAAAGTGTAACAGGCTTTAATCGAGGGACAGCTTTTGTTTGGAACGCTGTGACAGAATACTTTTTCTTGCACATAGTTGGCAGCTACTCATAGTGTCTTCTCTCTTAAATCATATAGATTAGTAACTAAGTCTACCACATTTCGCTATTGCCCAATTATCTACAGTCGAACTGCTAGGCTAGTATTTTAGTGTTGAAGCACCTATATTGTGGTATAGGTATACCAGAGATGAGTAAGAGCGGATATAATTACGAAGCCCGACACGGGTTTAGAACATGTGCAAGCGGAAATGCCGATGCCCATGCAGAATACTTCAGGAACAAATGTTTGTAATACGCATTTGTCTCGACAGTCAATGCGACACAGAATTTCCTTTTGTTTTAGGCAACCGCATGAATCCTGAAACTTTCAGTATAGTTAGTCTTCTTCATTAAACGTAAAAAAACTCACAGAGTGCCATCTGGCGACTCGAAGGGAAAGGGAAAATGAGCCCGAGTTTCACGTGCAACTCCAAAGTGCATGATCGTTTTCTCTTGGGGGCACTTATTTGCAGTATCGTTCGCCGCCCTATGAAGGCTGCATCTTCACTGCTAGTCTATCACGTCACGGGGCAATCGCTGTCGATGTTCAGGAATTCTATGTTCATTTGAAGGAAACTTTAAATGTCAAGAAGTACAAGCAGAAGTACAGCCTCGATTCTGTGGCACTGACTCACGCTTGGGTATTGGCGAAAAACCTTATAGTTCTTATAAAGTATTTTTCTTCTCTAAACGGACGTTTTCTGAAATGATGAGCGATAGTAGGCAATGTTCGAAGCGATGATTAGTGTTGCTTTAGTCTAATTCGATCTTGTGTTTGGTTCTTGGTCATAGATTGTTTTCATTGGCTTCTTGCGTTGACATAAGTTGCCTTAACCAGAGAATAACGTATCACTTGCAGCTCAGTGCGTCTTTTGTGTATACTTTCCTCATCCCCACCTACATGAGCACTGTAGCCTTTTATCATCAAATTTTACGTTGCATGGGGCAACTGTGGCTGTGGCCATAAAGACAATATTTTCAGACAACAAAGCCCTGTTTTGAAGCTAGACGTGAGTATGTCAGTATTTCATGTCGACTTGTACGCATCAAGTCACAATTTGTCAACGAATCAATATTGCTTTGTGTCTGTTTTTTTTCAGGCAGGTGTTCTTTTGGATCATGCGAAATAGGAAACACCAACAGACGTCTTTACCGCCTAAGATTGTAGTTCTTTATGATACTTCACTTGGAGCAACATTTTGCATTCTCAAAAAATAAATGCAGCTCTGATTGCGATCAAACAACTCACCTACTACGTGTATAAAATAAGCAAACAAAGACTCTTGAGTTCACGTTTGTGGCCTCAATGTAATTTGATAGTTTGACTGGTGCTCGTGATGATCAATTATGTGGGCTATTTTGCAGTGGTTAGGTAGTTTTGAATCCAGCAGGGGCGTCTGCACGAGCAGGCGTTTGGTGTGTAGCAACACCACGGACCTGAGCTAACGGGGGCTTCGATCTCTCCCGCACCTAGCCGGGTTGGCTGCGCCGTGTTCGGGGAAAAGGGGATCATGGTGCTTGAGTCGACGCGGGTTGATCGGACTTTTTAGCCCCCCCCCCCCCCCCCCCCGGAAGAGGCAACACAGTTCTTTGGCCCCGGCTTCGCGTAGACGGCACCCTTGTGCTGACCCACCCAGGGTAAATCGGCAGTCGCCTTTTCCTATCTCTCTCCCCTACACCTTCTTCTTTATCTCTCACTAATAATCTGTACTGTCTTCTTCCCTCTTCTGTTTTCTTCCAAACTTCCTGGCAGCTACGGTCAACCCTGTGCAAATAGCCTTGCTTGATCTAGGCGCATTGGGTTATGGCAGTGTCGTACGGCTGAAGGCTGCAAGCTTTAAGCATCCACCAACTGTCAGCGTCCCCTTGTCGGGCTGCGTGGTGGGTGGCTGCCAGCGTCGCTCATTAAAGTAGGACCGGCATACATAGAACATTACCCCTACTCACCAATCGCACCGGCTTGTAGCGGGTACGCACCGATCACATACTGTTTTTGAAACAGATAATAGAAACATTTCCTCACTTCCACGTGATTCACTGTGAGAAAACTGGAAAAAAGCAAGGACCGTATCCCTTTTCGTAGTCGCCAGGTGGCTTCCGCAAACTCGAAAGTTGGGACAAAGAACAATTTGAAAAGTTAGATGGTCTCTCAACTTTCGGTGGCGTACCGATCACTGTAACACCACACATACCAATGAACATGACTTGCGGAGTGGTATCTGACGCAGACTTACTTGATGTGACCGAAACTGAACTTTTCGAGGGATGGAAAAACCCAAGTGTGATTAAAGTTCAGAAACTTATCATCAGAAGAGATAACAAGGAAAGAACAATGAAACACTTGATACTCACGTATGCTTCCAGTAAACTTCCGAAATCCATTAAAACCGGGTACACGAAGACCTCTCGCAGGCCATACACACCAAACCCTCGTCGTTGCTTCCTATGCCAGAGGTATGACCATGGCTCTAAAAGCTTTGTTGGTCGCCACGCTTGTGCACGATGTGGAGTTTTGGGCCACGTATCTGCGAACTGAAAACAACTGCGATACTGTGTAAATTGCGAAGGAAGTCACGCCGAACATTCACAGGCCGGTGCATACTGGATGGAATAATAAGAGATAATAACATTGAAAGTGAAGGAGAACATTTCATTTAAGGAAGCACGGCAAATTGTCGCCCCATTTTATGGGTCTGCATTACGCCTGAGACCATACATCCCTGTGATGCGGGTTCTTGTTGCTGATTTGTTTTTCTCCCGGGCTGAGCCTCAGAGAGTTTTTCTAATAAGGACAAAGCCGTTCGGTTTCCAAGAAACACACAAAAAGTTTAATTGAAAAGTAAAAAGGCGAAGATTCCTCACAAAACAAAACACTTAATAAACAGTTGACTGGACATGACGAAACACATCTGTAAACACCCAACAAGAACGTTCAAAGTCAGTAACTAAACCTAACGTTCGAAAGGGGCTGAGTGATGGGAGTAGCGCAAGAGTATCGGTGCAGTCTCACCCACAAGTTGGTTTTCGGCGGTGATGAGAAACCGGAACGCCGTGACTCCGGCGTCAGTGCGTGGGCTGGACGAGGACGAGGGAACGCTGGCTGCTGGCGACACGTCGGAAAGCCCTACCAAATCGTGATGGTTTCGGCTTGAGGAGCGTGGACACGTCGGAGACGGGAGAACGCAGGCTGGTGGCGACGCGTCAGGGAACTATGGTCGACCTAGTCAAGCAGCTGGGCGCACAGCTCGGGCCCGGAGCCCGACGGCTGTAGCTCGCCTGCCGGAACCAAAGTCCGCAGGCCCTGGAAAGGAGTTCAGGACCGGATGGCCACGGTCCTTTGGAGCGGGAACCCGACAGCAGGAGGCCCCGGCCGGTGGAAGTCCTGTAGGCTCGGGTCCGGAACCCAACGGCCCATCTTCAGCGCCCGGTCCGGTGACGACCTTCCGCTTGCACTGCCTGCCTCGAATTCCCCTTGCTCTGGTCTGCTCAGGCTCCTGCTTCAGCTCTGGCCCACTTGTCTCGTTCTCATTGGAGATACTGCTGTTTCGTGGCGTCAAGCCATTGGGCCTTGAAATCTCCGTGTTCGCTGCCCATTGGATGTTTTACCTTTTGTTTACTTCACGTCCTGCCACGCATCCTCGTGCTTGACGCTCTTTAACGTCGTCATTCTTGTTTAAGCAGCACCGCACGTGCACTCTGGTATTTCTCCTTTTGTTTTTTTTTTTTCCGTGACGCGCACTTTTCGAAGGCGCGCACTTTAAACGCGCACCACACATCACATACGCCCCCCTTTTATTCAAGTTTTTTTTTTTTTTTAAAAAAAAAAAAACTGCCGATGAGTGCGCGTTCTGCACTACGTCACAATTAAACCACATATTTGCACCACGCAGTTCAACACATCACCGGGCTACAGTTCGCTACATCGTCCAAATGTCCACACGTAAACTTTAGATTCACCCAATTGCATTTAAAAGTTCTGAAACCCGGAATAAACCTTTTTACTACAAAATCGACTATGGACACAGCTACTTGTGTCCGCATCTAAAAGTCGAAGTCCAGAAAGAGCTACCGGTTTTCTAACTCTACACTCAGGTTATTGCGTCCCAAACCAGACGCACTGCCCTTCTCGCACGTTTCGAAAGTAACTGTGGCAAACATGCTTTTATGCACTTTCGCTGAAACGCGTGTCTGCGCCCCCGCCGGCCACATGAACGCTTACCGGTCACAGAGGAACAGGGCGCGGTCTCGAGCCGTCGGCGTCGACACGAAACGCACTGAGACACGAAGGTCCAAATGCCACAATCTCTCACACAAATGCTTTCTTTTAGTTCACCATCTAATGAACACAAGCTCGGGGTGCCCTCAGCAAGCCCAAACGCTCCGACAAGCGTGTGAGGTTCCTGGATTCTTGAGAAGGGATGCCGTTGTGCTCGGTCATTATACAGCTCATCTTGAGTGGACTTAATTATAGGTTCAAAACCAATCACGTTCTCAGGTTCAAGACCCTGTCTGGCATTCTCCATACCTACTATCGAGCCCACCTCCGATTCGATACTGTTTATTTTGAAGAGTGCTTCAGCACTCCCATCGTGTTTTCTCGGACAAATAGCAGTTACGCTATCCTGTGAACTAGAATCCCCTCTCTCTCTGAGTGAGATATACGTATGGTCTAAGACCATCGACGTGGTGCCTGCTGCTACCTCTGTCGATACAAAACAATCAGTGGCCACTATATCAGAGCCTTCATGGCATTCGCTGCCATCTTCCCAATGACGTTCTAGCGCTCCTTCCATGGAGCTATTGAGAGGTAGCCCTACCTCTTCCCGAAATGTGCTCGGCCTTTGAGACGTTCTGATACACACCTCATTCTGAATGGAACTTCTTTGTTCCCTGCTATCGAAGCTTTGCTCCACAACATTTTTCACAGCTTCTAGGTCGCCCATATCCAGGCGCTCTTCTTCATAGGTGCTTGGCCTCTCAGAGGTCCCCAAGCAGCTAACGGAAGTAATATGTTCCCAGCCAGAGAAGCTTTCCGTCGCTTCAACAAACTCCTCATGACTCCTGCCTTCTGGGCTGTCCACCTCTCTGCCTTCCTCTATCTGAGCTTCTCGCTCCGAAGTAAGGCTGTCGCGAGGCTCGAGGCCAACCTTGCAGGAATCGACTTCCCTCCAGCAAACGCTGCTATCGGAGCAAACATTCACCGCTTGCTCGACCTTCTGCATCGCCAGCTGCCCCCTTTTCGCCATCGCAAGCTCGAGTCGCCGCTCGAAGTCCACCCTCTCTAATTGGAGCTGCTGCTTCAGTATGCGTGTCTGACGCTCTAGCAACACTTTATTTTCACGCGTTACGCGCTCTAGCTCCTCCTTCTTAGCTCTAAGCACCAATTCAAGCTTTTCCTTCGCCGCCTTTCGTTCTGCAGCCCGTTGCTCACGCTCCCTCTCCATCCGCTCCTCGTACCATACTCTAAACTCCGCTCCCGTCAGTCCCATTTTATCCGCCAACTCAATTAACTCCCACGTGTTCGTCATCGTGTTAACCGCGTCAAAAAATCTACTGGAAAAACAAACGACTTTGTCCTGTCGCTGCGGACGCCAATTTGTGACGCGGGGTTCTTGTTGCTGATTTGTTTTTCTCCCGGGCTGAGCCTCAGAGAGTTTTTCTAATAAGGACAAAGCCGTTCGGTTTCCAAGAAACACACAAAAAGTTTAATTGAAAAGTAAAAAGGCGAAGATTCCTCACAAAACAAAACACTTAATAAACAGTTGACTGGACATGACGAAACACATCTGTAAACACCCAACAAGAACGTTCAAAGTCAGTAACTAAACCTAACGTTCGAAAGGGGCTGAGTGATGGGAGTAGCGCAAGAGTATCGGTGCAGTCTCACCCACAAGTTGGTTTTCGGCGGTGATGAGAAACCGGAACGCCGTGACTCCGGCGTCAGTGCGTGGGCTGGACGAGGACGAGGGAACGCTGGCTGCTGGCGACACGTCGGAAAGCCCTACCAAATCGTGATGGTTTCGGCTTGAGGAGCGTGGACACGTCGGAGACGGGAGAACGCAGGCTGGTGGCGACGCGTCAGGGAACTATGGTCGACCTAGTCAAGCAGCTGGGCGCACAGCTCGGGCCCGGAGCCCGACGGCTGTAGCTCGCCTGCCGGAACCAAAGTCCGCAGGCCCTGGAAAGGAGTTCAGGACCGGATGGCCACGGTCCTTTGGAGCGGGAACCCGACAGCAGGAGGCCCCGGCCGGTGGAAGTCCTGTAGGCTCGGGTCCGGAACCCAACGGCCCATCTTCAGCGCCCGGTCCGGTGACGACCTTCCGCTTGCACTGCCTGCCTCGAATTCCCCTTGCTCTGGTCTGCTCAGGCTCCTGCTTCAGCTCTGGCCCACTTGTCTCGTTCTCATTGGAGATACTGCTGTTTCGTGGCGTCAAGCCATTGGGCCTTGAAATCTCCGTGTTCGCTGCCCATTGGATGTTTTACCTTTTGTTTACTTCACGTCCTGCCACGCATCCTCGTGCTTGACGCTCTTTAACGTCGTCATTCTTGTTTAAGCAGCACCGCACGTGCACTCTGGTATTTCTCCTTTTGTTTTTTTTTTTTTCCGTGACGCGCACTTTTCGAAGGCGCGCACTTTAAACGCGCACCACACATCACAATCCCAAACCCGTGACGGTGCCTCACGTGTCAATGGTTCCGACATGCTTCGCAGAGTTGCCGAGAGCCGCTAACGTGTGCAAAATGAGGAACTACGGGACCCTCTACTGAAGATGACTGCAGGTCTCAGGTAGACTGCGCGAACTGCGACGGTGACCACTTGGCTTATTCCACGTCATGCGCTGCGTGGAAACCAGAAAAAAAAATAATTGCCAAAGCGGTATAAAATATCAGTTTCCGCGAGGCCAGACAGCGTGTCTTGCCGCACTTTGCCGGAAATAAAGCTTTCGCCGAAGTGGTGCAACGGGCCCCATCACCACTACGACATCACATGGCTGCCGAATCGATGCAAAGAAAGCTTGCCGAGGCTGCCGCTATCGACACCCACGGTTGGAGCTGCCCAGGCTGCCCTGCTTTCATTGAATTCAGCCATGCCAGTTGCCTCCTCTAGCCATGGTGCTTCGGAGTTCAAGAAAAGTCCTTCGTCCTCCAGGCTGGCTAGGCCAAAGGCTTTGCTGCTCGAGGCAAAGTCGACTCTACGTCCTCATAACGCGCTAGACCGACCGTGAATTGCCACGCAAGAGGCAAAGAACCCAACTCTAAGTGCAAAGGGGCAGGCAGCACTGAAAGAGCGGCTAGAACTCCTCGACCCCTCTAAAAAAGACAAAACCCTAATTACAGGGCCTCACAGGGGGTCTGTAGGGTAAGTCTCTTTTGCGACACACATCACACAACACGTTCAATGAGGACAACATACTACAATGGAATGTGAAGGGAATGTTACAAAACCTCGACGACTTACAAAAACTGCTAAGGAAATTTTGTCGAAACGTGCTGTGTGTACAGGAGACACACCTTAACCCAAAACATACAAACTTTCTCCGAAACGATGCCGTCTTTAGGAAATACCACCACGACACAATTTGCATCATCTGGCGGTTTTGCAATTATAATAGATAAAACGTAGCATGCCAGCACTTTCCTCTCCGAACAGTGCTTGAGGCAGTGGCCGTTCAAACTCTAATTGCAAACAAATTTATGAACATCTGCTCATTATACATACTACCACACTATCAGCTAAACAAACCCGAATTTCAATTCTTTATAGACGGGTCACCTGAAACTTACTTTCTTCTAGGCAATTTAAAGGCTTATTCAAGCCTGTGGAGTGACTGTCGCACCAATGCGTGAGGGTGCCGTAATGAGAATCTTCCTATCTCTACAGGCACATGTCTGCTAAATGAACAAGATTCCAGGTTCTATAACCTCACGAAAAAAACATAATCATCCATAGATCTCAGCATTGTTTCTCCCTCTGTTTTTCTTGATTTTATCTGGAGCCAACTGTTTTTCTTTATTTTAACTATTGTGACCGTGAAGGTTATTGTTGTGGTGGTTTAGCACTTTTAGTAGAATCATCATTGTCATATAAATGCCACCATGACCTTGTTTTTCATAACTGTCTGTCCGAATCAGCATGATCACAAGTTGACAGCAATAGCCTGCATCTCGCTTATAAACGTAACCCCATAACTACGTGCATCTATCGTTCTTCCTCATCCCCATATATTGAGTTCTGTAAGGAATTTGAGCAGGTATTGAACTTACTAGTTGATGAAAACAAAGATATGGTTATATGTGTTGATATTAACATCAAACGTATCGACCCTGACAACCAATCATGTTCCGAGTACTTACGCTGCGGTCTCTCATTACCCTACCCTTTTTTTCGCATAGATCATTCGTCATGTTTTCAATCATAAAATTATGTAAGAACAATATTTGACTACAAGAAATTCATACGCGATTGACTGGACTAACGTGCTTGAAGAAAATTGCAGCGTTAAAGCTTTTGAATGTTTTCTAAATATCAGAATGCTCTGATTATTGCACAAGTGAGACAACCATCACTCGATGGTTTATAACACCACGACAGCCTTGCATCAGTGATTCTTTACTGCGATCTATTAAAGAGAGAGATAATCTTCGTAAGAAGCTTAAGGCCCAGCCCTTTAATAATGATTTGCGGTCGCGCTTCAACACGCACTCAATTATTTAAACGGCCACTTTAAAATATGCCAAGCGTATGTACGACAAAAGTAAAATCAAAAGAAATGGAAGCGACACTAGACGGAACTGGCAGGTAATTAAAGAATTCTTTAACATCAGTACAGCCAGAAACCGCACATCATGTGTAAACCACAATTCTGCCATCATTACTGACCCTAAAGATATTGTTAATGCTTTCAGTGATCGTTTCAGCTTCACAGACAGTGATCAAGCTAATTCGATGCAACTCGCTTTTCAGCGCTGTCATCATTCTTTCTACCTATTACTAACGACGCCGAATGAAGTATACATTATCATCAACTCTCTTAAATCAACCAGTCCAGTCTTGATTTTATAAACCTCTCAAACATTAAACTTGTGTTTAAAGAGATCTCACCTGCGTTAGCACATGTATTAGGCAAGTTATTTAAAGATGGGATCTTTCCTAATAGACTCAAAACTGGTAAAATAATTCCTGTATCTAAAAAAGGTGACCACAAGTGCACGAGTAAGCATCGTCCTATCTGCATTATGAATTTCCTCAGCAAGGTGACAAAAAATTAATACATAATCGTCTAAGTGAATACATGTCCAAGTTTAATCATTTAACTCTTGACCAATTCAGTTTTCGCAAAAATATGTCTACTGAATTAGTTCTTCTTAGTTTTGTTGAAAGGGTTAAACTAGCCATCGATCACGGTCTTTTAGTCGGATCTCCATTCATTGACTTCATCAATGCATTTGTTTCCACCATATTCTTATAATATTCATATTCTTATTCATATTCTTATTCTCTTCTTATAATAATCATATTCTTATAAACAAACTTGAAGGTTATGGCATTTCTAAACCACCTTTAGATTTATTTCGTAGTTATTTAAAAGACAGATCTTACAGAGTCCAAATTGATGGCGTCCTCCCTTCGTGAAAAAATATAATTGTAGGTGTTTTACAAGGATCAATATTTGGACCACTTTTATTCCTAATATTCATCCTTGATTTGTCACAAGCAATAACACATGCACATTGTCTACTTTATGCCAATGTTCATTCATGGTGTGTAGAAAACAAGCTGGTAATTAACGTATTTAGGACAATATTTATGCTATTTCGTTCCTCAAACAATCTCCTCAATCATCTCATTGCAGTGTCTTTGATTAATGCTGTGATTTCAAGATCCACGACGACAAAATGTCTTGGTGTTGTTCAACATAAAAATCTGAAGTTCCACTATCATACCCGATCACTTCCTCAAACAATCTCATATGGCATTCACATCATTATAAAAACTCGCTATATTTTATCACCTGGACATCCTAATGTCTTTATACTATGCGTACATACACAGTCACCTCTCATACTGCCTTTAATTTGGGGTAATTCATATTACACCTCTTCATTATCTAGAAATCTTGCAGAAGCAAGAATTACGATGGCTTACATTTCAAAATCATACATCTACCTCTGCTTCCATATTCCGTTGTGTAAATGTTCTGCCTTTTCGCTTGTTGTTTTATCATAAGGTGTCACAACTAGCGTTTCGTCTTATCAATACCAATCTCAATAGTCAAGCTTTTACTCGCCACTGCTTCATCAATACCAATAATACAAGATTTTCAAAGCGGCTTAATTTACTCCTTCCTAAAATTAGAACAAATTATGGGCAACTTACCGTTGCTTTTCTAGGCATTTCAATATGAAATTCATTGCTATCGAACATGAAGTCATCTTCATTATTCTCATTCAAACGTAAAACTAAGGAGCTTTTCATTAACACTATTTGAGACACATAGAATTCACTAGGTTTTGTCTACCCTACTATTTCAAAATGGGCTGTTGCCACTTCCAAGTGTTTCACTTTTGCCCATTTTGATACTTGTTCGCATGTGCAGGTGTTCGCGCGACTATTCTTTGTTTGAATTATGTTTTGTGACTTTTTTTATCTAATTGTTACATATATTTAATCATTTACGTTTCTGACTGTCATGGTTGGATTTTTTATTTTTTATTACTTATGAATACATTACCCTTTATTACTAAGACTATAGAGATTACATAAAATAACTGACTCACTGTTCGACTAGTTTTCTGTAAACCCCCATTTATGTTTTGTTAGGAGGTCCCCCTGACAGTTTTCACTCCGGGACCTCTGAAGTTGCACTTCTTGTCCACCTTGTAATCTCGTCAAATTTTGTCAAATAAATTTCCAATTTCAAATTCGAAAAAGTGGTTAGAAACTCTTCTGGGAGTGACCAATTTCCGATACTCTTCAAAACGCATCGACCAAATAAATGTCCACCCTGGGCTCCTCGGTGGAAACGTGAAAAAGCAAATTGGGAGAACTTTTACAAGCCTGCCAAGGTCTCCTGGGCAGACATGACTTTGTTTATTGACAATGATGTTTGGTAATTTACTGCTTTTTAATTACCACTCCCTCTCAGTGCATACCAGCAATAGCCAATGTAACAAGAAAACACCGTGTCCCCTGGTGGAACAACGAAAAAAACAAAACAAGGCATGGTGACAATTGCGTGACTCCGCTACTGCTGATAACCTTGAAGCATCAAGGCAAGTGAAGTCCCAAGGGAGGAGAACGTGCCGACAGGCAAGGAGGGAAAACTGAGAGAAGTATATAATAAATAATTAATAAATAATTAACACTGTAATAATTTGCTACTTGGAGAGTTAACGGTGTGTGTGAAACAAGGAAGCTCTTCAACGCTTCCCTCCCCGCCGGGGCATCTGTGGAAGCAGGCGTTTGGTGTGTAGTGACACCACGGACCCGAGCTAACGGGGGAATTTAGACTCCCTCCCACGTTTAGCCGAGCGTGGCTTTGCCGTGTCCGGAGAAAAAAGGATCCTGGGGGTTGAGCTGATGCTGGGTGATTGCACCTTTCAGGCCCCCCGGTAGAGGCAACACACGCCTTTGGCCCAGGCTTCGCGTAGACGGCACCCGAGGGCTGATCCATCCAGGGGAAATCAGCAGTCGCCTTTTCCTTACTCTCTCCCCTATGACTTTGTCTTTATCTGTCACTTTTAGTTTGTCCTGTCAACTTCTCTCTTCTGCTTACTTCCGCTTTTTCCAGGCGGCAAGGGTTAACCATGTGTGTTAACCCCACCTTGGGATGCCTCACATCAGGTTATATTGGCGGGGTACAGCTGGCGAATGCAAGCAATTTCTTCATTTCTTGCAGCGTCCCCTCGTTGGGCTGGGTGGTGGGTGGCTTCCACCGCCACTGAACACTCTCCATGTTTTATGGCGAAAAACTTGCAACGCTCCATTGATCGCTCCCAGAAGAGGGCGCGCACCGAAGCATGCTTTTAGCTATTCCAACTAAACTAAAACAACTTTCCACGCTACAATATTATCCACAGTGACACACCAGCAAAACTTGCTACAAAACTTTCACCGTTCCCACTTTCAAGGTGTCTAATAGACACCCTTGTAACAAGCAACAAAGCTACAAAAATGGCCAGTGGTGACCTTCTAATTAAAGTTCGACACAAGGAACAATATGATGAGCTGTCCAGTTTAAAGACACTTATTGTTGTCTCCATCACTGTTTCAGCACATCGTTCGATGAACGCGGTCTGACGAGTCGTAACGGCGGATGACCTAGTTATTGACCTGACAGATGCCAAACTTCTCGATGGCAGGAAAGAAGAGAATGTAATTAATGTAAAGAGAATCAAGATGGAGCAGAATGGCAAAAAGATTCCAAGAAAACATATAATTGTTACTTTTGGCTCCAGCATTCTTCCCGAAACACTCACAACTGGTTAAACAAAGCTTCATGTTCGACCATACATACCTAACCCGCGACGATGCTTTCAATATCAGAGATATGGCCACGGCTCGCAAAGCTGTCGTGGCCGACAAACTTGGGCACAATGTGGAGTTTCAGGTCACACCTCTGTTACCTGCACAAAACCGGCACACTGCGTCAACTGTGATGGAAATTATGCCTCATACTCACGGTTATGTCTATTCTGGAAGAAAAAGAGATAATCACGTTGAAGACGAAGGAAAACATCTCATTTAAACAAGCAAGAAGAAGGGTCTCGCCATTCTATGGCCCAAAATCATATGCTCTTGCGGCGCGTCCAGGGGTAGCGTCGCACCAGCCCTCGCCACTGCTTCGGCCTGCGCAGAGCGAGCCGTCGGCTTTGGCGCCTGCCACCAAGGTGGCAATAGTTCAGTCTACTCCGCCTACATACGAACAGAGATAAGAGACCTCAGGGGCTTCGGGTCTCAAGGCCTCCCCACATCAGGCGAGGCCTAAACATCGAAGAACCGGCTCGCACGGACGGGCATCCAGTGCCTACGAGGAGGCAATGAATACGTCAGTACCCTTGGTGCTGAGGGAGCAGCGTGTCTTCTTGGAGCGCCTCAGGAAAAGAAAAAAAACATAACAGGGCCTGGTGACGACCCTGTTACATAAATTCAAACTTCCCGCCTGAAAAACCACTTGCTCTTCGACACACATCAATACTTTACTTTCACCATGAAGACTGCAATTATACAATGGAATGTCAGGGGCCTGCTAAGGAATCTTGACGATGTCCAGGAACTGTTATACAAACACTCAGCAAAAGAGATGTCGTACAAGAGACACACCTAAAACCAATACACGCCAACTTTCTACGCACCTACAATATTTTTCTGAGGTACCGTGACAATGCCGCGACACCATCTGGAGGTGCAGCTATTATAGTCAATCAAGGTATCGCATGCACACACTTACAACTCCAAACACCCATTGAGGCAGAGGCTGTTCGAGCTGTTTTTTTTTTGATAAACTGATCACAATTTGCCCTATTTACATTTCCCCAAGCTATCAGCTGCAAAAACACGATTTACAATATTTAATTGGTGAACTTCGCGAACCTTACCTTCTCCTTGGAGACTTGAATGCACATAGAAACCTATGGGGTGACTCTCGTTGCGACACACGAGGTCGACTGATTGAACAGTCCCTCTTGTCGTCAAGCGCGTGTCTCCTGAATCGAAAAGAATCAACCTGTTCTAATCTCGCTAACAAAACCTATTCTTACATAGACCTAAGCATAGTATCTCCGTTCTTGTGCCTCTACTCCAGTAAAAAGTCATCAGTAATTCTTACGGAAGCGACCACTTTCCCGAAGTTTTGAGCACACTTACAGCAATTGAGTGTCCACCACGGGTTTCAAAATGGCTCACAAACAGCTCCGACTTGGATCAGTTTTATACCATTGCTCGTTTAGGTTGAAATGATATATGTACTTTGAGCATTGATGCTGTCAACTACTTCACAGCAACTTTGATTGATGGTGCAACAAAATGCACAACACAAACGAATTGACACCCCTAAAAACAACGTGTGCCATGGTTGAACTCAGAGTGCCGAAACGCGCGCAAACAGCAAAACAAAGCATGGATGTTGCTTCGGAACTCACCGACAGCCGAAAATCTTGAGAGCTTTATGAAAACAAAGTCTCAAGGCAAGAGAAAGCGTTGGCAGGCCAGAAGAGAAAGCTAGCATAAGTGTTTATCAGAAATCAGTTTATAGACACAAGAGGCTAAAGTCTGTAGCATGGTTGGTAGGGTAGGAGGAAGACCTGTGCTCTCACTCCCACTTGTTAACACACAGGGTGACACCTTGGAAGATCAGGTGATTTTCCTTGGTACACACTTTGAACGGGTGTCAAGCTCGTCACACTATACTGATTTTCTTGCAAAATACAGAACAAGAATATGACCAAGCTTTCAGCTTAGCTGAGCTCCAAAAATCACCAAACTCTGGAGTGATTCCGCCGCAGGTTCTGACTGAGTGGTGTATGAAATGTTAAATAATCTACCAATCGAAACACAAAAACCCTTACTTTGCTTGTACAAGGCTATCTGGTTCTCTGGCGCTATTCTGCGTCCTGAAAAAAGCTACTGTTATTCTCTTTTTGAAACAGGGCAAGAACCCCTCATCAGTTTCGAGCTATAAGCCTTTTGCACTTACAAGCTGCTTATGCAAACGTCTCGGAAAAATTATAAACGGCTGACTCTTTCATTTCCTCGAAACGAACAATTTGCTCGACCCATATAAGCGCGGGTTTCGAGAAAGTAGATCCACCACCTACCTCCTTGTTCGTATTGAGGCACAGATCAGAAACGCTTTCGTCCAGAAACAATATTTTCTCTTGAGGCGCGCGACATGGACGACTTCACGTCGCGATCGGTGTCGTTGAGAGTTCGTGATGCCGTTGGGGACAACCTCGTAACCAAGTGGGCCGAGATGTCGAACTACCCTGAACGGTCCAAAGTACCGTCGCAGAAGCTTTTCACTTCGTCCCCGTTGGCGTATCGGCGTCCATACCCAAACACGTTCATCATGCTGGTATTCCGCGAAGAGTCGTCGAAGATTCGTCGACGAAGAGTCGTCGAAGAAGACCGCTGTCGGTCGTCTGTTGATTCTTGATACGGAGACGTGCGAGTTGTCGGGCTTCTTCGGCGCGTTGAAGGTACTCACTCACATCGAGGTTTTCTTCGTTGGTGACGTTGGGTGACATGGCATCGAGCGTCGTTGCCTGGCTCTTTCCGTAGACCAATTTGTATGGAGATATCTGCGTCGTCTCCTGCACCACCGTGTTGTATGCGAAGGTCACGTACGGAAGAATGGCGTCCCACGTCTCGTGTTCGACGTCGACGTACATTGACAGCATGTTGGCGATCGTCTTGTTTAGCCGCTCGGTGAGGACGTTGGTCTGTGGGTGGTACGCTGTCGTCCGGCGGTCGTTTGTCTGGCTGTATGCCAAGATCGGAAAGTTCCAAATAGCATCGCCTTGCTCTTATCCGCACTTATCGCCGCTCCGCATGCCTGCGCGTATCTCGTGAACGTCGCACTGAAGACTTGGAGGCTGCTTTCATCCCGAACTAACGGGGAAATGTCGTCCACGTATGCCAGCACTTTCACCTGCTCCTGGCCCGTCAGTGGGAAGCCCCGAATGCCTTCATGCGCAATAACACTTGTGATCAGCGGCTCGCACGACATGACAAAAAAGGTCGCGCCCAATGGGCATCTTTGCCTTATGCCTCTGCTATACTTCAATGCCAGCGTTGTGACTCCGTTTATCACAACGGTGCAGGTTAGGTCCTCGTACAAAGTTTTTGCCAGTTTTATAAAACTTGCCGGTAAGCCAAACTCCTGCATCACGTCGAGGAGGTAATGGTGTCGTACCCTGTCAAAAGCTTTAGCTTGGTCTAGGGAAATAAAAACACCATTGAAACCTCTTGTCGTCGTGTATTCGAAAGAGTCACGGATCACTGTGAGGTTCGCAAAAAGCGACCTTCCTGGAATCACGCACGTTTGGTACGGGATAATGATGTCCGGTAACAGCAGCTTGAGCCTGTTGTTCAGTATAGGGGCTACCAGCTTGTAATCGGTGTTCAAAAGCGTGATTGGACGCCACGCCGTGGGCTCGTTTGGTTGTGAATACTCTTTCTGTAGTAGGGCAATTTTACCCACTCCGAAGGAGTCGGGTTTGTTAAAGGACCTGAAGATCGCATTCACCATCGCGAGCAAGGGTTCTTCGAGAACTTCGAGAAAAGTCACATAGAAGGCTGCAGTCAAACCATCAGTGCCTGGGGCAGAATTGGGGGTCATGCTTCTTATGGCTTCGCAAAGCTCTGCAAGGAAGACTTCGGCGCTAAGGGTTGCTGGCTCATCCTCCTCCTTAATCCGCTGCAGATGTTTGCAAAGTTCTTTGACATGGTCGGGTCCCTTATTGGTGTCTATTGGTTCGGTGTCTTGGAACTGTATGCTGAAGTACTCGCTGAAGATGTTCTCAATTTCTGCTGGGTCATCGGTTTTACTATCGTCTAAGCGCTTTGCCTCCGTAATTCGCAAACAGCCATTTCGATGTACTTCCCTCACATCAACTCCGGTCGCCGTGCCCAACAGTCCATGCTCACTTCTAGGTCGCCTCATGGTATCTCTGAGGAGTTGGTTGTATTGCTCCCCGAGCGAGGTCAGGTACTCTGTTGTACATGAGGTCAACGTGTCGGCTGCCTTGACGATCTGCATTCGGCGAAGAAGTTCTTTCATCTTTTGTGTATGACGTCTTTTTCTGGCTTTGCCTTCTTTTTGTAACAGGGCCTTCCGTTCTTCCTTAAGTTTATCCCACAGAGGGGGTGGTAATATGTCCGACATTTTCTACTGATGCGCTGATGGCAGCTTTCAAGTTTTCTACGCAATTCTCATTTCTCGGCCGCTCAGCGTCTACTCTCCAGCTATTGTTATCAGAGTGCGGGCCGGGGGATCCCTTTACCATCGTGACGATCGGGGCATGATCCGTCTTTTCTTTCAGGTTGGCTGGGAGCCCGAGTACTTCGCATCCTTCAACTAAAGGGAGGAGGAGGTCCGGAAAGTACATCCGGTCTATTATACTTCCTGCTGATCTAGAGGTACGGGTTGCTACGAAGCGGTCTTTATAGAGGTGTACCCTTATGTCCGAGAGGTTTAGGTGCCGAAGGGTTTTCACCAACTCTTTTGCATTGTAGGTTGATCTTCCTTGGCTTGGCCCCCTCACGTACCGGTTAGAATCTACCACGCAATTAAAATCACTGACCAGTACGTGGGGAATAGGCTCTAGGAGGAGTTGGTGCATCTCTTGAAAGAACTTATTCGTATATTTTCTTGTCACGGGGGCATAGACGTTCACAATGCGTATCTTTTTGCCTTCGATGAAAATGTCAATCATTATGTACCGACTATTCGCCCCGAAAATACAATGGGATTTTGATCGAAATCTGCCTGATACGAATAATACTCCAACCCCGCATGCTCTCGTGGTCGCCAGAGACAAAAAAGGCGGCGGTCTGATGATCTCGGCGGAAATTAACCACATCCAGCGGCGTTCGGAAATTCGCCTCTTGAATAAAGAGGAGGTCAATGTTCTGGTTCCTAGCGAAACCTAGGATGGCTGCTTGTTTCGCCCTATCTCTAAACCCTCGGATATTCCACGTAGCCAATTTAAAAAAGGCCATCAAAACCTTAAAAAGAAGAAAACAAAACGCGGGAAGTATCGAGGCTAGCAAGCAGCGTGGCCGTCATCCGCCGATTGGGCGCGATGCCAAGCGCTGGAGGGGAGAAGGAAAGAAGGGTGAGCGAATGCACCTAGCAAGATAGGCGACAGCCGCGTGCCGGCAGAAAAGGGCGAGAAGGGTGCTGCACCAGAAGGAGAAGGGAAGGCAAGTGGGTCATAGTGCGGCCAAAGCGAACGAGAGGAAGGGAAAATGGCCGTGAAGCCGACAGGGCAGGCGCGCCGCTTCAGTGACGTGCGTCTCGGGGCTTGGGGGGTGGTTCCTCTTTGCCTACACCGTCTTTCTCGAGCTTCTGAGCCTTCGCGTGTGGTGGAGCGTCACTATCACTGCTTTGGCCTGCTGGCCCGGGTTTACGCGGCCGGGCCTCCTTGCTGGCTGCCCTCTCACCCAGATACCGCTTATCGTCATCAGGGCGTCTTCGTGTGCACGAGCGAGCTCTCTGCTCTAGCCCAGTGGCCATCTGTCCAGTTTTCGCATCCGATTTCCGGCTTGGGCGTGCCGAATGGGAGGCGGGGGAGGATGTCGGTGCAGCATGGTCGCATTCGCTGTCGCCGAGTAGAAATACCCTTTACTTTTTATGGGGGCGTCATCGCCGGCTGGGTCTTGGGTGCCGGCTTCCAAGGCCAGGCTGGTCACTGGGGCCCGGACGTTGACGGGTGTGTGGGATAAAGCGAGGAGGGTCAGCGAGTTCCCGCAGTCCTCCCGGCTCGGCAAGGGTGGAGGCGGCTTAGGGGGGGATGATTGCGCCGAACCCGTCTCGATATTGCTCGACTCTGTTTCGATCGACCTGGTGGTAGTCTCGTCAAAACTCCCGGGCATCTCCCCCTCACTGGCCGACGGATCGCCCATGCCACTGCCTGAAGTCGGATCGGAGTCTAAGTCACGGTCCCCGGAAGGGGATCCCCTCTCGGTTGTGCGGGATGCGGACCTGGACGTAAGGACCTGCATACGCGGCGAGTTAGTTGCTCGGGCAGAGGCGGGGCCGCTTGAATGAGAGTGCGACGAAGCAGATTCAGATAGCGAGGGGAAGCCGCGGGTGGCCGAAGCGTATGAGCGCTTACAAAAGCACTCGCGTGTTACGTGGTGACCCCCGCAACGTTTACCGTCTGCCGAGCAGCCCTTAGTATCGTGGCCGAAGGTGCCACACCGCTTACAGTATGCCCGACTTCACCACAACGCGCGCACACCCGGCGCATGCCTCGGTACTCGCACATGATTTTGTGCCCCGCAATAGTGATGAAGTTGGAGACTGGGCGGAACATCTCAATTTTAACCACACGTACCCCGTTTAACTTGATCTGGCGAGTGGCTAGGGTGGCGAACGAAATGCCCTTCACTTTACCAAACTGGGCTAAGGCGTTGCTAAGGGCCTCGTCTGATAGGAAAGCGGGGTAACGGTGAACGTTCACATATGAAACCGGCTGCCCGACTGCCTCTACTGGCACCCTCGCCCTGTTCACTTCAAATCCTTCCAGCACCATTAGCCTCGTCGCCTGGCCAGCATTGCGGGTGCATACAAGAAATTTTGCGCCCCCCATATGTTGCAGTACTAACACGCTGTCGTCACTAGCTGTCTCTTCAATTGCGTCAATTAACTCATCGACAGAGATATCGCCCTCGGGTGCGGAAAACATGAAACAATTCTCCCTCACCGGGAGTTAAAATGGCGTGGCCATTCTGGTGGGCGGACCCCGCAAGCCGCCGGCTGGGCGTGGCTCGTGGGTGACTTGTAACGTGCAGTCGAGCTGCACTCTGGTAGGAAGCGGCTCAAGCGAGGCGGGCGCCACGCAGGTCTTGGTAGTACCAGGTGGACCGCAGGGGGACTCCGGGACGGCGGGCGTGAACCGGGGACCTTGCACCTCCTCCTGGCATGGGGTAGGCGGGCTCCAGGCAGCAAGGCCCAAGACCCAGGGGCGGCGGTCGTGCGTACAAGACGCCGGTGGCGCGTAGACTTCTTTTGTGGAGTTGAACCCCTGGGGTCGACGTCCGCGTGACGTGACCCCGGGTCTCGCGCGAGGACACGAGAAGAGACGGCTAGATTGGGGAACGGAGCGTCAGCCGTCGATCAACAACTCACAAGCGGCGAAGCGCATCGGCATTTATACTCTTGCCGTCGAATGTTCTAGCGTTATCGCTGGCGGTGTCGTAGTTTGCAGAAAAATCTGTACCGTTCGCAGAGTGGGCGTGATCTGATCGAAATGATTTACTGCAGTCCAGAAGCTTCTTTAAAAATGCAGGCGCGGTTCGCACTGAAAATTGTGTAGTGTTTTGGGACGATAAAAAAAATTGCCCGCAGCTTCCCTCGGGGGAACACTGAGGAGGATGCGGAGCATATAATTGGTTAACGGGGTGTTAAAGTGCGACTTACTTGGGTCGATGGCTAAATTGGTTAACGTGGTTGTGAAATGGGGTGTAAAATTGCGACTTACTTGGGTCGATGGCTAAATTGGTTAACGTGGTTGTAGGAGGGGGTGTTAAATGAGTGAACACGTACACACGTATGCGAAAGGGCGGCGCTGGTCGAAGGGACGTCGATCATTGTGTTTGTGGATTCGTTGGCATTCATTTCACGGCGACTTCGGACGTCGACGCGCCGTACAAGCCAACGGACGAGCGGCAACTGAGCGAGCGAGCGCCGACCTTGAGTATATATACAGCGCGACGGCGCATGCGCTGTCAGCTGTCGAATGTTCTCGAAGGAGAAGCGCGCGCGCGGCACAGATGGCGACGGCGCGACGGCGCATGCGCTGTCAGCTGTCGAATGTTCTCGAAGGAGAAGCGCGCGCGGCACAGATGGTGGGTGACGGCGCGACGGCGCATGCGCGCGCGTCAGCTGTCGAATGTTCGAGAAGCGGTGCGGACGGCGCGGACGGCGCACTACAAGGCGCGAATATAAGATGCTTCCGCATCTAAAAACTTGGAAAATGGAACGTGGCATTGCCCCCCTCTGAAAAAGGCATCATCCCGATGCTTTTATTAGAGACGAAGGTACAACAATATTGCAAGGAAGTACAATGGATAATTTACGATACTATAATAATACGGAAAACACTGTTTCCATTTGTTAACGCGCATGAAACGGCTTGAGTCGCGCGAGATGGACGACTTCAGGTCGCGATCGGCGTCGTTGAAAGTTCGTGATGCCGTTGGGGACAACCTCGTATTCAAGTGCGCCCAGACGTCGAACCAGCCTGAACGGTCCAAAGTACCGTCGCAGAAGCTTTTCATTTCGTCCACGTCGGCGTATCGACGTCCATACCCAAACACTTTCACCGGGCTGGTATTCCACGAAGCGTCGTCGAAAATTGTAACGGCGGCTGTCGGTCGTCTGTTGATTCTTCATACGGAGACGCGCGAGTTGTCGGGCTTCTTCGGTGCGTTGAAGGTACTCACTCACATTGAGGTTGTGTTCGTCGGTGACGTTGGGTAACATGGCATCGAGCGTCGTTGCCGGGCTCCTTTCGTAGACCAATTTGTATGGAGATATCTGCGTCGTCTCCTGCACCGACGTGTTGTATGCGAAGGTCACGTACGGAAGAATGGCACCCCACGTCTTGTGTCAGACATCGACGTACATAGACTGCATGTCGGCAATCGTCTTGTTTAGCCACTCGGTGAGGACGTTGGTCTGTGGCTGGTACGATGTCGTCCGGTGGTGGTTTGTCTGGCTGTATGCCAAGATCGCTTGAGTTAGCTCAGCAGTAAATGCCGTTCCTCTGACGGTGATAAGGACCTCCAGGGCACCGTGACGTAGGACGATATTTTCGACGAAGAAGTTAGCTACCTCGAATGCACTGCCTTTTGGCAGGGCTTTTGTCTCGGTATAGCGGGTGAGGTAGTCGGTAGCTACCACGAATAAATATAGCAGACACGCGCCGTATGGTTCAGAAACAAGCTCGACAGAACCAGACAGGAGAGCGAGAGCTTGTTCAGTGACCGCTTGGATTTGACGTCGCCTCCTTTATCTACGTCCTGCCTTTCCTTCAAAAGTTTCCCCTTTTTATATATTAGAGCACTTGAATACGCACCAGTAGTGCCAGCACCCTTTGGTTTTGTTATGGCGATGCGCGCCCACACCGCCTTTACCTGCGCGGGATTATTTGCATGGCAACCTTACTTTGCTCTCGCAGCCGTTTCGTTTACCTGCACTGTTCAAACATTTGGTCTGCGAAGATTCTATGCTTAACGCGAATAGCAGATATAATGTCAAATTCAAGAAATGAATGTCATGTATTTAAAGCGAACTCATATAAAATGACGTCAAAGGATGAGTAGGGACGGTATTAGTAGTACTTGTGCTGTAAGAAGACAGAAAAGCGTACGGGAAGATAACTTGTTGCTTTCGGGAACAGAACATGCGGCTGTCAACACACTCCTGGCAGTGACCAAATTTGACCGAGACAAGGTGTTAACAGCCATTTTTTTCCATATCTTACTTTATAATCACTGTTAATAACACCTTGTGTACATCTCTTGACATCATTGTCTGTTCTCATACACAACAGGTCCAACGAAGAAAAAAGAGTCGTGTTATTTTCACCTCTTTCCTTTTGTAGCATACAATGTGATTCACAAGCCTGGTGCAGCATGCTTCTATGTACTCTGTGAATTGCATGCCAAATTGATGGTGCTCTCTCTTTCGGCTTGTTCGTTGATGTGACACACAAAATACATCAAAGTGGAGTTTTCAGCGCTCTCGAAGTTTGTTAATAAGCGGAAGGTATCTGGTGTAAGAAGTTATAACATGGAGAAAATTGAAAATGCTCTGAAGAACGGAGGAGGCGTCAAATGAGTGAAGAGGAAACTTGGAATATGCAAAAATCAGATGTATCCACTAAGGGACAAGGAAAGGAAAATACCTACCCATATGAATAGAATATTCAAAATAGTGGAGGAGTTTTACAGAGATCTGTATGGTAGCTGGGACAACCACGACCTTACTATAAGAACTAGCACTAACCCTGATGGCACCCCAGCAGTAATGTTAGAAACAGTCACGAAAGCCTTGGATAGCATGCAAAGAGTCAAAGCTGCTGGTCAGGATCAGCTAATATCAGATATGCTGAAAGATGAAGGACAGGTTGTGTTAGAAAAACTAGCCACACTGTTTACAAGTTGCCTCCTGACGGGAAGAGTAACGTAATCTTCAAAGAATGCTAACATCATCCTAAAGCATGAGACAGCAAATGACAAAGACTTGAAGAATTACAGGCCGATCTGCTTGCTCTTTTTCGTATGCAAGCTCTTTACAAAGGTAATTGCTAACGGAAATAAGACAAACATTAGAATTCAATCAACCAAAGGAACAAGCAAGATTTTGAACATGGTACTCAACTATCGACCACATCGGGTAATAGGGAAATACTGCGAATACAGCCGACCATTATACATAGCCTTTATAAATTAGGAGAAGGCGTTTGATTGAGTAGACTTATGAGCAGTCACGCAAAACACTGCGAAATTAAGGCGTCAACGGAGCATATATTGTCACAAAGGCACAGAAACGCTGGCACAAAAGCAGGGCGTTCACTTTCGGGACCAAAGGCCAAAAGCACGAACACCAGAGCACGCGCCCACAGAAGCACTTCATTATCCTCCTCAAAGGCTGGCCTCTATAGTTGCCAGCCTACCTTGCGTCAATTCTGCCCTTTCAAGAGCGGCAGTCCCGGGGCATTGACTGAAATGCTAGAGATGAACATGAAAAAATATGGTCACGTCAACGAAAAAAAACATGAGCACTCGCTGCTGTGGATAGTGAAAAAAAATTTGAGGTGTTCATAACTTGCGGGAGTGGTACAGTTTCATCCGTACTACATGGACTACTTCTGGACGTGGACGTCTTCGGTTTAAACTGGTATCCGAGCTTTGAGGAAATACCTCGTAATTCACGTCACTGAGGCAGCGCACAACTTCGCAAGGCCCAACGTATCGTCAAAATAGCGTCTCCGAAAACCCACGATGTCAACGTTGTGTCCACACCCATACATAGTCACCTGGTTGATAGTGGAGGTTTCTTTCGCCTGTTTGTAACGGTGAGCGTCAATATCTTGGTGCGTGCGAATGCGGTTCCGTGCAAGCTAACGGGCTTCCTCGGCTTTCTCAACCAAGTCGTCAACGCTGTCATATCGGCTGGCGTCCTCGTCTACGGGGAGTGTAGCGTCTAAAGGTGTTGTGACGCAACGGCCGTAAACAAGCTCGAATGGTGTTAGGTCTGTGGTCTCTTGCACAGCGGTATTATAGGCAAACGTGCCATACGAAAAAATTTCATCCAGCGTTTTGTGCTCTACATCAACATACATAGATAGCATGTCCGTCATTGTTTTTTTAACCGCTCCGTCAAGGCGTTCGTTTGGGGATGATAATCTGTTGTTTTCCGGTGGTTAGTGTGCGTCAGCTTGGGGACTTGTCCCAATAACGATGAATGCTCACCAACTAGCCCAGTTTTCCATCCTGTCCCAATAACTCTGCCGTAAATGCTGCCCTGCTATCGGTTATGAGAACAGCAGGTGCACCATGACGCAAAACAATAATGTGGACGAGGAATCTGGCGACTTCAACTGTAGTTCCACTAGGTACAGCTTTGGTTTCTGCAAAGCGAGTGGGATAGTCGGCTGCGACGATTATCCGCTTATTTTCTGAAGATGACGTAGGGAATGGACCAAGAAGATCAATTCTTGCTTGCTGATACCGTGCTCCAGGTAGATCCAAAGGCTGGAGGAAGCCGGTGGGCTTTGCGGGTGGAACTTTACGCCTGACAGTCACGGCAGGTGCGGACATAGCGCTGAATGGACGAATACAGCTGTGGCCAGTAGTACTTTTGTCGGATGCTCACTAATATCCTGGCAAAGCCTAAGTGACCGGCAGAAGGATCCTTCTGCCGGTCACTTAGGATTGTCGTGGCACGTCTGCAAAACTTCTTGACGCAGTGCCATTGGAACGGCGAGAAGAAAAGTTTCCTGGCTGCTCTCAAAACTTTTCTTGAAGAGAACATTGTTCCACAGGCAATACGATGTTAATCCGCATGCAAGGAAGGAAGGGGAAGAGATGCGTGAGCTAAACGTCTGGCACGGGGTGACAGAAAGGTCAGATACTTGGGTTGAGCGCTGTCTGAATAATGGAATGTTAGCACTTTTAGAACATCACGCATGCTTTGGCAAATAAGTGTGCTCATTATTTCTCTTTCTCTTTTTTGTTTACTTATGCATGTGTCTAATTTCTTCGTGAGTTGATGCTTTACTGTACCCTGTTTCCTCTGCTGCGCAGTCACCATGGTGTGCCATGGTAATAGGTCTTCTGCCCAATATATAAATGTCTTCCTTCTAATGAAATTTAGATGCGAGTTCACCACCTTGTCGTCTGTTCTTCTGTCTGTGTCACAGAACGAGCACTCAAAAACGGGCGCTCCGCCAAATTGTCGCGACGAAACGCCAAAGTGACGCCGCGAGGTCAAAAGAAAAAGAAAAGAAGAAAACAAGCTCCCCGTGCACTCTCCCTCTCCTCTCGGAAGCGTGGCTTCGCCGACGAACCTCCTCACCCCACATCGGCGGCCGAGCAAGCACTCGAAATTTCTAGAAGGAAAGAGGCGTGGTCACGCCGGGTTGAGTCATCCATTGCAGACGGCCTTCGAGCCGTCTCACCCCCTACCCAGCCTTCACTGCGTATCGCGCCGACGAAATGACGAGAACTTTCTGGAATCTCGCGCGGAAGGTATAATCGAGCAGCCGAGACGAGAGATCAGGAGAAGACAAAAGTTAGTGCCAGAGCGCGTAGGAATTCCGCCGTGTAGTCGGCGAAGGTTTTGTCCGTAGCGACCAAGCAGGAGAAGAAGAGGATTTCCACCTGAGGGGTGAAGGCTCGAGCTACAGGCAAGAGCGTGAGTTTACCGCTATCGAGCGAAGACGCGTGGCAACAGCTGCCTGTGTGAAGCCGATGTGTTTCCGGCGAAGAAATTTGAAGCTTGGAGAGTGGCCAATTGAAGACGCGAGGTTTCCTGGAAGAGAAACTTCGGGGCAGCGGAACGGCAACAACGCTGGACTTTAAGTGAGTGATTCTCGGAAGAGTATCATTCAGACTTTCGTTCCAAGGACTTTGGACTCAATAGGCTTTCTATCTCTTTAGTCTTTAAGTGTCTTGGTTGTTCAATGCATGCGTCTGCATTGTAGTGTGTACTGTTGTCTGTGTCCGTTGTTCGAGTGTGGCTAATTGTACTGTGTAGTACGTTGTTTGATCGGTGACATATTGTACTCAGCTATTGTGGAGTGAGCATATTTGTGTATTGTTTTTCTGATTTGCCATTATTGAGAATATAATTTTGTTCGTTTATCAACTCTCGGCTCTGACTTGTTCTGTGGGCCACAGCCGGCGTCCGCTGGCGCGCCAAAAAGGACCACTTCTAAATTGTCCACGCTTTCGTGGTGCGGTTCGGGGGGCCGATACTTAGGCCCTTGGAATTAGCCCGGCGATCGCCTCCCTAATTAACGGGACCTGTGTGACAGTCTGTAACTGTATATTTGCGCTGTTTCTACATCCAATTACGGATACGAAACAGTACCTTCGTGGTGGCAGTATGACGTCGTCACCGGCGATACGGAAGCGAGCTGGCTGGTGTTCCTCATCAGTAGTAATGTCATGTCTATAGGGAACGTTACGCTTCTGTCACGGATGTTATTCACAGCACTGTATTCGCGCTAGCAATCTATTCCTAATATAGGCAGTTTACAGCACTTATCTAGGATGATGATGGTGGCGACGAAGGCGGAACCAGCGATTAGGAGTCGAGCCGTGCTCCTTCTAACCAGAGTCATCAACTAATCTTTTGCATTTCCTCTACTGAGTCCATGGCTTTGCATCTGCACCTCCCGAAGCCTGTCGGTTAGCTCTAGACCTACTAAAGAGGTGTGAGTCAGTGTCCACAAAAGCTGTCACTTGGTGGCCGTCAATGTTAACGACAAGGTCAGCGCTGGCAACTTCTGTTACTTCGACCGCTCTCATTCTTTGAAATCGTCGTTGCTGTCGTCGTGTTCGGCATCAGTGACTTCGAGATGTCGCTCGTCTGCAATGGAGAATGCTCGGAATTCTGATTATTAGCAAACCCGCCCTCGAGGTCACTACGTCTAGTTTTCCCATCGTGGGCTAAGGGACCTGCCCTTGTAAAGTCGGCATAGCGGTGACAATGAGGTGAACTGTCCCACGCAGGAGATGGAGAACGTGATCCCGGCATCGCTCAATTCTGCGGCGGAGTATTCACAAGGGCGTCGTTGAACGTGCGTTTACCCTGAATATTGTAATCAAGTTAGTGAGGAAATCGCGAGTATACTGAGTGTCCTGATACTGACAAACTCTGTAGATGTGACAAGTTTCGCCACAATGAAAGCATACCAGTCGATGGCTTGTAGTACGCCACAAATCGCTTTTCTGACGCTGGCAAATAAATGGGTACTCACTAGTGAACCACGTTGTGGGGTTCGAATGTTGACCATATGGCATTCATTTTGTCGGCGAGATCATCGAGGTTGCGAAAGTGAGTGGCACTATGAGTGGCTTTGTTTGCAGGGTTGGTGGTGTTTGTGCCATTGCAGTCGGTAGTGACGTAGGGCGACTACGGGGTGGCGGACTGCATCAGCGTAATAAGAATGTCGTAGTACATGACCACTGCTGGCGGTATCATTGCCATAGGCCCTTTCAATCACTAAGGCTTCTTTTGTGAACTCATATACGGTGGTTGGTGGATTTCTCACAAGCCCAGTAAACATTTGCTTCTTCACGCCTCGCACAAGATACCGTAACTTACCTTTTTCCGGCATCTCAGGGTCTGCCCTGCGGAAAAGACGGATCTTGTGCTCGGGGAACATAGCAAGCTTTCATTTAGTTTTAGGATTCGAGCATTCAAGAGACGTTGCACATGCTCCTTTCTGTAGAGACTAGTGAAGGAGTCAAGCAACCGGTTGCGGAAGTCATCCCATAGAGCCAAGCTTGTTTCTCGGTTGATATAGCACGTTAGGGAGTTGTCTTTCAGGTAGAAATACACATTCGCCAGCTTGTCGTCGGTATTGGCACTTTCGTTCTCCTTTGCACAGCGTTCGAACTGGTTCAGCCAGTCTTGTGCATCTTCTAGCGCCTCATCATGAAAACAATCAGGAATATTTGGATTCTGAAGTGCCATGTGCGACGGAACTGCAGTGGTGTGGCCATGGTAGCTGAATGAGGCAAGCGATTGCTGGCATTTTCTCGCGGGGTCTTGAGCTCGGGTGAATGGCCTAGTAGACGGCAACTGAACGATGAAGGAGTATGTCGAGTGGTGTAGCGATACCGAACTTGATTGCCGGCTCCATAATAAGGTGCCCCGCCGCGGTGGTCTAGTGGCTAAGGTACTCGGCTGCTGACCCGCAGGTCGCGGGTTTTATTCCCGGCTGCGGCGGCTGCATTTCCGATGGAGGCGGAAATGTTGTAGGCCCGTGTACTCAGATTTGGGTGCACGTTAAAGAACCCCAGGTGGTCAAAATTTCCGGAGCCCTCCACTACGGCGTCTCTCATAATCAAATCGTGGTTTTGGGACGTTAAACCCCACAAATCAATCAATCAATCCATAATAAGGTGCCCAGCGTGAAGACTACCCAGCACCTTCACCGGTGTGACGACTCAGGATCGACAAGCACACGACGAACCACACACAAATACGGTCTAAGGATCACGGATGATGATGGCCTAAACGCATGGCTCACTCCCTCTTTTGGGGGAATGGCCAAAAAAAAAACAAATACTTAGATAGTGGAATAGATATTAATTTACAATCTAATAAAATGGATTGGAATGTCTTATTCGTCTCTGCATTCGACCAAGAACACACGCGCTGCTTATTTGTCACGGCCGCTGGCGCATACACATTTGAATATATATATATATATATATATATATATATTGTAAATAAAGTAGCACCACTATTTCCAGAGCACGGGCTATGCCAACTGTAAGGAGAAGACTACGAAATTAGAATAGAGCAGCTGGCTCGCAGCGAGAGAGCTGTCTCTATCTTATATAATACAAAGGCGTAGTCGTGGAAAACGCTGCGTCATAGAATCCATCAACCAAAAATAGCACCAAACAGAGTCTCAGGAAGGTGTCCAGGACTCCTCGGCGGCTCAACTATCTTTCGTTGGTTAAGACCTTCCGTAACAACGTCACACTTGGCACTCCATCGGCATCTCAGCCACTCAAGAGTGATGTCCACGCACTCTCGGCCAAGAATACCACAGCAGTGAGTACGCTGATCGAGGGCTACTCTTCGGACGTCACCACTGAATCCGCTTATGGGTCACCTGAAAGCACCGCTGAGCATTTGCGCACCATCGCGCGACTGTACTTCAGTCAGCGCATCGAGTTCTGCACTATTACTTGTGGCCATGGCACGACTTCATGTCATCGATGAGTTGTTGGCCACAACCACCTCCCAAGCCCATGAATAAAGCTCAACAGAGAGCTGCAAAATGCTCCGGCGTACTCTCACATATTTTACCATAACTCGGCTTTGCCATAACTGTCACATAACTCGCCTAGCTCACATTGCTATTTTCCGGAGTTCCCCTGCCATGTCAACACCTGCTGCCTTCGACCTACCGGATTCCCGCGGCTTTCAGGACGATGCCAAAGAATGGTTCGCCATCGTCAATGCTTTTGGAGCTCGGAATTTGTGGACTGATGAGCATAACTGGGGCATGGCTATAGATCGCGTCCGGGATGCTGTGGTACTGCTTGAAGGCATGAGACACCAGCTCTTGGTAGACTGGAGCACCAAGCTTATCACTGCGTTTTGGCGGATTGACTCCAACCTTACTGCCACCACCAATTTCAATCTCACCGCTATAAAGGATGGAGCCCTAAATAATCACCTCGTCTGGCCAACTGTTCTCTGCAATGCCTTTCATGACCTCTTAGTAAAACAACTTACGGTGAATATGCAAACAGGCGAAAGGATATTCACCATGGTACTGACATTAAATTCTGCTTTGAGTGCCATCTCATGAAATTTCTTGCCAGTGATTAACACCACGGCCAAGTAAGGGCTCTCAGAGTCTCAGACCTACAGCTTGCCTTCGCATTGAGGCATGAAGCTCCACATGCCTGTAGTAGGACCACACCAGGAAGCAGACGTTCGAGTGATTGCCGATAACCGAATAGACCTTCAGCCACCACAACCAAATTTGACCACGGGTAGCAGGGACACCCTCGCACACAAGTCGGCGCCACTTCTGCCAACGCCTCGGTAATCATTGGCCAAGAGTGCCAGCTTTATCGATGCCTCCAGGCACATAGAGTCAACGTTGGCCATTTTGGCATGGTGTATGAACTTGCTGAGAATGGCAAGCGTACCACTCTGACTGCCGGCGTACCACCTGAATGACGCGCCAATGGCATCGAATCTGTTTTTACGAAATAAATCACCATAAAATTTGTTCGGCCTGTGACAAACACTGCCAAACCAACGACGTTCCGTTTGAATACTCTAACGACGTCGGAATAGGTATCAGCAATGATTTGCTTTCACGCAAACAAATGTATGAAGCCACGCAACGTCATCTTTCACCGCCATGACTGCAGAACAATTGAGAGCGATAACAGCAAGCAAGATGCAGCCGCGTTGCACCATCATCACATCTCGCAGTCTCTCCTTGCTCACGCGCATTCGCTCTTCCGCATCCATTCCGGCTCGGCACGCTCACACGTATAATGACTGCACTGCCGCACTCAGGTGGCACAGGTGTCTACGAGGCGACCGACGTCATACCAGTGTCGCCCACCAGAGGCAGAGAGAGTGGTGTTGGGCACTTTAAATTTACCTAAAAGAACAAAAAGTGTTAAGCCCTGCCTGCTGCACCGAAGTATCGCAGGCCCACCAGAGACATTGGGTATGACGTTGATCTGACCGACCTCCAAACGAGGTGGCAGTGTGCTTGGGACCGACCACCAAGGTGTAGTCAATTTCGCCTGCCATAAATAATTCTGCTGCTTGATCATCACGCACTGCCGCAGCGTGGCCGAGTGTAGGAAGATAGCGCCACCATTGCAAAAGCAAGCTGCAAGGTGAGGACGGCGAAGTTAGAATAGAACAGCCGGCCCGCAGCAATTGGTGCTATGTCAACCTGAATGCAAAACGACACACACACATGACTATATATATTGTTACGTGATTTCGGCTGACTGAAACAGGGCATAGTGGGACATAACCAAGAAAGGTGCCTCAGACTGAGTGAAGAAGTCGACGTTGTCGGGGAGCTGCGTTGTGCCTGCAGAGCGACTACTGTTATTTTCAATGTAACATTTTGTGGAGGTTCTGGGTAATGTTTAAACAATAGTTCCGCGACCTCTTTGGCAGCCCATTTGGACAACAGCTTGATGCCCGAAAGCAATTGGCCATACGTACACAGACGTCCACTGAGCCCTACTTGACTTATATTCAAGACATCTTATTGTTGTGTCAAAGAGCCGATTCCAACAAGACTGAGGCCGACAAGATTTCACACGTTTTAAAAGAAATCGCCGACGATGCGTACAGCCTGCTTGTATTTACCAACGTAACGACCATCGACGCCATGATCAAAGAGTGCCGCCGTCTCGAGCAGGTGAAGATTCGACGCATTTTACAGCAGTTCCAGCGCCTACCCAACACCGCGGCAACGTCGTCTTGCGAAGCCACTCCTTGTCATTTGTCTACAACCGAAGACGTGACGTGCATCGTCCGACGTAAACTCGAGGCCGCTTACACGGCTGCCAAAAACCGACGTTGCCCGACGACTCAACGACAGCTGTCGCCTTGATCCAGGCTGTTGTCCGCCAGGAATTTGCTAACCTTGGTATCCTGTCCACTGAAGCCACCCTGGATAATACTGGTCCCTCGATAGCTTCTGTAGACATGAGGCGTCGCTGTCCGTACTATATTCGAACCGGCAACCGTTTGAATGGCGAACAGCTGATGATAAGCCAATCTGCTTCCGCTGTGTCGCGCAGGATACATCGCTCGTCACTGCCGCAGCCAGTGGCCATTTATGTCTTCTCACTCGTACCCCGCTTACAGTAACTCATTCCGTCCACCAAACCACCGTTATCCGACCCGCACTGAGTCTACAGCATTTACTGCCCCTGAAGACTACGGCCACCGTGTCCCATCGTCGCCAACGCCTCAAAGCCGCCCTTCTCGTTCAAATACGCGCCACCGCTCTCCCTCACCCTCGTTTACCCGCTGCATGTCCCCGGAAAACTAGGCTGCGCAGCTTCTGGAGGTGAAGCTGCCCTGTCGACCTTACTCAAAAATCCTCTGTTGCCCTTACGTTTGAACCGGAACACTCTTGAAGTATATGTTGATGGCACACCTGTTGAAGCTTTGATAGATACGGGCACCCACGTCTGTATTCTGTATTATGAGTTCGCGTTTTCGTCGTCGCATGAAAAAGGTCCTCACGCCCCCTTGACCAGTGTCATCCAAGTTGCAGATAGTGCAACAGTCCCTGTCATCGGCATGTGCACAGCTCAACTTACCGTAGCCGGTCATCAAGTGGTCGTCCTTTTTACCGTGCTTGCAACATGTCCCCACAACCTCACACTAGGCCTCGATTTTCTTGCCGCCAATTCTGCTCTGATTGATTGCTCCGCTGGTGTGCTCCGCCTTGAACTGCCACAAATCAGTGACGCCCCGTACCAACCTCCATGCCGATTAAAATGCAGCGACTTTGTTCACCTGCCCTCCAAAACTGTGACGTACGTCGATTTTCTGTGCTCACCAGCTGTGCCCGACGGTGACTATTACGCAACGCCTCTCACTGACGTACTCCTTGCGCACAATTTTGCAGTGTCCTATACGGCGCACAGCATCACAGATAACAAAACTTGTCTACCACTTGTAAATTTCGGCTAGATGAATGATGTGCTTCCACAAGGCATTTCCGTGGCCCACCTGTGTCCGTTGCTCGATTCACAATTTGAAGTGCTTGCCTTAGACACTCTTGTTTCACCGCAGCGCACCCCACTCGCAACACATTCGGGCAGCCGTCAAATTGTAGAAATGATCGCCACTGATCTTCCGCCTCCGCAATTTGAAGCCCTACAACATTTTCTTAAGGCCTACCAGGATATTTTCGATTTTGGCGACCGACCTCTAGGGCAGACGTCCTTTGTCCAACATCGCATACACACAGGTGATGCCGTCCCTACAGAGTGTCTGCTTTTGAGTGGAGCATAATTCAGAAGGAGGTGAACAAGATGCTAGCGAAGGACATTATTGAGCCATCCTCCAGTTCCTGGGCATCCCCGGTGGTATTAGTTACCCAAAAGGACGGATCATGGCGATATTTTGTGGACCATCGCCACCTTAACAACATCACCAAGAAAGACGCACACCCTCTGCCCCGCATTGACGACGCCCTTGATTGCCTCCACGGTGCCGCCTACTTTTCTTCTATCTATCTTCGTTCTGGTTATTAGCAGATTGCCATAGAAATCATGGAGCGAGAGAAGACGGCTTTTGTAACACCCAATGAACTATACAAATTTAAACTAATGCCTTTCGGCTTATGTAATGCCCCCGCCACCTTTGAACGAATTATGAACTCCCTGCTTCATGGATTCAAGTGGTCTACGTGTATTTGTTATCTGGATTACGTGATTGTGTTTGCTCCAACTTTTGAAGCGCACCTTGAGAGACTGTCGAAAATTCTTGATGAATTCCGTCTCGCCGGCATTTATATATATATATATATATATAATGGAAAGAAGTGTACACCTAAGGGCTCAATTTTTCGTGTTTTGACACAATAAGAATGAGATCCAACAGACAATAATGCCAAGAAATGTGTAGGAGAAGTTATTAGAACCAATGTAATGCAAATAAGAAGAAAGAAAAGTGGGTGAAAAAGTAACATGCCTTGAGCCCCAAACAAACCCATCACCTCCGAATAACGCGTTCAATGCTCTAACCACTGAGCTATCACGGCGGCTATCCCCCAAGCCACTTTATTGTGTTTATATGTGAACTTAAACGAGGGAGTGTCAGTCAGTGCCATCTCTAGCCATAGCGGCGAGTGCGGAACACCCTTTTATGAGCCTGTGTGGCGTCACGTAGCAAGTGAGCTTATTACGAGTGGGCAGCTGACCAATAGTCCCTCTTATACAACCTAACGGCACCAAGTCTGCCAGTGCGAGACCCTCGTTAATGAATAAAGGAAAGAAGTGTTTACCTAAGAGGTCGTTTTTTCGGGTTTTGACACAATCATATTACAAATAAAAATGAAGATAACTAAGTTATATATATATGGGAAGATATAAGAAAAACTAATGGAAACATATATATATATATATATATATATATATATATATATATATATATATATATATATATATTATAATGTAAATGCAAGGTAAACAGCGGTAGCGGCGTCGGTACCGAAGCAGCAAGAGCAGGCCGAGTATACGGGCAGCGTCGCAGCAGCAATCAGGCAGTCCTGGGTCGTGCCTCGCGCCCGTGAGCGTTTCCTGTGAGCAGGAAACGCTCACAGTTGGTCATTTTTTCATTTCATCCACTTTTCTTTCTTCTTATTTACATTCCATTGGTTTTATTAACTTCCCCTGTACATTCCTTGGCATTACTGTCTGTTATATCTTATATATATATATATAAATATATATATATATATATGCTAAAGAAAGTATAGGGTAAGTTATTAGGCCAATTGTAATGGAAATGAGAAGAAAGAAAAGATGGTGAAAAGATAACTTCCCGTGGGCAGGATCTGTACCTACGACCTTCAAATGACGCGTTCGATGCTGGTGAAAGTTATCTTTTTACCCGCTTTTCTTTCTTCACATTTCCATTACAATTGCCCTAATAACTTCCCCTATACTTTCTTTGGCATTATTCTCTGTTAGATCTCAATAAATTTGTGTCTCAACACGAAAAAGCGGGTTCTTAAGTATACACTTGTTTTCCTTATTTATGAACGAGGGTCTCGTACTGGCAGATTTGGTGCCTTTAGGCTGTATATGAGGGACTATTGTTCAGGTGCCAGCTCGTAATAAGTTCACGTGCTACGTGATGCCAAACAGGCTCATAAAGAGTGTGCCTCCCTCCCCTCTCTCTCTTTCTCTCTCTCTCTCTCTCTCTCTCTCTCTCTCTCTATATATATATATATATATTTATATTCATATATATATATAGCGAAACTGGCTAACCCGCCAGTTTCGCTATCGAATACCGGCTGCCACGCATATATTTCGGTGGAGACGAAAATGCTGTAGGCCCGTGTGCTCGCATTTGGTTACACGTTAAAGAACCCCCGGTGGTCAAAATTTCGGGAGCTCTTTGTTGCGGCGTCTCTCGTAATCCATTGAGGGTATAATGATGTGAAACCACACATAATACATAGACATCATACACGTACGTGTATGATGACTATACACGCACACAATTGTGTGCGTGTATATTGTCAGGTGCAAAATAAATAAATGTTTCGAAGAAAAATACAGCAGAATAATTTAAGAATGTGTAGCACGACGGCCTACGCAAAAAAGTTGCATAATCGAATGACACACTCACACAAGTAACACAACAAATTTAATATTGTATGTCCATATAAAAAACAATACTTCGCGCTTAGAGAAGCTAGAATTTTGTTTATATTGGTGTATTCAACGAGAAAAATTACCGTCAGTTCCCAGGCACGTGGGATCTGCCGAATTTGTTTCTGAAATAAATCTCGACGCTTCAAAGAAGCTTCGTGTTCTTTCGCCTGAAAAATGAACATTTCACGTTGTGTCCGAATAAAAACATAAACTATCGTAGTTCTGATTGGTGTCGTTTTCCGTCATGCGTCGTCTGCCTCCTTCGAGAAAAATTACCACAAAACGTTGCCATCATTCAAGTGCAATGCGACGCATCCTGGCAAAGAGCAACATCGCTTACTTGTGTTTTTGGGGAGCTCGCACGCGAAAGGGCTGCGAGAAGGTGAGGAATCCTGCTCTCGGTAAGGCTCTTCTACCAGCTAAGCCCACCTCAGGATGGCCTTCTGAATGGTGGGATTGTAGCTGCGCTTGGCAGCCTTCCGCGGCTCCTGAACGCGTGCCACGTGGTAACATAGAGCTCTTGAAGATTGACCCTGTTAGCGTTGTTTCCAGCCACGGCCGCTAGGTGGTGAGTGATCATTTGAAACATAAGTAGATCTGTTTCTTTGTGCTGAGTACTACTTTGCCTATGCAAGCTATATGAACTTGCCAAAACTGTGAGATTAATGAGTCAGCCTCTGTCGTAAAATTATTATTTTTACGAGTGTTCTTATAGCAATCATGCATTTAATTGAGGATAACTAAAGTCCAGATGCTCTGCCATAGTAGCCTTACTCTTAAATATGATGTTATGGGCAAGTTTAGACCCAATGGTGTGTCAGGGCAAGTTACCTAGATTTATTAACGATGTCTTATTTATTACAGAAGCGCTTAATCGAAATGAGTGCAACTATAGAACTCTGGTTATGGCTTAAATTCTATTTACTGAAAACGTTTCCTTATGTTATGGAGCACAATATCACACTGAATAATATGGTGACATTGTGAAATAGTCTTCGTAGACTTATTTTTGTATGAATTCAACCACAGAACATAATTGGTCCCATTGCCGACAGCGGCTGCCTGAGGGCTTCCAAAAGTCACATTAATCGGCAGTGCAGGGGGCCCCCTCATCTACAGAAATGACGGCTATCTTTCTTCCTGGAGGCATGAGAGTCACTCCTATCGTCGACTCACTACCGTGTTCAGATAGTAGTGGATACCCTGGTGGAAAATTTGAGGCAGGCTTCTGGCCACCATGCTTCCTACAACAGGCACGCTAAATTGAACGACTTTGTTGCGCCTTCAATAATCTTGTTTATCTTTTTTTTATAGTTATGTAATATGGTTTTATGAAACTCCCACTTGCACCTCCAGAAGTTATGAAGCATTGAAGTTTCAATTTTTCTAACGTTTATTAAGAGATGTTAATATTTTATGCAGAAAATAAACAGCTCCACATGCAAAAAATGATGCCATATTTATTAGTTGTTAAACTAATTGTTACTTTAATAAAAATCTGAAAAGATCGCAGTGCTTGCTTCAATAATGAACCCTTTCTTTTATCCATGCAAGCTGTGTCGTCGTCGAAATAAGTGTGTACAGTATGTTCCGAAACTTGCCGCTTTCACACAATCAAGTAGTCACGCACGTGGCTGTTTGCAAGCTTAATAAAAACAATACGATAGCGAGTTTGGAAAGCGGGCCAATATATCAACCTACGTTATGGTATGGAACTTTAGTTGAAACCAAACGACCTACCTTTGATTGGCGGGAAAGCAAAAGCACCAGCAGGAGTGGAACACAGCCGCACTACAGTGAATCGAGAGAACTTCTCACGGCACCCACGTGTACCTGGACTTCGGCCTGAGCGGTAGCAATACTGAAATACAGGGGCCCGCAGGGCGCGAACGTAGCAATTCAGAAGTTTCTTTGGCTTCAGTCCCGCACAATCAATCAAAAGGGTATTGTACGTGAATGCACAAAAACATGAAATGTTATTTTCCTTCCATTTATATAGTTAGAAATACACAAAACGGTCGAGATTCAACTCAGAGCATTTACGCTGCTAAAGGATGCGAATAACAAATTTTGTTAGCTCTTCTCAGAAATGTTTGTCATGGCGCTTTTAAAGAATGTTTTTTTTCTTGGTAGAGAAGCTTTCAGTATAATTCATAGTAATTTATTACCTTTTTTACAGTACAGCTGAGCCTCAATATATCTAACAGGAATACCCTGCTCACGTAACGAGGTCGAGACTCTTGAAGTTGTGTCTAGTTTGAAGTGTGATTAGCTTTTTTGAAGACTCTTTCAAACATTCGGTTATTGAGACTCTCAGGAATGTGAGTATCATTCTGATTGGGAGAAGTCTGCTCAAGTAACTGACAAGTTACAGGCTTTATTTTCATGCGGTAATGAACTGGAATACATTTTCGTGGTGAAGTTCTTGAAACCCTGTTATTTTACTCGTAGATCTATATGGATATCTTGCAGAAGAAGAGTACCGCGAAAGTCGACACCCGATTTTCTCTGACAATTGAGTTTTAACGCTACCGCCATAACACGCGTGACCGATTAGTGCTGCACCATCGACGGTATGGCGACCATCAACGTAGCTAATATTATGAAAACCTACATTCAGTTCAAAAAGCCCTTTAGTAATAACGCGCTACCACGAAATGAGACTCTTATGCATTCACCTTCAAAGGCTTGACAGAGCATGTCAATTACTTTTTCTTTAGCCTATTGCATCAATAACAATCCAAGCGGGCCAAGTTCTTTGTGTGTCCAGCGTTGCTTCCTACTGCGTCCGTACTTCAGCAACCTTATACAAAGCGAACAATTCGTATTGACAGTGCTACACTCTGTCATGACGTCATCCTATTGACATGATGACAAGATAAATCTTGGCTATCCCTTATGCAACGTTGTCTAATGACATGGCTTAATATCTCGGGTAAGGACATTCGGTTTTCGGTGGTGCCTTGTGAGATAATACACGAGATCCTTCTGCGAACTATTGCGAGACATAACTATCTCGCGAAATCTAGCACCTTTTTCTCAGGCCGGAGGGCCATCTGAGTAGCTAATGGCTCTGCCTCAATAAATAGCTGAATTTTCGAGTGGGAGGTAATTATACTCGCTTGTCAGGAAGCTAGTTACACATCGCGGAATTCTTCAGGAAAGCCACTGGTTATGAAGTACTTCTATGATTTTGAAAATCATATCAATTTGTCGAAATACCGTGCCACTTTACCGTGTAATAACATTTGTTCACTTAGCTTTGCATGTTTTTCAGGAGACTACAGAAAAAGCTGCAACGGCACCGGTCCCTGGCTATTGTTCTAAAACAATGAACTAAAATTAAAAGTGCTGTGCGCTAGTTTATGTGTATTCATTTTCTATTATCGACTGTTGACATGGCCACTTTCGGAAAGTGAGCACTTACCACAAAAGCCAACGATCGGGATTACACAGGAGCGAGTAAGTCTGCTCGTATTTGTGAGCTTTTCAGTGAAGTAACTCCGCATCATTTTATAAAGCAGAAAATATTCCATAAGACCACTGCTTTATCACAATTTACATTATACTACTTTTGTCAACCAGCACACGACAAACAATGAGAAGAATACCAAATTCACTGGTGAGTAGCCTTATGCGTTTTCTATACCTGTGTCACGATGCTTTAATGTGTTACACCTTTTGTCAGATTTGATGCCTGTCTAAATATATACTGTTTAGAGTATTATTTTAGTTATGCCTTGTGAATATTTTTATCTTAAGCACATCAACTCTGGTAGTAATGCTACTCAAAACAATTCCATCATTTTTCTGGATCTTCAATTGAAACAGTACAAGTTGGAAATGCATTAAAATATGGTTCTTTGCCAAAAATATTTTGAAGGATCACCAAGAAGCAGTGCTTGTGGTGCTCTGCGGTTGAACCGAAGACTGCACATTTCATGGCGCTCGCGCTGGTCGCTTTATGGTAGAAACAAGATGCTAGAACCACTTCTGCTATGCTATGACCGTGTCTATTATTGAACACAATATGATCGGAGTCGATTACTTGTGTTCATAAAACAAAGTGATACTTTATTACTCAAGAGTGATACTTCTCTAGAGTGAATCTATCTCATCCTCTATAAACAGGGTTGTGTTTAGCAGAAATATGCTTGCAATAAACGAACTAACCACTGCCTTTGTTTTTAGTATGCATATTTACCTTGTTAATGCGTGGACAAGGGCCTAATTTCTGTAACACAACGTTAGTTTTGCAAAGCAGATAGGCGCCTGATGAAGTTGAAATAAATGTGCTGGTTTTGTGAGTGCTTGAAACGACATGCGATGTGATGTAGCCTATATAATTTGTATACAAATAAAAAGTCAAAGTGTGTTGCACTTCTCTGCATAAAAAGTTATAAATGGGGATACATTGTGCTTATTACGTGAATAAGCTGACCCTGAAAACTAAGACTGAGTTAATAGAGTAGTTCAGCAAGATGTCTTTGTAGGTTCTTAGCGCAGTTTTATTAGAATATAGTCATTTATGAAGATTGTCGCCACGTAGGCTTTATTTTGAAGACGTGGGGTGTGACCGATTTCGGAAATTTTACGCAAGGTAGCTTGGCAAACACATAACATTCTTCTGTTTGCACTAGAGTCATCACTGTACTTTATGTTCTTTTCGACACAGAAAACCAAAATTAGATGTTTTAAAAAATTATACAGCAGCTGAGCCTTCAAAAAAATAGCAGCATATCCACAGAGTGAATGATGGAGATTGGAGCGAAGCATTCGTCCGTCCTTTCGCTCTTGCTTCTGTCCGTCCATGCGTCTGTCTGTGTGATCATCCATGCGTCCATCCGCCCGTCCGTGCGTGCGTCTGTTCGTGCGTCCGTCCCTGCGTTCGTCCATGCATCCGCCCCTGCGTCCGTTCATGCGTCAATCCATGCGTCTGTCTATGCGAGATGGTGGTACTCCAAGTACCACCATCTCGCATCTTTTCATCATATATTCCCCATATAGTAGCACCTACATCCAGCGGACATTCCAAGGATTAAACGAGAGGTGGCACAGACACACTTTCGTACGGCTTGCGCTTCGGGTCTACTTCCCACATTTAACCACCTCGAGTTGATGGTATATACTAGTTCATTGTATTCATGGCACTGCGGCTCAACGCTCGCTAAACTTTTCTAAAACTAAGGAGGTTATACCCAGCGAGTATAACGTAGCAACCCTTTCTTGTCAGATAGTGCTCAATGTACATGCCAATGGCTGCTAATGGGGATCGCAGCGTGCGCGTTAACTAAAAGCCGAATGCTCTTGTCTCTCATATCGCCTTAGCAGCAATTGGCATGTAAATTGAGCACTATCTTTTATTGTTCAACAAAGCACAGAAGAAATCTCTCACTGGCACCACCTTGGAAGTCAAAATGTTATACCTGTTACACATATACAATGGCTACGAGGGACGAATGAATGCTGCTATAAGGAGCTTCGCCCCTAAAACAATGTAGATAAGACATTACTTCATCAGTCACAACCACAAACATTTAGCTTTTTATAGTACTCATTCGGGAAAAAATCGATGGTTAATCAAGTGTTTTTTACTTGAGTTCAGTGCGGATACAAGCCGTCACATATAACAACTTGCTGTTGCTCTGTCAGAGTAATCATGCAAGGAAATTCCCCTTTTCACCTCTTACAGTAACAAATTTTTCATGATTACGCTTCGCCATCTACATTTCTCTCCTACTCCTCTTCACTTTCACACACCACAAGGTTGTGGCTTACTCTTTCACATCTCCGTCTTTGTCTTCCTGTTTCTCTACGTCCCTTATATCAATTCTCCTAGCTCTCATTTTCTGCTGCCATCTCCTCGCTAGGTGACACTACAAAACGCAACGCCATGCGTTAAACACTTCACTCCTTCTTGCCATACCTCTCAAATGACTCAACATCCTCACTTTTCGTACCCACCCTCCCGCTCTACGCCTTTTTCTTGGTTCTTCATGCCTTGGTATAGCTATAGGATCAGCTCTACCTCATGTAAAAAGGCTTTTCCCCACTCAACCAATGGAGAATCACCATGTAGTCTTGTTAAGCTTAAACCGCTTTGCTGTGAAAAAACAGCTTATGGTATGCACACAATGTTGATCCTCTGAACTTGAACAGGTAAAAATGAAAATGCAGAAAGTGAGATTTATTGGAGTTAAGAAACAACAAGCAAATGCATATTTTTTCAATGATTGCAGTTCAGGTCAGCTGGTCAGCTTTGCACCCAGAGAACACCATGCGTTCATCCTCTGACTTGCCAGATGTCGGGCACAAAATGCACATGTGTGAGCCGGAAACATCCTACGATACCCTGTTGGAAATAATACCTCCTGAATAAAGCCACCGGAGTCCACTGTGCATTTGGACGTGGTAAAACACAGTTTGTAAAAAAAGGTGCTCGTTTGAGAACACTACTCCTTCTGAAAACAGCACGCTTCATGCCCTTAGTTTGAAAAATCACTTCTCAGAGACTACATCATTTCTATATAAAAACAAACCTAAAATTATGAAACGTATTTATTCTTTAGCTCTACTACAAAAAAACACTTGTCTGGAACGATATTTTCGTACTACGCTGACATTCATTCTATATCTCGATGTACAGCTTTGGAGCTGTGTGCCGTTATCCTTCTATGGGTTACGTTCCTGCTTGTATCGACCAGCTCATAGACAAAGCAGTAAACAATTCACTTTTACACTAAGAGAATATTCATGTCTCGTTCGTTTGCTGGGATTTAAATTTAAAATATCTAACTCACGTTCAAACAAAACGTTCTCATTTTTTCTGATATACCATTCCAACAACCATAATAGTGATGGTAAACGTTTTTACTGCATTGATTGATATGTGGGGTTTAACGTCCCAAAACCACTATACGATTATGAGAGACGCTGTAGTGGAGGGCTCCGGAAACTTAGACCACCTGGGGTTCTTTAACGTGCACCTAAATCTGAGCACACGGGCCTACAACATTTCCGCCTCCATCGGAAATGCTGCCTCCGCAGCCGTGATTCTAACCCGCGCCCTGCGGGTCAGCAGCCGAGTACCTTAGCCACTAGACCACCGCGGCGGGGCAAAAACGTTTTTACTGCAAAATATATAGTAGATATCTATGAAACTTGGTAGCACTGCCGACAAATTATGGAAGTTAACGAAATTTTCTCTTCACGTAAAAACTAAAATAAAGAAAAATTGAATTATAATATTGTAACCTACAAAAATGTACATTTGGCTTATTGAGCATGATGAAACGTCACATATTCAGGCTGGAAATTTGGTGAAATTTAGACCATTGGTAAAAAAGGTTAAATGGTAACCCTGGTGGCCCTTACAGAGAGTGGAATAAAGCTAGCGTCACCCCGTCCTACACTTTTTGAAAGTGTGACACTAAAGTTTCTGTGCAATGCCAGGAAATTTACAACACACCAGCGTATATTCATATTTAAGAAAATAAGAATAAACGATAGATGTACCAAGGTGGTTTACAAATGTATAGTATGGCAACATACGAAATGTATGGTAACATACAAAAAGTTCGCTCTGATTGTTTTTACTGCTTTGCTGCCCTATTTGTGAAAGTTTACCATTTACGTAAACTGTATCATCACCAGTAGCAGCATGTCTACGACCACTGCAGTATAAAAGACACTACCATGTTTCCCAAGTCAACTCGATGCTGCGCTTGCTGCTGTCTCTCACTTTATGCCCACAAACTTCCTAATCTCTTCTGCAGACCTACATTTCTGTCTCCCCCTTACTCGCTTTCCTACTCTGCGAATTGAATCAGTTAGCCCTAATTACCAGTGGTTATCCGGCCTACGCACTGCTTGCTCAACCAATGAGTACTTATTATTTTTTATTTCAACTATATTATTCCAAAGCCTCGTTTGTTTCCTGCTACATTCTGCTGTTTTTTCCTTAAGGTTACTCCTCACTCTTATTCTTCGAGTTACTTGAGCCTCGTGGTTCGACTCCGCGATTACTGCTTATCCTAAGCATACGTGCTCTTTTATAACTTCTACTTCCCACAATAATACGCCAATTAACGTCATCTATGTAGTCGCTCATATATACTTCACTGTTCTTTGTCAACTTACTTTTCAACGTTATCCCATTGTGTGTCTTTCAAGAGTAAGTTGAAGCGAGAGTCTTGATACGTGCACTTTTACAGCACTGTACAAGTCTCACCTTTTCAGAGCTGTTTTTAAGTTTTAAACTAGTTACAACTAAGAAAAAAGATAGCTTAGAAAAGCATTGTGGAGATCATTTGTAGTAATATTGGAGTAAATGCGAAAAAAAATTCATTGGACGAAAAGGCAACATGCCTCTGGGAGGGATGTAACCTATGATCATCGAATATGGGGTCAGTCAACCCTTCCACTATTTTGAGTTTACATGCGAACCTAAACACGAGACTGCTAGTAGTCTGGAGGGCTGATATAAAACACTATCTTTCTGCTCACTGGTCTTACGAAGCACATGATACCCTTCACGAGTGGAGAACTGGCCAACAATTGTTCACGTAACACCTAATTGCATGGGCTCTACCAGAACAATAACCTCGTTTCGAATGAGGGGAAGTTAATTTTAGAACGGGAAGTGAATTTTAGGGCTGGTTGCTTGCTTGCTACGCACAACATTCATTAGAAATAACAGACAAGAAAGCCAAGAAAAGTGAAGGGTGTGTTAAAGGCAATGTGGGTAAACTTGAGGAATAACTCGAGCATTTGTTTACGTTGAATGGGGCATTTGGGGTACAAACTCTGATCAATAAGAAAACTGAATGGACGAAATAACTACTTACGCCATCACCTTTCGTAACATTGCGTAGGTTCTTGAGGTGAATTCCGCCGAGCGAAATAACACATATGACGAGTAAAAAGAACTGCTGGGAGCTTTCTTTCATGAAGTGATTGAAACGACATATTGTGTGGTTATTGCTGTGCCAGCCTCACTCCACATGTGACCAAAAAATGTTTCACTACAGCTTGCTAATGATAAATGACAGTGCACGTTATTCGTAGTTTGTGGGTCTACGAATGAATGGTACTGACATAATTGCTTAAATTGTGTTATTTAGAGAATCCGTGGTGGAAATGCGTAACTAGTTTTGTTTAGATATTGAGCTTGACACTGAAAATGAAGGAGTTGCACCAACATGCATTCGCGGGATTGAATCCCGGCTGCGGCAGCTGCCTTTTCGATGGAGGCGAAAATGTTATAGGCTCGTGTGCTCAGATTTGGGTGCACGTTAAAGAAACCCAGGTGGTCAAAATTCGCGAAGCCCTCCACTTGGCGTCTCTCATAATCACATGGTGGTTTTGGGACGTTAAATCTCAATATCAATCAATCGAAAACCAATATGCATGGCATTCTCCAAACTTTAGGGATGGGTTGGTAGATTAGGGCACGGTGGGGTCAAATGTGGCAAAATTTACAAAATATTCAGCATTTATTTCTAATTCCCTCGTTACATAGAGACATGAATTCGGAATAATATCCTTGGTTTCAAGTTTTGTTATCCATAAATATGAACATCTTCACATCATTCCAAAGTTAGTTAAAAAATAAAATAAAAATTCTCCCGATGCCTCCTATTGCCCAACAATGGGAGCAAAACGAGTCTGCGTGTGGCAAAATGATACAGTGTGAAAAATATTGTGGTGGTACAACGTGAACAAAGCACACGTACACCTTGAGACAGCGAAAGAAGCGTGTTCTCAACAGCTGAGCCGCAACATTGTCTTCTTCGTTCTCGAGTCAAGCCAGAGGCCCACTACCTGGTGTCCGCAAAATTCCCCGGTCAGCGTTTTTGTACACATGTAGACACGGGTCATTTGCCTCCCTCTCAAAGAGCATCAGCCCGATGCGAAGTCAATAATGCAGTTTTTTTAAGTTTAAGTTTTTTTAGGTTAAGTTAAGTTTTTTTAAGTTTTTTTAAGTTAAGTTTAAGTTTTTTCACGCAATCACTTGCTGACGTAAGGCTTCATGCGCACTACGTGCATGAGTTCACGTAGTGCACATATTCATTTCTTCGTTTTTTGTAGTAGAAACGCATGAACTTCTCAGAAAAGCTTGTATGGGGGCTACTTGGAACATACTGCAGGAAATGGCTGCGCTGCAAAATTGAGGACGAAAAACTGTACTGGCACAGGGAAAGCGCATCTAACAACTGAATTTTATTGAAAGAAATAGCCAAAAAGGGGGTGGAGTAACATACAAGGGAGTGGACAGTGTAAACAAACCATGCGTGATCCTATCGGGGTGCTGTCTATGCCGTATTACACGTGTTTTCGTCAAACGTTTTATTTTTCTTTTTTCCTTGATTTTATTTTTCTCTGTAAACATGCCACTGGTCTATCCGTACGTGCTACTGAAGGTGTGATAACGCATGCGCCAAACTTCTCACACATCATAAAATAATCTTCAATGATTGTTCTCTTGATTTTATCTTTGCTGTGCGCCAAAGTGGTAGTATCCTCGCAGTTAGAATGGCACGTACAATCAAAGCAGTGTTGAGCAAGATTTCCTTCTATAACACACCTAATACACAATATGAGGCTCCAGAGGCCCAGTATTTTGTGTAGTAGGCGTGCTGAGTATAAAGCCAAATTAAGGTGGAATATATTGCACTCCTTGAGTGTTTGACTACCCTGATCTAATTTCGTGCATACAGCATTGAGAGTAAAGGCGAGTTAGTAGCGAGATATCACGTCTGAATATTTTGGGATAATATACTTTATTTGAATGCTATCGATGTTTTTAATTAGTGAGTATGGTAATCACCGTTTGACGGTTTTCGAATAACCGTGACGTGTTGGACATATCCTTGAAAATCATGTGACAGCTCGAAACACTCTGAAGTGAAAAACTTTTCAAACTGTACAAAGCAGAGTCAATGTCAATTTTTAATAATCTGCAACCTTGCGAGAAAGAAAAGAAGAAGCGATAACATTACTACAAATACTTTCCCGCCATTTGGAAAGCTCTATTTTCAAAGAAACAACACTGTTAAAGCCGGCAGAAAGGAATCCATAAACATAAAAACCATCTTTCTCCGTCACCTGAACTGGAGACCGCCAAGCCACTTTCGCGCCCAGCAGCGATTGTCTCCAAGCCATCGCTATAGTAAGCGCCACAGTTTAGCACACGTTGCTCAACCATTGTGACTTCAATGAATTCAGACTGGTAAGCTTTGCGCGTATTTTCGATCCATCTATTGCCATTTTTTGACTGCCGCTTATTCGGCTGAGCACACTCAAACCCATCTCTGCCAAAGATGTGATTTCCGAGCTGCAGCGCGGCCAGCTTCGATGAGCCCAGTTTTGCCAGAATCAGTATAAATTTTTGCATATGTTTTCTGAACAAAACGGCACCTCAATTCTTTTACTCATTTTGTCTGTGTTTATTATTCATTTTAAATTTGAAATATCAGAATTTGAAACGCTCTGTTTCGGCTACCTTATCGTGAAATAGGTGGTTGAGGCATGCAGTACATTGTTCAGGCTGTCATCGGCTCGTTTATGTGTAATACTCAATTCTTGTGCGTCACAAGTTTAGTTCTGAAAATTGTCAGCACGAAAGCCTTTCTGCATAATCATTACACACTTTCAGAAGATCTCATAGGCCACAATAAATGCTACCTAGAACGTCGAAAATAAATTATTGTTAACACTATTTGTATTTTTTATCTTTTCTTCAAACGAATAGCCCGAAACAGCGTTTAATATATGATATTCATGCTTATTCCCACTAGTGCCCCCGCAGGGGCGTCTGTGCAAGCAGGGCTTTGGTGTGTAGCGACACAACGGACCCAAGCTAACGGGGATACTTGACTCCACCCCACGCTCAGCCGTGCGTGGCTTTGCCGTGTTCGGGAAAAAGAGTATCCTGGGGGGTTGATCCGGCGCTAGGCGATTGGACCTTTAAGGCCCCCGGAAATTGAAACACACCCCTTTAGCACCGGCTTCACGTAGACGGAATCCCTGGGCTGACCTACCCTGGGGAAGTCATCAGTCGCTGTTTCCTCTGTCTACCTCTAATCTTTGTCTCTATCTCTCAATTTTTATCTCTCCTGTCATCTTCTTTGTTCCGTTTACTTCAAATTTCCTGGCGGCGAGGGTTGATTTGGTGTAGCTATCCAACCTAGGGTAATTACAACAGGTTATAGTGGCGATGTATTGCTGGCGCCTCCAAGTGTTTGCTTTGAACCTTCTAGCGTCCCCATGTTGAGCTCAGTGGCGCGTGACCAACATCACCGCCGAGCTTTATAGTTTTTTCATTGCAAAAGCTCCCCCCCCCCTTCGTGATCTCTCCCAGAAAAGGCGACGCACCGAAGAAACTTTTTTGCTTAACACACCAAAGCCGACATTCCCAAGGTAACAGGTTATCCACAGCCAGAACGAAAAAAAGACATTCCGAGCAATTTCACCTTTATTCGCGCCCAAAACTCTCAAAGAAGCAATGAGTCCAGGTTTGAAATTTACAAAGATGGGCAGTGGTGATTTTAATCTAGGGGTTCATGACAAAGCTCAGTATGAGAAGCTGTCTAAACTTGTTGCGTTTGGGGAAACCCCTGTTTAGGTGGGCCCACAAATGGTAATGAACACTGCCCATCACATAATTTCCAATGATGATCTTACTGAACTTTTTAAAAGTGAACTGCTCGAACGTTGGCAGGACCAGAACATGATCGAAGAGCAACGAATCACAATAAGGCACAACAACAGACCCCTAAAACACGTAATTATTACTTTCAGAACCAGTGATTTACAACAAGCAATCGAAAGCGGCTATTTTAATCTCTGTGCAAGACCATACATTCCCAGCCCTCGTCTATGTTTCAAATGCCAACGTTTCGGTCATGGAAGGCAGAGTTGCAGAGGGCGTGCCACTTGTGCGAAGTGTGCATCCATTCAATACATATCCGACGACTGCACCCCAGAAATATTTATTGTTCTAACTATGAAGGAGATCACGCTGCCTACCTACGATCATGTCCCACGTGGAAAATGAGAAACATATGGTAGATTTTGAGGTCAAGTTTAATCTATCATTCCAAGAAACAAGTCAACGTTTCACACTTCCCAACCTATATTATCTCTTCTTAGCGGATGTTACGCACCAGGACATCGCGTCACACGTTTCTGCAACCGCGAATGCCACGAAGATAGTGGCCGCACTTGCGCCACTAGTGCCCCCGGCTGGAGCAGCCTGTACTGCTCCGCTACCTGACAAACAGGGCGGCAGACCCCAGTGTCTGCTGAACCTAGGACCACTGCAAGAGCAGTTAGGTGCGATAGTTCTGGGACCATGCCTACTGAGCAGGCATCATCCGCTGCCTCACAAGAAGTGGTAAATACAAGTCCCACTCCTCCGGCACCTGAGACGCCAAAGGAGAGGCACAACTCTTTAAAGTGAACGCTAAAAAAAGAAAGACTTTGAATTACAGGGCCACCTAAAGACTCTGTAATCTAAGGCAGCACTTTTTGTACACACAGCACTACAGAACCTAAAACACACAAATATTTTAGTGGAACGTCACAGCACTGCTAAAAAATCTCGACGATATTCAAGCACTTTTATACAAACGTACAACGAAAGTTCTGTGTGGACAAGAGACATACTTGAAACCAAAACACACCAACTTTCCACGCCGTTAAGTGAGGTTTCAAATGGAATGGAGCGCTGCAGTCGCGTCAACCGGTGGTGCTACCATTGTTGTGAATCCAGAAACTGCTTGGACACATTTACCACTTCAGACTTCTGGTGAGGCAATAGCTGCCCTAGGCGTTATCTTGAACAAACTGGTCATAATTTGCTACATTTATATACCTCCTCTCCACCAACCTAGTAAACGAGAATTCCAGGCATTATTCAAAAACTTCCAGAACTGTATCTTCTCCTTGGAGATTTGAACGCACATACTCTGTGGGGTGACTCGCGCTGTGATGCGCGTGGTCGTCTGATTGAACAGTTTTTTTGTTTAGGTACACGTCACCTCAATAGCAAAGAGCCAACATATTATAGTCTCCCTAACAATAGCTACTCGTCAATCGACCTCAGCATTATATTTCCATTGCTTCTTCCCCTACTCTATTGAAAAGTCAGCAATAATCCTTTTGGAAGTGACCCGTATGTTGTAGTTCTGAGCTCAGCAGTACAAAATCAATACCCTCCGCAGGTCCTGAAATGGCTGATAGAAAAAGTCGATGGGGATCAGTTTTCAAGGATGCTGGCATACGGTTGACGGACATATGCAGCTCTAGCTTAGATGCAGCTATACAATACTTTACTGCTTTTCTTTTTGAAACTGCAACTTAGTGCATTCCGCAAACATCTTGACTGGGCGCGAATCGACGAGTTTCCTGGTGAAACAGTGAGTGCTGCAATGCTCGCAAACAACAAAACAAGGCATGGAGACTGCTTTGACACTCACCCACCACTGAAAGTTTTGTCAAATTTAAAAACATGAAGTTCCAAACCAAGAGAACGCGTCGACAGGCCAGGATAGAGAGCTGTCAAGGTTTTTATCGGGAATCAACTCATACACATGAAGCAAGAGCCTAGAGCGTGGTCGGTGGGGTAGCAAGACGGGACCTATATCCTATTCCTCTAGTTAACACACAAGGCAGTGATTTGGAAGACAAAGCGAACTCCCTCGATGCACATTGCGAACAGGTTTCCAGCTCATGCCAATTACATTCCAACGTTTTAACGATACAAAGCAAGAATAAAAAACAGAAAATATAACGCAAATATACAAACAATGAGGCATACAATGAATCTTTCGTCTTTGATGAACTATCAGCGTTGTTAAACTGCTGTAACAAAAATGCCCAAGACTCCGCCCATATATTATACAATATGCTGAAACGTCTGGCCCCCAAAACCAAAAATGCTCTCCTTTCTTTGTATATTGCCGTTTGGTTTTCCGGTGAGATCTCTTCCACCTGAAAAAAAAAACAGTCATTATTCCTATTCTTAAACAGGGCAAGGACCCATCGTCAGCATCGAGCTACAGGCCCAAATCATAAACGAGTTGCCTTTCCAAGGTTTTGAAAAAAATGATAAGCATAAATCTGATGCATTTCTTCGAAAAAAATAGCCTGCTTAACCCCAGCCAGTGCGGTATTCAAGAAGCTAAGTACACTACTGACCACCTTGTCCGCATTGAGGCGTGAATTCATGATGTTTTCATTCATAAACAATTCTTTGTGTTGGTGTTCCTCAATATAGAGAAGGCCTACGACACTACGTGGCGCTTTGGCATACTCTGAGACCTGTCATACCTAGGTGTGTGGGGCAAAATGCTGGCAATATTCGAACGCTACCTGTCTAATCGGACATTCCGTGTTTGAGTAGGCACTGTGTGGTCCCGTAAGTTTGTTCGAGATACAGGAGTGCCGTGAGTAGGGGTTTTGGTTTGTACACTTTTTATAGTCACAACGAACTCCTTGCACCTCGTTATGCCACAAAATATGTTTTAGTGTAGACATGTTGACGACGTGCAGGCCAGGTTCAAGTCCTGTAACCTCTCAGTGTGTGAACGTCAGGTTCAATTAAAATTGGACAATGTCCTCATTGGTCAGATGAGAATGGTTTTAAACTTCGCTCGCAAAAGAGCACTTCCTTCTTGTTTAGGCGAAAAAAGGGCCTCCATTCTGACTTCGACATTCACTTGCATGGTCAACGCCTTTTTGTGAATACCAAGCAAATATTTCTTGGACTAATATTTCTTACGAAACTAACCGTCAAGCCAAGTATCCAGTACTTAAAGAACAGGTGCTCAAAAACCATGAATATTTTGAAGTGCCTGTGGCGATCCGCCATTGTGTAAAAGGTGTGGATAACCACTCATGGTTCTCCACTTCCTTGCACAGTGTGAAAAGTTAGATGCTCTGAGAAAAAACAGTTTTTAGTACCCTACCGACAGTAGGTCCTACTACACCCAGAAATGCTTATTGGTAGGGACCAATTTTTAAACCTCAATGAGTGTTTAGGTTTTTATAGGTTGTGCATAGTTTTCATTGCATATTTATAGCACGACCCTTTTACTGAGGTCTCGGCTGCGGTGGCTACATCCAAACCATGGTTTTATGATTATGACCTTTCGCCATCTACTTTCAATGGACATACTGCACATCCCTGTGATGATATTAAATACTTCTAAGTTTTTATCCACGTTAGCGCAAGGAATTTTAAAGCTCCTGCACAGCCACGCACAATGTCATTCCTCACATCTCTAGTGTACTGAAATGGCGCCCTTTGAACATAAAATCGCCCTTGCGCTACAAAAGACCACAAATTAACATCTGATCAATTCCTTTTAATGCTTTAAAAAATGATAATCATATAAAAATGTGCTAAGTGGAAGTGAGCTTTTGTTGTATCACTGCAGAATAAGCCTGAACGTGCACCATGCAAAGTAAGCACGGCCTGGGCTGGTTGAGGGAAAAAGTCAATCCAATGCCAACCTCTTGCAAATTAGCTCAAAAGTGTTCGATCGAAACTAAAGCAAAGGTATACAAAAATCATTGCCCTTGTGCGGATTATGGTAATACGAAAACCATTGATAACATTGTGATGTATTGGACAAGGCTTTTCGCTATTATCTACGAGGATCTCATCAACTTTAAATCTTTTCAAATTCCCCCATATTCTAGGAGCAAAAATTTTTGACATATATGGTCTTAGAGACCTTGGTTCAATCGTACATTGGACACATTGAAGCAAATTTGTGGTGGTCAGCCACACAGCAAAACATTATGTGCGCACTTATGTAGTTAAGTATGAAGCGAAAAGGAAATCGCAATAATATACTCATGCACCGACAATGCATTAGTGGCACATGTACAATCTGTGGGTTCAGATCAACAGCTACGGACTTCTGGTTGGTGCGCCTTCTTGAAAACGTGCTTCCTGAGCGGACATGGTTTATTACTCGCTATTTATTGTGAGAATAACATGAAAAGTGACTTCTCACACAAATTATACAAATTAATTTTTAAAATGTGATTCTTGTATGTTCTTGGATACATTTTTTTGACTATAAAACGAAGCCTACTGGGCCGTATAATGTGTATTGTACCACTGAAAAAGTAGTCCCAGCTATGTGCGCATTTTTCCTTACGTTTGATATAAAATATATTTCTGTATTCTATAGGCACCTTTTTGAGACAGGACGTGGCTCATAGCGGGAGGTGTTTGTACCTGTTTTCTCTTGTACGTTGTCACTTTTTTTGTTTTTGATGCATCATGAAGTCTCGGCTTTTCGCGCGTGTTTCCAATACCCAAACGGAAGTCTGCAGCGAAATGGAGGGCGAATTTTGCGCTGCGATCATTTTCTACAGCGCTACGAGTGGCACACTTAGCCGGACTACTTCGCATAGGAGCACGTATGCTGAAGCTCAGCCCTGTAGCGTTTCCTTCACTGTAAAGAAAAGCCCGCGAATATCGTTACACCGGGAATCTAAATTGTTTGTTCGAAAATGTACGGTAATCGGAAAAATTTATACAAAACGAACAGTACTTATAAGGACATGCAAGCAAACACAGGTTCGATGGCATTTTCAGTGCTATATGTATCTGGGCAAGTGGCCCAGTACTACCGAGATATCATGTTATAAAAAATTGCAAAACAATAATTTTGAAACTACAAAGAATTGAAACGGTAGGTGCACCGAAATGTACAATAAATATTATAACATTGCAGGTACTTTTTCATGAGGCATACCTGATTTTAATGAAAATCACTGTTTTTCGAAAGACGGATACTTTGTGCTGTCTCAATGTTAGACTAATGGGGATTTCGAAAAGGCTTTCAGTGAAGCGGTAGAGGCTACGTACTAGTATACCTTCCAAGAGAGCAAAGAAGTGATGTTTTATAGTGATACGTTAGCCTTACTTTGTTTTCTATGAGCAAAAACCAACCACACAAGCAACCCAATATTTTCGTGCATCACCAATTCACCTTGTCTAATTTTTTCATTGTTGACTTGCCTTTATTCAGCCGATCATTTGTAGCTGTTTTTATACTGTTCAAATGCGTTGAAAAAAATTTGTCTGAAAAAGCTACGAAACGAGAAAAAGAAAACAGCACTGCTGAGTTATAAACTTTACACCAAATATAAAAATATGCACCATATAATATACTGCAATTCCAAAAAGGCTATTGCCACAACAATCGCCGAGTACGAAAAAAAAATCCGCCATCAGCATTAAAATATGCCAGGCTGTCAAGTTTGAAACATGTGTTCTATTATCTTCATCAAGTACAGGGGTGTCGAAAAGTATGCATTTACCTAGAATTAGTTGTTTTACGTAGAATAAAATGAATGGTCGCTCAATATGCAGAGATGTTACCTTTCTTTTACATAATATCTCAAGTTTAAGCTGACGAGGAAAATCCCTTTAACGCCATAATAACGATGTGTCCAATGCTGCCTTGACTTAACAACCGTTCTTTACTCAGACAGCCCTACTCCCTCCGTTTCAGGAGTCTGATTTGGGACACTGGCATGCCACATTTAAAGCGCCGGTTGATGGCTACCTCATCAGATCCACCGCCATGCCAGTGACAGATTACTGACTGCGACGTATCCTTCATAGAAGTTTCTAAACACGCACTCACTGCACACATTCGCACACACTTCCTAGAACTTCAACACAAATACACTTGCCCGAAATTCTTTACAGATGCTTCAAAGTCTCCTACTGGTGTGTCCTATGCAGCTGTTCACCCATGCTTCTTCAAAATCCGGTATTTTGCAATTGCAAACAAGCATCTTCACTGCAAAAGCCCATGCGATATCTGTGGTCACCAAGCCTATCAAGCAATTTCAACTGCAACGTGCGTTTGTATACACAGATTTGCTGAGTGTCGTAACAGCTTTGAAAATGCTGACAAAAAAAACAGAAAAATGCTGCGCTGATATCAATTTATTCTCTTTTATGCACAATCTACGCCTTTAAACGACAGGTTGTGGTGTGCTGGGTGCCAGGGCACCGCGAGATTGCTGGAAACATGCTGGCGGACCAGCTGGTTCGGTCTGAGCACGACCAAGCAGTTGACATAAAACTCTTCCTACGACGAAAGCTCAGGGCGTGCTGGCAGCTCCTGTGGAATAGGCAACGGGATAACAAATTGCACGTTATGAAACCGAGACTTCAAATTGGTCAACAGTACCCAGATCCCACTACACACAAGTCACACTTTCAAGGCTACAAATAGGGGACACTCACTCAACACATTTGCGCCTTTTGTCTCGTGGCGATCACAAAAAAGCTTTTCATCAAGCTTTTTTGCACAAAAAAGCACAAAAAAGCTTTTTATAAAAAAAACAGTGGCGGGCCTCGCGGCTTCAAGATCGCTAGCTGCGTAATTTTTTCATGTCATAACAGATAACATGAGCAAATTGACGTTGTGGGTACTTCGAGCAGTGCTGCTAGTGAGCGGCGCTTTAAAATCTCTATAGACCATTCGGCTTGGAAAACTGATGAGATCAAAGGGTATCCGCAAGGGCTTCTCTGACCACACAGGACTCCCACGTGGCTGAAAGGATGGTCAGTTGCTAGCAGGGTTTCCGATGGCTCGTTCTGTAAACTTCTCAGCCGCCTCCAAGTTAACATTGAAATCGGGCACAATTATCGCGTCAAACATTGTTATCACTTCATGGCCGTAAACGAGGCTCAAATCAGTCTGGTATACAGTCTCGACAATCCGCGTTGTCGCAATTGTAACATAAGACAAAAACTTCCATGTGCAACGCCACGGGGTACACTGGATTGAAGGTCATGTTTCGAACCATCTCAATACTGCTGCTCACCAGTAGTCATTTAAAGTTGGCGTGCCCAGGGAGACATTCCGATCCCGTCACCTCCAGCAAGTCGACCTTCAATGCAGCCACACAAGCAGTTATGAACACTGGATACATTACAATGGATTCCACAAGGCAGTGCTTCCCTTCATACACAACACTAGCCTAACGACGCAAATTTATTGCACTCATACGCACAAAATGTTATTTCTTTAGAGGAAGTCTATGTCCCAATGAAAAAAAATGCTTTACTATGGGCGATCTGTCTTGCTTTCTCACTTTTATACCATCATTTTTTTCCATTTTCGCCGCTAAAATGCATTTCAAGGAAACGAACGTCTCCGCACGCGATAATGGTGGTCGTGTCAGTGAAAAAGAGGATGACAAGCCAAACAATGGGCCCGTTTTTATAGTCACGAGAGTTAATGAAATGGGACAACCGTGGTATGTATATTCTGCCAGTGCAAGTGTTCCGGCTAAAAAAATCGTTATTCGTGAACGAAAACTATTCTCTCTATGATCTCTCACGCTGTTTTCGTCTTCTACTTCATTTCCTGCTTCGCACACAGCACGCGTTCATCCATTGGTTCTCCACGGGTTCCATAGCCTGGATGGGTGACCAAGAAAGAGAAAATGATTTGATTGATATGTGGGGTTTAACTTCCCAAAACCACCATATGATTATGAGAGACGCCGTAGTGAAGGACGCTGGAGATTTCGACCACCTGGGGCTCTTTTACGTGCCTAGAAAGAGCAGAGAGATACAAACAAATACGGAGAAATATACCCGCAGTTAAAGGGAGAGGAAAAGCATGCCATATCGACGTAAATATAGCATAAAAGGCAAACGGGAAAACGAAGAGAAGCTATAAAGGAAATGAGATGGTGAAACATTGCATACGCTTGCATAAATGGTGTATTAATTAAGGAAGGCAAGTGACGGTGAGGATAAACAAAAGAGGAGCAGAAATTATTCTGCGTGGTAAAGCATAATATTACAAGACCTGAGAAAAAAGATGGTGGTAGGAATAAAAAGAAAAAGAAGGGAGCCCCGACACAGCCACTGTTTCCTTGGTCTTCAAGCCCCTGTTGTGTGCCCCACAGTAAAAACATAATCTTACCAAGGACAACTTAATGAAGTTTGCGCAAAAACTAAGAAATGTTGATTCAGCAGCACTTCTCTTTTGTGTTTATAGGTGCCATCAAAATGAAGAATATGTTATTGTCCCATACTTGATGTAACAAATTTTTCCCTTATGTAGGTGAGCAGCAAAAGGTGAGATTTTTTCTTGATTTTTATGGAGGGGTGTTTTTTTTAGAGCGCGTGTTCCAACTTTTTCACATTCAGTCGTCTAACAATACAGGACATGACCCTAATATTAGACAGTTTTTGTTTAAGGTACGCAAACGTGTAAAGTCCGCGGACGTAACGTGCGCGCCATCAGAAATGCTTTCTGCTTCGCGTACACGACGCGCGGTGAGAGAAAGGATATCCCAATGCACGTGCTCCCACTCAGAGTGTTGCCACTTTTTGTACTGCTCTATGCGGCATTGTAGTGCCTGCACCATCTTCGCTAAGCTGTAGAGCTCACGTGCCAACTTTATTCGGCATGTTTTGCCTGGATGTTGAGTTACTAAGAGATACAACCGTTCGCAATTAGCTAGTGAACCACAACACGCCAGAGCGACACCTGTAGGCAGCAGGAGTGATAATGGCGGCGGCTGCGATGTCTTCACTCTGAGTGGAGGAGCGGGCATCCAGGCACTCTAGTAGGAGCTACCACGTAGCTTTATTGATAGGAATCACGAATTATGCCGTAGCCGATTCTCGGCACGCAGTCTTGTTGATGTGCTCGTCCCACCAAGCTCTTTGAGCGCCCGCGCAAGGCTGTCTACGTGCCCAAGAAACGCATGCAAAGAATCGAATCTCGCGTACGTCCGTGAAGCTAGTGCGTGGCCGCTATATTCTGTGCATGCGCACTGCTGACACGTAGAAGATCAACGTACGCAAAGCCTCTACATACGCGAAACTAAAACTGTCTATTATTCCGGCTATATTGCGCACCCCACCCATGCAAGGAACAATGGACCCATTAGTCGGAAGGGCTCTAACATATGGTGGTAGTGCGGCTCTGGCATATAATGTCAGGATATGGTTTCACGGAGAGATTAACCACTGAGATTCATTTTACTGCCCGGTCCAAGCCAAAGATAACGAGTCTAGAAACTTTATTGCCAGCTCAATCATTGTATTTTTTAGCTTCGAAATTGCATGCTGGCATCTTGTCATAGCTTCTGTTGCTGCCTACTCCGCCCGGATGACATGAACGTACATTCATAAGAACATGACAAAAGTCCGGGCTTCCACCGTGGATCTTTGTCATTGGGAGCCATGATATAATATTGGATAAAATAAATGGTTTTATAGTAAAAGTCGTCATACCTTATAATCATAGATTTCTAAAAACTGCAAGATTCACTTCTCAATTTTTTCCAACTTCGCAAATAAGAACTTATTGAGACTGTTTATGTCCAGTCTGTCCTCTATATCGACACGTTCTGTTCAGTTGAGCACTCTCTTAAGAGAAGTGTGCTACGGATGCAACAGCAAAAGGCAGACGTGCTCTGCCTGACGGGACACTACCACCCGTATACACACTCAGCGCAAGGACAAACAAAAGGCAAATCGCTCACTAATACATTCAAATTCAGTTTCATGCAAGGTGAACAAAGTTCTTAGTTTAATAAAGCCAAGAAAAATCTAAGTAACTATGAATAACCAGACCTAGATAACATATAACTACTCCATATACAACTGCCAGGAAGGAGTACGAGTTCTGACGCATTCTCACCACCGCCTTACGGTCTGCGGAGAACTCGTACCAATAATGTTGGCCTGCGCATCTTATAAGCTATGTGTGAGCCAAACGCAGACGCTCAGATCATACACATAATCCTGCTTTGTCAGACCAAGGCGCATGAAGTGGCGGCGTTGCTCAGACAGCAATTATGAACTTTGATCAAAAGGGTGAGGTCAAGCGTACGTGTTACGTCATCAGATAACTCCTGTCCTTGTACACAGTGTTATTCTCTCCGCTTACACCCGTTGAGGATGTAGCGTGCAATATGATCGCTTCACTCTTCTCCTTAGCTGCCAAAAGGGTGAGGTCAAGCGTACGTGTTACGTCATCAGATAACTCCTGTCCTTGTACACAGTGTTATTCTCTCCGCTTACACCCGTTGAGGATGTAGCGTGCAATATGATCGCTTCACTCTTCTCCTTAGCTGCTTTCCTTTAAAGAAGTATATTGTAGAATTATGTGATCCCCCGCAGGGGCGCCTGCTCAAGTTGGCTTTTGGTGCGTAGAGACAACACAGACCCGAGCTAGCGGGCGATTTTCGACTCTCCCTCACGCCTAGCCGTGCGTCGCTTTGCCGTGCTCGGAAAAAAAGGGATCCTTGGGGTGGAGCCGACAGCGGGTGATTGGAGCCGACTGCGGGTGATTGGAGGCAACACACCCCTTTGGCCCCGGCTTCATGCAGATGGCACCACTGGGCTGACCCACCAAGGGGAAATCGGCAGTCGCCTAATGTTATCTCTCTCAACCTACATCTTCATCTTTATCTCTCACTTTATATCTGTCCTGTCTTCTACTCTCTGCCATTTACTTTCAGACTTCCTGGCGGCTACAGTTAACCTTGTGCAAATAGCGTACCTTGGTCTAGGTGCATTGGGTTATAGTAGCGTTGTACGGCTGCCGTCTGCAGGTTTTAGCATCATCAAACTTGTTACGTCCCCTCGTTCGGCTTCGTGATGGGTGGCCGCCAACGTTTCTGAAGAAAGTTAAAATGGGAACACAGAGTTTTTCCTTTTTGAAGTGATCTTACAGCCTTAAAGCGCGAACTCAACGAAGACTATGGTTTTTTCAAACGAAGAAATAAAAACTTCCCTCAATTTCATGTCACCTATAGTGAGAAAAGTGGCAAGCAAACCAGAACTGAATCACCCTATGTAGTATCCAAGTGTCTTACAGAAACTCTTGGGGATCTGTACAAAGTCACCAAAATGGCCAGCGAAGACCACCTCCTTGAAGTTTGAGAAGCTACACAATATTTCAACTTTTCGTGATACTCTGATCACTGTAACACCACACAGATCAATGCACACAGTTCGTGGAGAAGTATATCACGCTGATTTGCTTTGTCTGACCGAAGCTGAATTTCCGGATGGTTGGAAGAGTCAGAATGCGACCAATTAACAAAGGATTATCATCAGAAGAAACAACAAGCAAACAGCAAGAAAACGCCTTATACTCATGCTCACTTCTAGTAATCCACCGGAAACTATTCAAACTGGGTAAATGAAGACTTCCATCAGACCATGAATACCTATCCCACGTCATTATTTTAAATGCCCGAGATATGACCATGGCCCTGCATATCTAGCCCTCGTCATTGTTTTAAGTGCCCGAGATATTACCATGGCCCCAAAGCTGTCGTGGTTACCAAACTTGTGACCAATGTGGAGTGTCAGGCCACAATTATAACCACTGGGAGGAAACGTCACAGCATGTGAGCTGTGGCAGAAATTATCTCGCATACTCACGGTCCTGTTCATTTTAGAAAAATAAACAGATATTATCACATTGAAGATAAAGAAAACATCACATTAAAAAACACAAAGAAGAGGGTCGCCATTTTATGCTTCCACATATGCTAATGTGGCGCGTCAGGGGCACCACCACGCCAGCCCTCGCCTTTCTTTCGGCCAGCACAGAGCGAGCCGTTGGCTGTGGCACCCGAACTCAAGGCGGCAGTAGTTCGGTCTACTGTCCGAACCTCCACCTCGCACGCGCAGACTTCCAGTGCCTGCAAGGAGGCAATGGATACAACGGCACCCTTGGTGTCAAAAGAGCAGCGTGGCTCCTTGGAGGGCGCCAAAAAAATGAAAAGCCAATAATGAGGTCGGGCGACCGCTCTGCCATCTGAATCAAGTTCACTTCAACACAGGATACCCTCTGTACACACAGCAGCATCTCTTCTTTATATGCAGACAGAACTATTGCAGTGGAACATCCTAGGGCTTCTTCGAAATCTCGATGACTTACAAGAACTTCTCCATGAACACAATCCTAGAGTGCTGTGTGTACAAGAGACACACTTAAAATGAACCAACACAAACGTTTTCAGTAACTACGTAATTTTCCGAAAAGATAGAGATGACGCCATGCCACCATCCGGAGGTGTAGCGGTTATAGTTAGTCATGGGATAGTATGTACACAATAATCCCTTCAAAGTTTCCACGAGGCGGTGGCTGTCTAAGCTGAACTTCTAAACAAACTCCTCACCATCTACTGTTTGCGCATACCTCCACGGCACTGTCTAAAAAAACGTGAATTACAGTCTTTATTCGACGAACTACCTGAACCTTATCTTGTCCTTGGGGACCTGAATGCACATAGCAGTCTGTAGGGTGACTCTCACTGTGATGCACGAGGTGGTCTCCTTGAACAGTCTCTCTCCTCTTCCCTTGCCTTCCTGTTGAAGGAAGGAACCAACGTACTATAACATCGCCAACCAAGCATACTCGTCTATCGACCACAGTATCGTATCTACTTAACCTCTACCTCTACTGAAATGGAAAGTCATAAATAATCCACATGCAACGGACCATTTTCCCTTAGTTTTGAGTCCACCCACATTATATGAAAGTCCTCCACATGTTCCCAAAAGGCTCATAAACAAAGCCGACTGGGAACAATTTCATAACAGTCTCATTCAAGTTGGACTGACATATATGGATAAGGCATAAATGAAGCTATGCAGCATTTCACAGTTTTTTCAACAACGCAGCAGCTAAGTGCACCCTGCAAGCATCTGGACTGCCCGGCAAACGACGTGTGCCATGGTGAAACATTGAATGTGGAAATGTGCGAAAGGAGCACAGTCACCAAAAGCGGAAAACCTTGACAGCTTTAAGAAAATAAAATCTCAAGGCAGAAGAACGCGTCGGCAGGCCAGAAGGGAAAGCTGGCACAAGATTTCAACCTGGATCAAATGGTATACACAGGAGGCTAAAGTCTGGAACATTGTTAATAAGGTACCTGGAAGACAAGTAACTCACTCCCACTGATAAACACACAGGGTAACAGCTTGGAAGATCAGGCAACCTTCCTCAGCGCACACTTCGAACAGGCTCGTCAAACTGCACCGACGCTTTCCAAAAATACAAAACAAGAATTGAGAAGCAGAAACTAGAACACAAGTGTACAAAACACGAAGAATACAACCAAGCTTGCAGCTTAGCTGAGCTCCAAACATCGTTAAACTCATGCAGTAATTCCGCCCCAGGTTCTGATCGAGTGGTGTACGATATGTTGAGAAACCTACCAGTGGAAACGCAAAATAAATTACTTTGCTTGTGCAATGCTACTTGTTTTTGTCGTATTATCCCTACTTCCTAGAAAGAAGGTATAATTATTCCTATTTTGAAAGAGGGCAAGGACCCTTCTTCAGTTTCGAGGTATAGGCCTATTGCAGTTACCAGCTGCTTTACGAACTTTTCGAAAAACCTATAAACTGCCGACATGTACATTTCACTGAAACGAACAATTTATTCGACCCATTTTAGTGTGGATTCTTGAAGGGTAGATCCACCACCAACCACCTTGTTCGTATCGAGGCACAGATCACAGACGCTTTCGCCCACAAACAACGTTTTCTGTCTGTGTTTCTGAATATCGAAAAGCCTTACGAGACAACAAGGTGCTTTGGAACATTAAGAGACCTGTCCAACCTTAGCGCACGCTGCAGAATGTTTACCATAAACGAAATTTACTTGCCAATTCGAACCGTTCCTCGTCCGAGTGGGCCGCGTTTTTTCCCGAATATTTTCCAAGAAACAAGAGAGCCACAAGGTGTTGTACTTATTTGCACACTTTTTATTATCAAAACGAATTTTTTACGTTTCTTAATCGCTCAAAATATGTCTTGCTGCGCATATGTCAATGACGTCTAGCTTGGTTTTAGGTCTTGTATTCTGGCCATGTGTGACCGGTAGGCTCAACTTCGATTGAAGAAGGTCTCCATTTGGGCAGAAGAAAATGGGTTCTGACAGACTGTACAAAAAATGAATGTGTTTTGTTCTCCAGGAAGAGAAGCATTCATTCAGAACCCGATATTCAACTGCGTGCACAATGTCTTTCTGTTAAGTATTGGTGTTTCTGAACATCAATACTTAGGCCTAATCTTGGACCCCAAGCTAACCTTAATAACACACATGAAGTACCTAAAAAACAAGTGATAAAAGTCATGAACATTCTAAAAGTGTTGTCACGCACTACGTATGGAAGTGATGAGAAGTGTCTGATAGTTGTATACGAGCCTCATGCGTAGTCGCCTAAACGATGGGGCAATCGCATATAAGTCTGCAACAGCTACTGCCAATAAAATCCCTACTGAAACGTTCCGTATGAAATCTTACGGAAACTATAAGGACTCCGTAACATTTCCTTATGCTACATACGGAAAAAATATGGAGTTTTATGGAAATATACAGAAGTTGTACGGCATTTACGGAAGGCATCTTATGGAGTATAAGGAAGGATAAGGAAATTGTATGGCGTATACGGAAGGCTTTTTATGGAGTATACGGAAGGATAAGGAAAATCTATGGCATATATGGAATGCTTTTCATGGAGTATATGGAAGGATAAGGAAAGATAAGGAAACTTATGGAGCATACGGAGAGTTCATGATGGAAGATATGGAAGGATAAGGAAAGTGTATGGAGTGTACAGAAGCTTTCATAAGGAAAATGCAGAATGTAAGGTCTTACGGAAATATGCAGATTTTGTAAGGTGCTTACGAAAATGTGCAATAGTGTATGAAAGGCACGTGGATTGTTGCAAAAATGTGGAAACTCTACAGTTGTTGTCACATTTTAAGCAGGAAATCCGAGCTCTATAAAGTTATAAATGAATGCACAGTGACATATATAGTACAAAAGAATAACGCAGGCTAGTCTGTGTTGTCAGTCACTGCTGTTCACCCTTTTCCAGAATGAATACAACTTCTGCAGATGACCAGGTGCTAAAGTCTGTCACACGGAAAATGTGTCATTGACAAGGAATGACAATAACTGTCATTTTACTTGCATGCTGTCACACAAAAACAAATCAAGCAAAAAAGCATAACTTCAAGGACTCGTTTTTTCGTAGAAACAATAATAATGAGAACTAAATTCAGTGTGAATGAACATGTCAATATTAATGAAACTGTTCTCATTAACATTGGCAAAGAGAAATGTCATTTTAAAATATCGACCATAAGCTTAGCTCTCCTGAGTACCGACAAAAAAAAGAAAATCTATGAAAACTAATTGCATGTAGCCTAAAAATAATTTTTTATTGATAGTATGTACTCCTACAATATAAATACAGCTATACACAACTTGCCACAGCTTCACGACAGAAACGAGGTAGGGGCAGAGGGAGTGGTCAGAAAATTAATTAAGTATGAGGGCACAACTGATATGTACAAACACATAATGGTGCTTATCATTGATGCACGAATGGTCGTGTATAGAGCTGGGTCGTTTTGAGATTTTCGAAAGCATTGTTTCAGACCACCATGCAGATTACGCTTCAATTGTAGTGCTACATAAGACACAACTTATGGGCCAGCTTTAATGAATAAGAAGATTATAGGTTAAACAAATGCTTTAAAATATATCATATCATGGCTGCATGGACGCATACAAGCTATGTAAAGCGCAATAAAGTGAGGACGCATGAGCTTCTCTTGATGCTTCAGTTCTACATAGATGCTTCAACTGTGCTGCAAAAAATTTATTCAATGTCTGTGTGTGCAACATTGCCCATTTTAAGCTATCTATATGTATATATAAAATTCCTACTGCGAGTTAAGCTACGTAGCACTCCATAACTCTTCCTTTTATTAAGGGCAATTTTTCAAACAATCAACATTATTCATTTTCTGTCTCATGACTTCGTGCCCGCCATTCTTGGTTTGGCTTGATCACAATTGTGCAGCCCTTATTTTGGAGGAATCAAAAAACATCAACCAAAATATCTTTTGGAACTGCTTCTCGGTGATATTGCCTTCACTCATCTGCCACAGCTTGAGATGAGTCATATAGCAAGTCTCGCGCATACCTAGGGCCTACCCTTGAAGAAACTGGTCCGGCTGTGAAATGCTCAGTTTTTTCTCAAATAATTTTTTTGGTTTGAGTTTTCTCACTTCTCGCGTCCCTTCACAATCAAGCAGACCCAATGTCCCCCTTAGTCCTTAATTTTGTTATATTATGAAATAAATAAAAAAAATTAATAATGAAAATAAAAATACTAATAACTGTTGCGCAAAAAACACAGTCCCACATACGTACTTGAACGCAATATTGCTTTTATTTTGTTTTAGAACCTAAGGCATTAGAAAAAATAGCAGTACAATAAAAACGTTCAAAAAATAAAAAAAATTAAACTTGGCGGGACTCGAACCTGCGCCACTCAGTTGCGCTCGCGTACGTGAACTGAGAGCGTTAGCTTGCTAAGCTATTCGCGCTGAAGGAAGATGTGTGTTTAAGTTATGTATATAAATTTGCTTTTTACACGCTATGTGTTGGCATATTTCTGTACGATATGCGATCGTATCTATTGTTGTGTGCATATGTTTTGGGATTGTATATACGTCACATGCTTTTCGCATGTCTTTCAACTATAGATTGCTGCCCCGCCGCGGATGAAAACAAGTATTTTTACACCCACACACAAGCTTGAGCAGTTGAAGGTTGTTTCCCGGGGCTCTCTTGCGATTGAGTCGGCCACCACAGGGAATTAGAGTGATACGCCATTAATCCCTGCATCTAGCTGTATTCCACTTAGTAGCTCTATCGCTTGATGACAAATCGAGCGCGGGGCGCGAGGCTATTGCGGACGACCATGCCTCGCGTAGTGGCGACATCAACTGATTGCGCCGGCCGGCTTGCTTCGATTTGTTTCAGAGCAAAGAAATGTCATACCTTGAAAGATTGCGTACTGCACTATGTCAAAATGTTACTGCTTTGTAGCCATTCTATGATTCATTGAGAATTGATAACTCTGATGTCACTACTGTAGAGCTTTGTGTCGGCGACACGCACCGAACGTGAAACCGCACTACATCTGTCGTAGAAGCAGTAGGAGGCTGTCGTCTGCTAGAACAAAAACAAAACAAAGACCTGCGAAAATATTCATAAGTTGTAACTTGTTTTTTGAATAACCGTTTATCACTTTTAAAGTTATTTTGCCAGATAACATACATTTTTTTTCAGTTTAGAGCAGCGACAGATGTTTTTTTTATTTTTCTCACACAGATATCCAAGTGAAATCCATTCACAGCTAAAGCCACATGTTGTTTGTCTTCTTTGCTTCAGTCGGCATGCCCTTTGGGTGCGTCTCTCATGTGTTCGCGCTGCTACACACGAGAGCACGAAATGTTAAATTTACGCAAGGAAGCGACGTTCCTCTTTCTTGTGGTGGCCCTATTCCCGCGGTTGTCCGAGTGCGGATCAAGTGCGAGTCGTCCAAGAATCGGCGGGTTGGGCGGGCGCTCGAAGGACTCCGAGGTGACGGCTGACGCCTGTGGTCGCTTCCCTCAGGACAGTGTGAAAGAAACGAAAGGTAAGGGGGACACTTTTTTATGTAGACCAAGTATGCCACTCAGTGCAAGTGTATGTTGCTGCACTCGAACGAGGCGTCGTGAAACGGCAACCTTACGCGTCTTTGCGAGTGCGGTTGCCGATTCGCTTTGACAACGCTAACGCCAGTAGAGCCATGGCGCATCGGCGCGGCCTTACTGGAGCTAATTCGAGACAACTGCGGCAACATGCATGTGTATGGTGATCGATTTTTTCATATGTGCAATGTAGTGAGGAAGACGCACACGGCGCTTGCTACGTTGTTGATTAAACGAAGCCTGCAGTGCCATTTGATGCAAAGCAGCATTTTGTTTACGTTCGCGGGCGATACAATTTGTAACTTGGCTCGATTCACCTAGCCAACCGCCTAAGTGGGTTGATAAGCATACGTTCACAGTAGAGCGTTATTATACCCCTAAACAGCGGCGTATGCTTGTTAAAAGATATAATTGTGTGCCTAGTGTAGAGAGAGAGGTGTTCGTGCAATCTGCATGTGTACCTGCAAGACGCCTTTTCTTGTAACTAATAATGTACCGGCCAGCACCTACATTGTACGCCTGACTTTGAAGAAAACTTGCATGCACAATGTGAGATTTTGTAATCTGCCAGAGGTGCTTTTTTATAAAATAATACACTGCCAGCATGTTCAAAATATGTTTCGCTGCTGTGTGGCAGGGGTGCGGTTATCACGCTGTTGTGTAGTTGCTGATGCAAGCACTTATAGTTTCGATGCGTTAATATTTCTCATCTAACTCATCAGGTGTTTGGCTGTTTCAGCACAAACAAGGCAAACAGAGAAGAAAGACGGGTAATGTAAGGACCAGTGCCGACTTTTGTTTGCAGGAGAATACCCATGTTGGTGTATTTATTGTGACAGCCTTTCTGTGTTGCTTTTTTGCCCAATTTATGCAACAACACAGTTGTCAGCAGTATGAGAGAGAACACTGATATTAGCTTTTAAAGATCATGGTGACTAAATGCCTAGTAACTCACAGTACAAAGTAACCACAAAAGACATCAGTATGATCAATGTGGATGAGTACAGTCTTGCATCTAAAAATATAGTGTGCAAAATGTTGCCTAAGTAAGAAACCTCTCTATGTTTGCAAATAGTGTGACGTCACTTCGAGCACCGTGCCAGCCATCCCTCCCTCTGTGCAAAGGCTGGTTGGCAAGGAAGTTGTTTGTGACGTTCCTGATGGACCACTGAGATGTATGCGATTCTAAACCTGTAGCCTAATATATACGTAATCTTTTGTGCAGTTACATCGCTGCATCTGACACCTACAACTTATTTGCATAATTACATTGCTCCCTTAGGACCTAACACACAAATTTGTTGTTCGCAATGTCACTTCATGAATATCGAGCGGTAAATGTACTGAGTATATGTGAAACAAGAATCTCTGCTTATTACATGAAGAAATATGAGGCCTTCGATAAGACGAGTTATACCTTTATTGAGCTTGCGTACTTGTCGGGGCGATTCATACATGCAGCTTCAGCAAATGGTATCTTCCAGCCCGGTGACCATGCAATTTTTTTCTGCACACAGCGCAAACACCAAGATGTACCCGCTCGCAGATGGCCACGTCAAGTGCATATTTACCTTGACTAAAATGTCGAATCAAGTTTTTTCATCAACCGGTCCCTGCCATGAGTGCTAGCGTCTTCGCAAACAAGACACATTGTTATTGACACTGCACACACCACACTCAGTATTCTCAGTTGAACCGATATTCTCAATACCTTTCAATGCACACTACATGCCGCAATCAACAGTGCACATTTTTGAAGACTATGCCGCTGTTGCTCGCACAGGCCACCACGTGTGTTCACTTCTTCAAGATAAACAGACAGCGTGGCAAATATTTTACCACACAGATTACCACACAGCTGGATGTTTGCTGACACATACTACAGCTAATGTCGACATTGTAACGTGAAGTGTAAGCTTTGAAAATTAAAACTTGCCCCAAACACCGCACGACTGTACCGGGCTGAGCCACCAGCGGGAGTGTTTTTCCAGCCACACCTTTTACATGTGCCAGTTGCATCATGCTGTGACGTACCTCGGTAGGGGCCTATCTCTACATACTTTATGTGAATGAGGGTCCTGTTAGTGAAAGCAGGCATTGTTGATTTCGTAACTTGTTCATGCCCAACTGGACCTTCATTTGCACAAGTTGTCTGAGTGATATTCAGGCGAACTTTTGTGTAATAAATTATACAGTTGGCAGTCTGTGCTTGCCCCATACTGTTGTTACTGGTGTTTCTTGTTGTTACTTTGCACTGCTCATTACTACTCACCTACAGAAACTAGCCTATCTTGCCGCTGTTTTGGACAAGATGCAGCTGGCAAGTGCGATAGTGTTCATAACTCTAAATTCTCGAGCAAAAATTATCGTTTCATATTCAATTAGTTGCATTCATATCAGTACATTATATGAAATCATTGCTTAAACATAAATCCGTGTTCCTCTACATAATGCTCACAACTTTGATATCAAATTGAATGGTGTTTATAAAAAACATGGGTTTTAGCTAAACTTCATGCTCTTCTCTCGAAGAGCTGACAAAAAGCTATTGCATGCTTACTTGCCATGAATTGGACTGTGTTCTAAATACATTGCAATTCTTCACCGGACTGCCAGTACACTTCACATTGGGGGAACATTTATTAACCATGAATTGATTAATTAAGAACGGAAAGAAAGAAACGGCAGGCCGGGATACTTGATATTGGCATCCGTTTTGCTACCCAGCGCATTATCATGCAAACTTCCTATAGAGTGGTTATGCGTCTTGAATGTGTGTCTGTAAACCAAGAACTTTGGGTAGAACTATATTTAACTTACAAATGGTTGCAGGACTGTGGAGGCTGTAGGGCTGCTTAGAAATGGTGGAATCACTGGACATGTGTTCAACCTTGCTGCATCAGCTCCTTGGTGTTTTCACGGCATCTTTACAGATGTGTTGGGTGAGTAAAGCAAGCAGGTTTCAACACAAGGAAAAGTATAATATGGCAGCACCTCTTGTGCGTGCCTTACATCCCAAGTATATCAAATATTTATCTTGCCTTGTGGCCTGTAATTTTTAAAGAGACATTTCTTTTTGCTTTATATTTGAGTCTTGATGCTTCGACAGCAATGTATTTGTGTTTGACAGCAAGTGTTCTTGAACAAATAACTGATCTCAATAATGACAAAACACCCTTCATACTTGGTCCTTAGCATAAGCTAGCACTTATCTGTAGCAGATTCAATTATTCATTTTTTGCTGGGATGATAATGGGCAAGTAGCAAAGGCACGTTCAGATTGGAGTGGTCGGTGACGTCTGTTTAGGCTCTGCCATATTGCTTTGCAAACAGAGTTACTTGTGGCCACATATACAATGAAGCCACATGACGTGCATTCTAAATGAGATTACCATATCACATTTCACTGCATATTAGTATGTGCCAAACAAATGCAGATATTCTTAGCTTGCCACTATAAAGGGATCCTAAACCAACACAAGGCTGAAATTTAGTCGTGGTGTTGCAGCTGTGTATGACTCTACAATGGATATATAGCCGTGATAATTTGTCTATATGTTGTCGCAATAGTAATGTTACACACATTGTACGATACAAAAGAGGTCCTCGCTTATTTCGCTTTTTTTTCGCCATGCTTCTTTCTTGTCTCTTCTTGGCATGTGCTCCTCCTCACTGTACAAGGAGCAAGAGCAGTGGGCACACAAACACGTATTTAAAAAAATGTTGTAAGGTGATCACTGAGAAGCTGAACACTTCCAAAAGGCTCAAAGAGGTAAAGGTATTGTTTCTAGCTACTTTTTGGGCACCCATAGCTAGTTGTGCTGCTGCAGTAAAAAAATAGGTTAAATGTTAAAAACTAATTGGAGATGGTTTGGCACCCATAATAGCAGTTACATACAGAACTAGGTTTTAATGCGTAAGCAAAATCTGTTCACTCTGAATCAATCCTATTAATATCTGAAATTTAGGAAATATTCACAGAAAAGCTCAGGAAAAGGCTAAGTGGTTGCCCCATGAATGTGAAGGAGATACCCTTCTTCTAAAAGGTCAATAGACAGTCTAGTAGTCTCGATATTACATGCACTATAAAATATTCTGGTGTGGTGCTTTTCATGCATGTTATAATGAGAGGTGTTTTTAATAGAACTGTTGTCACTTTGCCCTGCGTTGCTGAAATTGTTCACATAGTTATAATACATGAATAACTTTATGCCTTTTGATTTTATGCAAATGGTTTGCTTACCCAATCGGTTTAACTTGATTTGGATAAATTCATAAATACTCTAAAATTTTTTTTACTATACAGCAGGTTTATTTTTAAAATACGCGACCATTGATGTGAACGCAGTTGGTGGCGTGCTTGATTAATCCTTCACTATCACCACTCTAACTACACCTGCTACAGTGCATAGTGTGACAAAAGTAATGGTACATAACATTACCGGCAGCATACACTTTTATGTCTCAAAATAGGTTAAAAAGCCTGGTAAAAATGTGTGTACGTTTTTTTTTCGCTCCAACTAAATATTCTGGTCTACTCAAAGTAGCTTCCACTCTTTTAAGTTCCTCAAACTTTTAGGTATTCAAAAGAAGCATCAATGCCATATACTTTCTTTGTCAGCCTACTCACTACTCTAATAATGAGAATTACCCGAGAACATTACCCAGTAAAATAAAGGGATGTTATAAAAAGTAATGTCGATTAAATTGTCAAAAAACGTTGCCAAGTTACGTTTTTGTTCACTTTTCTTTTCACAATTTTGTTAAAGTTTCTTTTGATAACATCCCCTATAGTTTGTTTGGCATCATTTTCTGCTAGTTTTCATTATATTGTGTTCAACAAAGACAACAAACCCTTAAATTTATAGTTCTTTCCTTTACTCATGAATCTGAAACAGTGAATCTCAGTAATCTTAGCGGTGTGTCACTTGTTTTTTTTATCAGTTGTGCATGTGTTCAAGTACATGTATTTAGGTGGGAGGGCGAACTATTGCCTCCTCCTGTGACTAGCAGATTTTCTGAGAACTGACAGATGCATAATGCTGCCAAAGAAGTATAGGGATATTGGAAGTAATCGTAACGTAATTGCAATCGCAATGTAATTGCCAGTAGGCAAAAAAAGGTGTCCCACACTCGCCATAATGGTAACAGGCAGCGCTGACTGACTCTTCCATGTATAAATGCACACATATACCGTACAAAATGGAAGAGGGATAGCCGCCATGGTAGCTCAGTTGATAGAGCATCGGACATGTTATTCGAAGTTCGCAGGCTCGGTCCCTGTACAGGGCAGGTTATCTTTTTTTCCTTGTACTTTTCTTTCTTCACAATTACAACACCTCTATTCTTCTTGAAGATTTTCTGGTGTAAAAAAGGTACCTTATAATCTGAAGAGGCAAACAGAATGTGCCAGTGTACGAGTTAGCACTTGTAGTGGTTACAAGTAAGATATGTTTTGAAGAATAAATCATTCTGCCACTTGCCTAAAGAATGGCTACAGGACATGGCGCTGGATGCACGTTGTTATTTTTGAATCAAGCTATCTTGTATTATATTTTTATAAATTACAAGGGATACACATGACGGTATCACACACTTTAACGCCACAAAGAATATTTCACCTTATCCTTATGCGAAGTCGCATAAGGATAAGGGGAAAATTACACCCTCAACGAGAATGTACAGAAAGCACAGGGTGCAGGCGCCATTCCTTCTGCCCGTGCTTTTCAAGTGCGAGCTGTTTTCACCTCGTTCTGACCAACTAACTAGATTGAGATGTGTTGTTATAGTGCAAGAGGATGCTCCACGGGAAACTAGGTTTGTTTCAAACTCTGTGTGTGTCTTTTAACCTATATGGTGCCCGGTTCAAGAGTTCATGCAGACCAGATCGTGTAAAACAGGACCGTGTAAAATAAATAAAATAAAATGGACCATGTAATTAAACAGGATCGTGTAAATTGTCGTTCTCGTGTGCAACTGTAGTTGTGGTTGTGCTGAATGATCTTTCTTTATATACACTACATAACAAACTTGCTTCTTTAGAGTCGAGTGCATCTTCGGATCGATTGTAAATGTTTGCATATGCGAGGCCTTAAGTTTTATAAGAAATTCCTCAGTGTGCCACGAGGAAATGTGTGTTCAGAGAAAATTTGTGTATCATTATATACAACTCTTAAAGCCTCGTCTACAACTTTATGAAGGTTGACCTTGAGCAGAAAACGAGGAGCGGCAGCAGCCCCCAGAAAAGAGCAAGCACCCTCCAAGCTCCCGAAGCTCTCTTCGACAGGAACAGCAAGGTCACTGTGTGGCATTGAAAACCATTGCAAGGAGTGCCTTATGAGTACACTGTGCTGCTCTTTTATCGCAGAAGACGAAGTTGATCACTCCAGAGGAACTTCACGCTGTGTATTGTGAGTGCTTCAGTGGTTTTGTTTTTGTCCAGCCAGCAGTTAAGAAATCATGTGTCAGATTCAGCCAGGATGGCTAGAGGGAGTCGGGCAGGCATGTTTGGACATTTGTCTATCCAAGTAGTGCCAATTTTCGCACTGGTCTTGTTGGAGTTACTGCCACAATCACAGAAGCTACGTCATCTCTCTAAATGTACAGATGTGTCGGGGAACATTAGCTGCATTAGGTTTTTCTATAACTGATAGCTGCCAACATTCTTCATTATACAGGAGTTTTGTTCCTCACTTATGGGTGTAAAGTCCTCTACAGAAAAAATGCAACACGTCTACTTCCAGAAGACTCCAAGGCCCTACTTGTAGGTTTTTTCGGCTTGTATCATAAGCACGTCGTTTGGGGTACATGAACATTTTAAAAACATGTACAGCGAAAATTTTGGGTGGCTGGTCGTTTTGTCGTTATCATGTTCCTCGCAGTATTCTTAAGCATGTTGTGCATTACGTTGTCAATCTGGTTCATGTGCATAGAAGACATTACGAAGTTTCAAGCTACAGTATGAAAAGCCTGGAAGCAAGCTATCATTAATTTTTTAACAGAGTTGCTTAATCTGATACATGATACATCACTAAACTTTCGTGCGTATTCATCAATGTAAGCTCGTCTTAGTGTTATCCAAAATGAAGATGTGAGTCGACAGATGGAAACATCTAGTGGGGCAATCAGGGTGAACAGTAGATGTGCTTCAGACAGGCTGGCCAATGTTGCGATAAAAGGACCTATTTTTGAGAAGTCACCTTGTCATCCTTGGCGTGTTAGTTTAAATGGGGTCAGTAATGACATCATCTTTTGGTGTAGGCGTGTGTGCCTGTTGGAAATGTTTGTCTGAAAAAAAAACCTATAACGCAGAAGAGTGCAGCCCTTGCTTCTTTTCAAGTTAGGGTGCGCTGATACAAAGTGTTCTCCTGTCGGAGGTTGGGGGTAAGGGAAGCAAAAAAAAGATAAATGATAGAAAAGAAGAAAAAAGAAGAAAGAAAAGGGGAATGCAAAGTAAAAGTAGTGCTACACTGCTCCTACTTTGCATCCCACTTTTCTTCTTTTTTTTCCTTGTTTTCTTTTTTCACCTTTTTTGTTACATTTGCATTGTCCCATCTAGTGCATGAATCAATGACACATTGCTTTGCTATAGCAAAGATGCCTATGTGGTGTTGGAATGAACAGTGCATTGTGCTTCATTTAGTTAATTACAGACTGATCAGTCTTGCAATAAGTGCTTCCTGTCTATCACCACACATGTTCAATTGAAAAGTTTGTGCTTGGCTCTTAGTATGCTGGTATATAGCTTGTGTCTTGGACTACTCAAAATGAATGTTATTTTGCTGCTGTTTATGGTAATGAATTTATCCAACATGAAAATATCTTGCCCTGTGAACTTTGTCGGACCTGCCTTTCTTTTTCTTTCCTATGCAGGCATTGTATGTGAGGGAGGCAGTAACAGAGAGGTGATAGCTTGAGCTTCGGAAGAATAAATGCTGGCAGTGAGGCAATTACGCATCAAACATCCCAGCCATTTTGCCAACCGTCCTAAATGTGTTTTGAAAAAAAAATATTGTGCTCGTTTAATGTATTTTTCTGAAAACAGCAAAATGCTAAAGTATATCGCAGAGAACAAATTATTAGGCCACGTTGGTGCCTTCTGGACTTCCCATGAATCGTCTGGGTGTTGTTTTTAAAAAGTAAAAAGTGTTTCAAAAATACTGCCTCTTCTACACAAAATTCGGTCTTGGTATTAAGTAAAGGTGATTGTGTGTAGTGCATGAAGATCAGTAATATTAGTGCAATTTTTTCGCCCGTCCCCAGGATTCCGGCCCACGCGCAGGAGGCGCGCTTTCCCGCACGGTGGGGACGGGGCTTCGCGTCACTCTATGGGACGGGAGAGAAAAAAAATAATAACTCCTCTCCCTTTCTGATTTTCTCATTGCTTTCACGGTTTCAAGTAGCAACTGCATGAACCTTTCTTCTGCCGGAGTTACAGTATTGTAGTTGAAATAGTGCGAGTTCCCTAGCTTATTAAAAAATAATGCACAGCGCCTATGGGCGCTCTCAGAAATATCGGCTGTTTTACCGCATTTGAATCGCTACCGCAGAGCCGTGCTTGAAGATATCCAATTGCTTTCTGGGATTTAGGTACTGGCATATGTCTAGTTCATGATGGTGTAGAGCGTGTTTGAATGGCGTGGTAAAAAAAAGTTCCCTGGCCAGTTTTGTTGAGGGTGCGACAGCCGTCAAGCCCTCGTAGCTCCATCTAGCGTTGAGATGGTGTACTCTACGGTGCCACGCAAATATTAAAATAGGGTACGCGTAAAAAGAGAGGATTCTTATGAAAGGCACATTCATGACCTCGTAAAACAATATTTAGTGTTCGTTGAGGTACAGATCAATAGTATAGAACATCAATAGGGTACTTAAAAAAAAAGACGAAGTGCTCGTTTCCGAACAGTCAGTGTATGTACCACATAGACCCCTCAGTGTACAGCACATTCTCGAGTTTTACAGGTTCCATAGTAGTTTTAGGTATCTACTAATTAGTTAATTAGTGTTAATTAACGAATGCATCTTAGGTTAGGCTTTGAAAGCGCGAGTAATATTCACCGGGTGCGGTATTACGGATGGTGGTATCAACTCGCCGTCTGCGCCGCTTAAATCTGGCAGACCTCTGGGATCCATCCTCGGACCTCTTTTCGGTTTATATCAATAATGCCACCCGTGATATTGCAGCAAATCTAAAGCTTTTTGCGAATGCCTGCGCGCTTTAAAGTAGTTAACGCATCCAGTGACCAGGTTCTTTTAAATAACTCTTTTAAGATTCAAGATTTGTGCACAAAATGACAGATGACCTTTAACGCGGGAAAAAGTCTGGCGATAACCATGACCTGCAAAAAAGATCTACTAACATTCCAATACAACCTAGGCAATCAATTCTTGTCCTTTGTCTCACAGTATATGCACCTTAATTGGTCTTGTTATCACATCTACATTAAGATGAAACCAACATGTTTGTTAAACTGAGAAAATGGCTTTGAATATACAAGGCTACTTACGGGCACTCGCTATGGCATTCGGCAAACCGAAATGTGAAACGAACGTAATACCAATATTAGAATATTCATCGGCTGTCTGGGACCCGCACACGTAAGCTAACACAGATAAACTTGAATCAATACAGCGAAAAGCTGTAAAATTCATATTCAATACGTAAATGTAACACATCTCCGTCAGTTCTTCTGGAAGGCGCTAAACTAGAAACCTTGGAATGGAGACGTTATCGCGAAATAACGAAGCTGTTCTATCGCATATATAATAATAAGCTGGCAATAAAAAAAGTCTAATTATATCGAACCAATTTTGCGCCACGAAACGCGTGCCTCCAATCTCGAAAGAGTGACTGAGCCCCTATATACAGATACTTTTTTTTTTCGAACAAGCAGAGAGCGGAACAATACGCCGCCAGAGATTCTTGTAAGTGTCGATCTCAACTAGTTTCTTCGTGCGTTAGCTGTTCACATGGCTTATAACTACACCTTCATATATATTACAGTGCACTTTATTCTAATACCCATCTTGATCAGACTGATTGCTTGAGGTTCAATGCCTCGCTTCTGCACGATTCTTAAATTCTTCGATTCTGCAATGTCTCGCTTCTCAACATTGCCGACTTTATTTTTGATACAGTTAATATTTGAGTTCTTTTTACTTTTTACCCAAACAAAATAACCTAGTCGACACTTTTTTTATAGTTTTTGTTTTGTTTTGTGTATTATGGCCATTCTTGGGATTGTGGACCATGTTTTATGTTGCTTCTTTTTTTGCGTTTTGAATCATCGCGCTTTCATTCAACACTATCTATACTGCTGTACCTCCTACACAATGTTGCGTCCACTGCGCCACACCCCTGCCCAATGTCCGGCACTAGAATGGCACTTTTTCTCTGAAATAAATAACAAATATTTAAATAAATAAATTCACTTCCTTTTTTTCTATGCGCACCTCTCCAATTTATTGATAGAAATTAAAAATATTAACGGAAGTAAGTTAAAAGAGAGAGATATAATGCTGAAAGGTGGGGAGGTTGAATTTGTTGGGAACTAATAACCCTATTTGCACTGTGTTATGTCCATGGTAGCCATTATACCAAGCGTACGTAACAGGGAACTGACTTTATTACTTTCAAGAAATGCATTTGCGCGCAGCATGGTCCAAATGGTCCAAGCGCTGGCTTTCGAGTCCACTGTGGGCCATAAAAGGGGCGAGGAGCACAATGGACAGGCAACCAGTGAGCGGGCACACTGATTGCCCCGATAGTCCGTCACTCCCCGGGCGCGCGGCGTCCAGTATCGAGGGGGAGGGGGGCGGTCAAGGTGGAGGGCAGAGTGCATCCTTGCATCCCTGGAAGCGGCAATGCCCGGTCTAAAGCCTCTCCATGCGCCTTCCGGTAGGAGACGCGATGAAGGGGCTTTAACTTCAACAAATCAAAACTCGGGGTGAAACTTTTTTTTTACGATGGCTGCCGTTCATTCGGGCATTCTTTGAAACTGGCGGGCAACCACTGGTTGTCGTTTGTGGAGCTACCGGCAACGCGAGGTGTCTTCCTAATCTGGTGTTACCTTTCAAGGCAGTTCTGGCAGAATGGCTGAGATGTGTGTTCGCATCTCGCAAGAAAACATGAGATTCGCCGATACCTGGCCCGTCTGGCCCATTGTGAGTTGCTTGACAAAAAAAATAAACGTGCAATGCGCCGCTGTAATGACCCCGCAGATTATCTTGCAAGAGCACGTTTTAGCTCTACCACGTAGCGTTTGGCCTGTCCGTTTGTGGCTGGGTGGTTCGGTGCAAATTTCACCACGATGATGCAGTTGTCACTCGTAGGATTTCTGTATTTTGGCTGACAGGAATGCGATTCCGTTGTCTGAAACCACTTTGTGGTGTAATCCAAAAGTTTCGAACAACAAGCGCAGGAAATCGATGGCACCTGTCGATGTTGTTCTGTTCACATGGCGACTTTCAACTCATTTACTGTAGACACAAGAATAGGACAGCAGCGCAAAACTTGCGAACGAACCAGTACCTAGGAATGCTGCTATCTCCTGGGATAATCACTTGACCTGTGACTACACGTAGGCGATCATAGCTGAGCGTCTCCTTTAAAAAAAAAAATTCCAGTTTCCTGACGCATGTACCTGGTGTCCAATTGTTTTCTCAAGTTCTTGAAAGCTTTTATAAAAAAATTCTGTAACATAGCCTAGGGTTCTGTAAACACAAGTAATGTTCATGAAGCTTTCATCATACTGTAGCTGCCTTAAGCATTTAGTTCAAAATGATTCATATTTATTTATTGGTTTCTTTATTATTTGTTCGCTGTGCCAGCAGTGTAGCCAGGAACTTCTTTCGAGTGAAGGCTTTGCCGTCCCTTATGCATGCTGGTACATCTCTTTGCATGTGTATGTGTACACAAGCACCCCCCACCCCCTCACCCCAGCACAGCCTTCGCCAGGCTCTGTGCGATTTTTGCAGCTGAAGTGAGTTCTGACATCAATAAGATGCCCAAATTGAGCATTACTATGGTTTTATGCTTCAAAAAACTGGAATAAGTTACTGCAGTGGTAATGTTTGGTCGGTGATGGGCTCATCTTATAAAGAGAAAATTGTTGCTGAGGCTTGATAAGGACAAGAAATGAAAGTACTTAAGAATACTTTATTTTTTATCCTTTGAATGTATACAAAGTGCATTTATTACCGATTACTGTGCTTGAGCATATGTTCCTTACTTCTGTTATGATCTTGGCATTTGCATCTGTTTATAGGTATAATTTGTAAATTTGTGCCCATCATATTTCTTTTATATTTGTATCGGGATATGTATATAGGTTGCGCACATTTTTTTGGTGGCTTTCGTGTTTGATTTTTCGCGCATTTATTTCAAATGTGTGCCCAATGAATGTCTAACAATCTTTTTATTTGTTAGGCACATTGTGGAAATAGATCATAATAGAGCTTTACAAAATACTTTTTTATAAAACGAGCTGCGTTGTATTTTGCATGTGCATTTTTTACTACAGAAGACAGCAAGCTCTATTGAGACTATCACTCCACACAGGTACTTTACCCAATCAGTGGAAGGTATAAGGGAGATAGTTCCACTTCTCAAATTAGGTAACAAAACCTTAACGACCAAATATCGGCCCAATTCTTTTACCAGCACGTGCTTCTAACTATTATATAATACTTCGTAATCAAAAGCACCCTCAATTTCTCTGAAAATAACATCTTTTCATCTTCACAACATGGTTTTAAGAAATCATAATCATGTGAGACTCAACCTACATCTTTCACTGATCTAATTCTTGATCGTTCATCATCCGCTGGCTGCATTTGTTTTAGATTTTGCAAAAGCATTTGATAAAGTGTGTTATAAACTTCTCATCCACAAGTTACGCAACCTAAATCTTGACATTAACCTATTAAAATAGGTCGGATGCTGTCTTGCTAATCACTAACAGTACGTTACAGCTTACGGCTACAGTTCATAAATGTGCCATGTTATCTCAGGAGTGCCCCAAAAGTCGGTAATTGGTGTTTTGTTGTTTCTAATATATATTATTGACCTGCCTTCTCAAGTAGCTTCTAATATCCACCTTTTTGCTGATGATTGCGATACTTTTACAGCAGTTACTTTAAACGACTATTGTAATCGCCTACACTTCGATTTAAATAAATATCTAACTGGTGCAGCTTGTGGCTAATGGAACTAAATATTAACTTAAGTAAAGTTAAGCATATATTTAGGTCACCTAACTCTTCTCGGGTATACTACTTAAATAATTTACCTTGAGATCAAGTAACCTCATACAATACTTAGGAATTCATATCACATCCAATCTTACTATACGCATGGGCTTGTAATAGTGCATTGGTGATTACCCGGCACCCTATATACTCAAGCCAGGGTGTAGGAGGAAAATACCCATTTGACAGACAGACGTTTTTTGTTATCTCGTTGAACGCGAGCAAGGGTTCGTCTCAAGGTAGGCGGACAGCGGAGGCAGCATGGTCCTCTGGTGTCGTCGTCCGCACAATGAAGATTCGGCGAACGCCTTCCTCAAACCACATTCCCACAAACACAAACGACACGCTGGGGGAAGGGGGGTAGGATGGACGCCAACCATGGTCAGAAGTTTAACCGAGCTCCCAACGAAAGAGAATGAACATTTTTTCTGTTTGCAAAGTCTACCCCCCCCCCCTTTTTTTTCAGTCGTCGGCTTGATGGAGGGATAATCATTACGGCGGGAGCAGGTTTTTCTTGCCAAAGTGGCGGTGTGTGGACAAGTGCGGAGGAGTCAAAATCGTGTCCAAGTCGGATACGTGGCAGGATTCTGACACTCCTTTCGGCAGAGATAACCACAGCGTGCAGCAGTGACCCAGTGCTTCCATTTTGGACTCGCTCACTACATATAAGGCCTTATGCTGGCTGCTCTCCGTCACATCATATTTCGGTTCTGGTTTTACTGCGCATTTGCTACTGAACATTCTTTTTTTTTTGTATTCTCTTTCTATGGTGTGCCTGGATGTTTATTCACTCATGTTCTTACCGATGAAATGGGCACACGGGAGAGGTTTTGCTACATGATTAATTTCATTACAATAAAAATTGGCATATCCCACGTACAGTGGGAATCGATGATATGCGAAGCATGCACGAATGAGAAATGTTGATATGTCTCTTTAAAATAAGCACAACGTTACGAGGTGGGAGTAAATGATGCCGTACATGACTTCCTTGTCATGATTATCTTGTTTGGATGTGTCGTTTACCTTCGTTATCTGTTCACGTCACGTGATACCAAATTTAGTATATGTGAAGCTAGCGAAACGACCGCGAACACGCTGTGAGCGTGGTATGTTATCATGTTCTTACACGACACGCGTGTCAGAATTATCATGCTTGCACCTGTCATTATACTTTCGTCATTCATTGACGTCACGTAACACCAAATTTGTTATATGTGAAGCTAGCAAAATGGCCGCGAGCGCATCATGAAGGGCTCAGTATACTCCCATGTAGCGTTCACGCTCGAGCACACTGGGCACAGCGACGCTTCGTTAGAAAAACGCGAGCACTGTATAGTCTGATGCCAGGCGCGGCTATCGTGCGTCGGCGCCGCCCGACGGCAACTGGCGTGAAATGCGACTGTCACACCTGTCCCGTTTATTAGGGAGGCAATCGCCGGGCTAATTCCAAGAGCCGAATTATCGGCCCCCCGAACCGCACCACGAAAGCGTGGACAATTTTGAAGTGGTCCTTTTTGGTACGCCAGCGGACGCCGGTCGTGGCCCAAAGAACAAGTCAGAGCCGAGAGTTGATAAAAAAACAAATTATATTCTCAATAATGGCAGATCGAAAACAAAACACAAAAATGCACACTCCACAATAGTTGCATACAATATGACACCAATCAAACCAATCAATCAACGTACTACACAACACAATCAGCCACACTCAAAACAACGGACACAGACAACAATACGCACTACAATGCAGTCGCATGCATTGAACAACCAAGACACTTAAGGACTAAAGAGATAGAAACCCTATTCAGTCCAAAGTCCTTGGAACAAAAGTCTGAATGATACTCTTCCGAGAATCACTCACTCAAAGTCCAGCGTTGTTGTCGTTCCGTAGCTCTCGAAGTTTCTCTTCCAGGAAACCTCGCCTCCTCAAATGGCCACTCTCCAAGCTTCAACTTCTTCGCCGGAAATCCGTCGGCTTCACACACGCAGCTGTTGCCCGCGTCTTCGCTCGATAGCGGTAAACCCACGCTCTTGCCTGTAGCTCGAGCCGTCCCTACGGACCAAAAACTTCGCCGACTACACGGCGGAATTCCTACGCGCTCTGGCGCTCACTTCCGTCTCCTCCTGTTCTGTCACTACGGGCAGAACCTTCGCCGACTCCACGGCGGAATCCCTACGCGCTCCGGCGCTAACTTTCCGTCTTCTCCTGCTTTCTCGTCTCGGCTGCTCGATTAAATACGTTCCGCGCCACCTTCCAGAATGTTCTCCTCATTTCGTCGGCGCGACGCGCAGCGAAGGCTGGGGAGAGGCACGAGACGGTTCGACTGCCCTCTCCTGAGGGTGATTCACTCGGTCTGACCCCGCCCCGTTCGTTCTGGAAATTTCTAGCGCTTGCCCGGCCGCCGCTGTGGGGTGAGGAGGTTCATCGCGTCGCCGCTTCCGAGAGGAGAGGCGTCGCGCGCCCGGGGAGCCCTGGATGCTTTTCTTTTTTTTTCTTTTGACCTCGCGGCGTTTCTGCCGCTCGTTGTCGCAAGGATTTGGCGGCGCGCTCTTTTTTTAAGCGCTCGTTCTGTGACACTGCCCCCCACTTTAAGAATATTATCTCATAATATTCAAAACCACACAAACGAGCGCGAGAAGTCACCACACACTCTCACAGACTGTAACACCATCAGTCGCTCATGACACTTCACATTCACAATAGATCACTTAATACAATTGTACATTGTAATTCAATTACACAACACGTGAAAACACAACCACAAGCACATGAGTACAACACTGCACCACACATTCCCAATATACAAATGTACAAAGTTCTCTCATTACAACAATGGTACAATACTATACATCACATCACAGCACCACACTTCGACACTTGTGACACAGGATAACACAACATTAACACAACGTATGGCACTCAGCACTGCCCAACACATTCTGATTCCACCTCAGCACCTATCTTGAGTACTTCGAACAACGTTTGCGCCCCTTTTTGCGGTGCTCGCTCGATTTCTTCTTGTGCTTCCACGTTCTTTTTCGGCGAGCCCTTTCCTACGACGATATCTGGGGCGTCGTCTCAGCCATCGTTGTCTCTTCCGACACCGTTAACGCGTCATTACATTCGACGGGTCCTGTCTGTTTATTTATCCGCTTGATAATGCCTCTACATTTTGCCCGGCTGGCCAACTCCGTCTCCTTTACACTGTCGGTCGGTTGAGGTCGTGCCGACGTAAGTCCGGTTGCTCGGCCCGTGAACTTATTCGACACGATCGTCTTTTCATTCGCTGTCTCTTGCGCCGCGGCTTCACCTTGGGCTCTAGTGAGATCCGTCACGGGCTGCTCCTCCACTGTATCTCGCGGTCGCTGTGTTGGCGAGGGCTCTATCTTCGGGTCTTCTCCCAAACATTCTGGATCACTTGGCCCTCGCGCCCCGTCGATGTTTCTGATGACAAGGTCGTAAAGGGGGGTTGTCATACACAGAGCGGTTACTTTCCCGCTGAAGTACGGGGTTTCCACCTCAATCTCTGCTTCGGGAAGTATTCGAACTGTACGGTCAATTAGGCAAACCGGTTTCGTTTTGCCTGTTAACTCACCTTCCCGTACCAAATTTCTCCGCACGATAACAGTGGAACTGCCGGTATCTCTTAACACCGTAATCTTTTTGCCCGCAACTTTTCCAGGCAGCGTTGGCATTCCTTTCGTAACACCGTTTGGCTGTTTTGACATTACAGCACCCACAATAGGAATTTTCTCCCCATTCTTCAACTCTACGAATCCGTCGGTGACGGCATTATTATCAGATTTCGGTGCTGTTTGCACACAGGATACCTGGTGAGTTTGACTCACTCCGTTCCGACAAGCGTCTGCTTTGTGCCCAGTCTGACCACACTTAAAACATTTTACTGCCGTAGGGCTCGTAAAGATCGTTCGACAGTTTTTCGCGCGATGACCCACTCGGTTGCACAAAAAACACCGCGGAATGCTCTCTGGTGCACGCTTCTTATCTTCGGGAACCAATTTCTTCGAATCATCAGGACACTCCTTCTTGACCTTGGCCAAATTAGTGCCACCCTGCGCTTCCAAGAATTGATCAGCCAATTCAAGCATTCCTTCAAATGACTCAGCCTTCCTCTCTTTCAAGTACAGCGACAGGCTTGGGTGGCAACTAGTAAGAAACTGTTCCTTAATCAGGAGCTCTCTAAGCTCATCGTACTCCTGTGCTGTCCCTGAAAGTTCAATCCATCTGTCGAAATAATGGCAAAGTCGGGCGGCATACTGCGTAGCCGTCTCACCATCAGCTGGCTTTCCTGTCCGAAATCTGTCCCGGAAACCTTCCACGGTAAATCTAAATCGCTTCAGCAAAGCAGCTTTCACCTTTGCATAGTTGGCTGCATCGGTCGGCGTCAGCCTACCGTACACACTGAGCGCTTCACCACTCAAGCAAGTACTCAAAGCAGTTGCCCATTGCTGTTCCGGCCAATTCTGGCTCCTCGCAATCGTCTCAAATCTGTGGAGGTACGCGTCTAGGTCGTCCTTCCTTTCATCAAACGCTACGAGCAGCTTGCTTGGGTTCAAGCGGAAGCCGTGATCTTCCCGTTCGCCGCTTTCAACTCTAGCTTGGACGGGAGATTCACTTCGCTGTTGCAAACGGAGCCGCTCGAGTTCCATCTCGTGCTGCCGCTGCCGCTCCCTTTCAGCCATCTCCGCTTCTCTTTCTTCTCTCGCCCTTTCGGCTGCCAACTTCTCTCTCTCCAGCTCCAACTTCAATTGCTGCTCTCTTTCTTCCTTCGCCCTTTCAGTGGCCAGCCTTTCTCTCTCTAACTCAGCTGCCTTTTCTTCCTTGGCCCTCTCTGCCGCCAACCTCTCTCTCTCCACCTCAGCTTCTTTTTCCGCTTTGGCTCTTTCGACCGCCAACCTCTCTTTTTCCAGCTCGGCTGCTTTTTCTTCTTTTTCCCTCTGGGTGACCCACTTCCGTAGTTCGGCGCCAGAAAGACCCATCTTTTCACCCAGAGCAACTAACTTTTCGAGATCCGTGGTGTCTCGCAACTCTCAAATAAAACCTTGCCGCGTGCAAAAAGGATCTGCCTAAATCAGTCTATCGGAACACTCCCCTGCACTCGTTAACGAGAACACTGAACAACACACAAAATCGTTCCGATAGCACTATCAACAGCTCGAGGCTCTTTCTCACTACTTTGGACACACTGTGCACCAAAAGGTCCTGTCTCGCGGACGCCAGATTAATCGTCACACCTGTCCCGTTTATTAGGGAGGCAATCGCCGGGCTAATTCCAAGAGCCGAATTATCGGCCCCCCGAACCGCACCACGAAAGCGTGGACAATTTTGAAGTGGTCCTTTTTGGTACGCCAGCGGACGCCGGTCGTGGCCCAAAGAACAAGTCAGAGCCGAGAGTTGATAAAAAAACAAATTATATTCTCAATAATGGCAGATCGAAAACAAAACACAAAAATGCACACTCCACAATAGTTGCATACAATATGACACCAATCAAACCAATCAATCAACGTACTACACAACACAATCAGCCACACTCAAAACAACGGACACAGACAACAATACGCACTACAATGCAGTCGCATGCATTGAACAACCAAGACACTTAAGGACTAAAGAGATAGAAACCCTATTCAGTCCAAAGTCCTTGGAACAAAAGTCTGAATGATACTCTTCCGAGAATCACTCACTCAAAGTCCAGCGTTGTTGTCGTTCCGTAGCTCTCGAAGTTTCTCTTCCAGGAAACCTCGCCTCCTCAAATGGCCACTCTCCAAGCTTCAACTTCTTCGCCGGAAATCCGTCGGCTTCACACACGCAGCTGTTGCCCGCGTCTTCGCTCAATAGCGGTAAACCCACGCTCTTGCCTGTAGCTCGAGCCGTCCCTACGGACCAAAAACTTCGCCGACTACACGGCGGAATTCCTACGCGCTCTGGCGCTCACTTCCGTCTCCTCCTGTTCTGTCACTATGGGCAGAACCTTCGCCGACTCCACGGCGGAATCCCTACGCGCTCCGGCGCTAACTGTCCGTCTTCTCTTGCTTTCTCGTCTCGGCTGCTCGATTAAATACGTTCCGCGCCACCTTCCAGAATGTTCTCCTCATTTCGTCGGCGCGACGCGCAACGAAGGCTGGGGAGAGGCACGAGACGGTTCGACTGCCCTCTCCTGAGGGTGATTCACTCGGTCTGACCCCGCCCCGTTCGTTCTGGAAATTTCTAGCGCTTGCCCGGCCGCCGCTGTGGGGTGAGGAGGTTCATCGCGTCGCCGCTTCCGAGAGGAGAGGCGTCGCGCGCCCGGGGAGCCCTGGATGCTTTTCTTTTTTTTCTTTTGACCTCGCGGCGTTTCTGCCGCCCGTTGTCGCAAGTATTTGGCGGCGCGCTCTTTTTTTAAGCGCTCGTTCTGTGACAGCGACATGCTGCATTTAGTGCCGATGCGTTACCAAGACAACACTTCGTCTCCCTCTTTTCATTATGGAGGGACGCCGGACGCGCTGAAACGCGCATGCGTCAAAGCAACGAGGCGCGCCTGCGAGTATATGGCAGGACCGGCGCCTGGTGTGGCAACGCCAGCGTGACGCGACGAAATAAATGCCGAAGAGCACGCGCACCGCGTCACGTCAAAATGTATTGTCGCCTTGACTTAGGCATGTAGTCATGCTCTCACATGACACGCATGTCATGATTATCATGTTTGCACCAGTCACATATCTTTGTCATCCATTGGCTTCACGTAATACCAAACTTGGCATATGTGAAGCTAGCGAAACGGCCGCGAGCGCATCATCAGTGTGGCATGTAGTCATGCTGTTACATGACACGCATGTCGTGATTATCATGTTTGGATGTGTCATTTACCTATGTTGTCCGTTCGCGTCGCGTAATACCGAGTTTGGTACATGTGAAGCTAGCGAAACAGCTGCGAGCGCATCATGAGTGTAGCATGGGGTCATGTTGTTACATGACATACCTGTCATGTTTATCATTCTTTAACCAGTATCATATTTTCTTCATCCATTCACGTCTCGTAATGCCAAATTTGGTATATGTGACGCTTCCGAAACGGCCGCGAACACACCATGAGCGTGGCATGTAGTCATGTTGTTACATGACACGCGTGTCATGATTTTCATGTTAAGTATGTCGCTTGTGTTCGCCATGCAATCATACTATACGATACCAGTTTTTCAACATGTCATGTGAACGAAACCACCGCAAGTGCTACAAGACCTTGAAATTTAAATCATGATGTTCATGACATACATGTCATGATTTTCATGTTATGACCAGTCAAATATGTTTTTCATACAGTCATGTTATGCCATGCCAACTTTGGTATTGATACCATTATCGAAACGGCCACGAGAGCTAAAAGTCGTAGGCGGCTAGATAGATAGATACGCTGAAAGTCGCCGAAGGTCGCTAAAAAATGAAGGAAGGAAAATGGGAGGAAAAGAATGCCAGGGAGGTTAACCAGCCTATAGGCAGCCGGTTTGCAACCCTGCGCATGGGAGTGGGGTGGGGGAGATGAAAGATAGAGAGCAGAGAGGGAAGAGGGATAAACATTACGTTACCGCCTTCCAAGTGTGATGAACAAATGGAAACTAACAACTGATAATCTGCGTATTGTCTAAAACTGAAATGTTAAATTGGATGTGCTGATTTGTGTTGTAAATGAATGTTGGGTGATTTCTGTAATGGTTATTCCGTTTTTATTCTTTCATACATTGCTTTGTAATGCATATTTTTGTATGTATTTCAGAGTTGTCATTCTATTATTTGCTGTCATGGGCCACATGCGTGTTTCTTTTTATATTGTTGCTTTCCGCTGCTTGCAATTTTTGTAGTTTTGTAAACTTGTAGTTAAGATTTTTTTTCTGGGTGGAGGGGCCAGTCAAGCTGTGAAATGCAGCTTTTTTTCCTTCGCACCAAACCACGTATACAGTGTATTTTCGTGTACTTGTCACGTGGTTAACTAAACTCAAACTCAAACTCAGAACTTTCGGCAGCACACCCGCTCACACTCAGTCATAGTCCAGTCTTGGCTTTCGCGGTGTGTGACATAGCTGTCACAGCCGCTTGTTCAAGTCCGTGTCGCGTAGGAATTTCAACAGAGCTTTTGTCGCCTTCTGTTGCAATGTCTTCTCTCGGACACTTGACAGAATAGTGTCCACAGACATTTGGCTGTTGTCGATGCGCGCAAAAATGGATGCCAGTGACTGTCTCTGGATGGCATACAGCGGACAGTCACACAGGATGTGGTGTAGCGTCTCTTCGCAATGACAGGCATCGCAGAGAGCGTTGTCGGCCATTCCTATGACAAAGGAGTAAGACTTTGTAAATGCCACTCCTAGCCATAAGCGATGAAGAAGGGTGGCTTCTCTTCGGTCGAGTCCAGTGGGCATGCGGAGAGTCCTCAAAGAGGACAGGTGGTGTTGACGATTCGCATCGATGCTTGGTGGGCACCATAGTGAAAACGTGATTTCACGCTCAAGTCGTCGAAGATTACTGGCAGCATCGCTCCGCGAAAGGGGTATGGCTTCTTCTCGTGTTCCTTCAAGGGCTGCCCGTGCGGCAGTATCGGCATGTTCGTTCCCTATGATGCCGCAGAGACTTGGCAGCTGAAACGTCACATGATCCCCTTTCTCTTGTGAAGTGTGGAGGAGGCATCGAATTTTTAAAACAAGCTGTTTGTACGGACCGCAACGTATTGCTGAGAGCACAAATTGTAGGGCAGCCCTTGAGTAGCTGAAAATCGACCATTGTTGCAGTGGTTCCTGATTGACCACACAAAGTGCAGCACGCAAAGCAGCTAGTTCCGCTGTTGTAGATGCCGTGGAGTGGTCAGTCCTAAAGCTGATGGTAACACATCTTGCTGGGACAACTACTGCAATGCTTCGCATTTAATATTGTGAGATGAGCAATGCGTGCGTGTGGGCGTGTCCACCCTCTCTATATCTAAAGTTTATTGAATCTTGTGGTACCACTCAAGTCTCGTGATGCTTTTCAGGTCGCGTGCAGTAGTTTATTCGTGTTTTAGGCCCGCAAGTTATTACTGAAATATTTTAAATTTCTGCTTGAAGCTTTTCCACATTGTGATTGCCGTGCATGTGTTACAAATGACTAACGATAGTTGCGAATCAACCTAACCTTATTTTTTGGTCAATGAGAGAAGCATAGTGGGAGGGGTGGCTTTATTGTTAGTCCCCTAATTCCGCGTTTTCACCGGACCGCCTAACATTATCTTTGTTGTCTTCGGGCCCCTCTTTAGTTTGTTTTCTTTCGGGCCCCTCATACTTTAACGTGTATTTCTTTTACATCTCCAAATTATTTTTTTCGTGAATCATCGCCGGCATTACTAAAAAGCGCGATATTGTCCGCAGAACTCAAATAACAAAGATATTATACGTTAAGCCTTATTATTTTGTTTTCGTTCTACTTCTTTAATATTATGAAAGTGCCGCGAATCCTATAGAAGAGATTCTAACTCTTACTGAGCGCATTACCGATCATGATTTTCTTGCTTTTCTTGAGGAATACTGTGGTTATGGGGTCGTTTAAAAGCACGTAATAAACCTTTTACGTAGCATAGGCTATACGAATATGAGTATTGCTGATGACACTTTCTTTTATCCTATTCGTACTTACGTCATGGCTGTAAGCGTCTGCTTATATGTAATATTCGTGTTTCTTTATATGTTGATTTTTTCAATTTGTCTGGGGCAGCACAATGTACGAAACTTTTTTACTAGAGGGAAGGGGGAGCAAGTGTTTAACCATACTTCATTATGTTAATATGTGTAGTTTGTATGTGTGCGCGTACATACGCACATGCATCCACGCACTCCAGCCTAGGCCAGGCGTCCGTACAATTTTCGCAGCTGTAGTTAGTTTTGATAGTAATGAGGTGTTCATAGCACTACCATGGTTCTATGCTTGAGAGAACTGAAAGATGTAGCTTTATTAATTTATCGTCCCGAAACGGTGATAGGATCTTTTTTTACACCAAGAAAAGTGTTGAGGCTTGATAAGGACAAAAAACAACAGTACTTTCAACGTAATTATTTCATTTTTCGTTCTTTGTTTTGATTATCTCCACAGTGAATATAACATTATATTGTGCATGCATATACGTACCTTGTATTGTTATGATCTTGACATCTGCATTCGTTTGTAGGTAAAGTTTGCAGATTTGCACAGCATAATTTTTTACATTTTAATTGGGACATGCACATGCGTTTCACACATTATATTGAGGTGTTTGTGTTATTAAAAAAAACTTATTTCTTATTGATTCATGAAGAGCACACAATAAGTATTCAAAGATGTTTATATTTGTAGACACATTACAAAATATATCATAAGATTGATTTGCAGCGCATGTTTGATTACAAATGAACTGCGTCGTATTTTGCAGGTATGTTTCTTGCTATAGGCCACCACTATGTATCAATGACAGGAATATTTCACTTTTCTCGGAATTTACTACAGGCTCAATATTTTCGGAGTATTTTACATGACTCAATACTACAAATTGATTACGAATTGAGTACCAATTGGATTATTACAAATTGACTACAAGTTTGGTTGCTGTGATTCGGTTTGTGGTGGCAGCTATAAAACTCCGACGACAGAAAGACTCATGAAAACATACGATTGACGACATCACTGCCGTCTATTCCTATATTTGCTCGAGTACAAGTGTTTGCTCAGTATTATACACTGCACCATGATTCAGAAGCACAGCCTCAGAGGGACGGGACTTGGACAATGTCGGTAAAAGAAGTTTACATAGTTCCCACGCTGAGCGATAACACCTTCACATTTAGGATATTCTGTGTGTGCCAAGAGTTTTACTAAGCACACAGTGCTCTAGTAGATGCCTCAAGGCCTTCAACGTGCACTTCGGTGACGTTCAGGATGCTAACTATATGTGAATGAGGGGGTTCTGACCCCCACCAGATTTTTTTGTAATGCTTTAGCTTTTCGGGTGCTACAAAAGTATCTCCGCGCTTTCAGATCGACCAACGTTGCCAAAGTTAGCCAATTTACAAAAACCCAGGCGGGTATGCTTGAATTCGTTCACTTATTTCTTCGTGGTATCAACTTCCAAGACAAGCACGCTCCATGAATGACGATGGCACGAACGCAGACCAAAGCAGCAACTCAATTACACAAAGTATAAATCTGCTACTTCAGGTGCTTATTAGCAAAGCAAAACACATGCAGATATTGAGACACACACACACACACATATATATATATATATATATATATATATATATATATATATATACGATGTTTATGTAAATATTTCTAAATCAACAGCAACATTTTAGCAGCCAGCACTACACACTACATTTTTTGTTTATTGTTGCTTTTTTGGAGGTCGTTAATTTGTGGAGTGTGAATTCTATAAGCTTAAATGTAAGCATTTTGGCAGAAATCTGTCGGGCTCGGTAGAAGATTTAAGAAGTTGGGAAGTTCGTAGAGGGCCGGGGGTGTGAGGAACGACTTGGTACTTCCTCAGGATCTGTCTGTGTTTGTCACAAAACATATCCGTGTCTTGTTTTGCCAAAACTGTGTTTCTCCATTTCCAACACGTTTCCGAAGCCGTGAACGTATACAGAGGAGATTGTTCCTAGATAGCGGTTCAAGTTTGTTGGCGTGTTGTAAATGTGTCAGGACTCGCGCAAGGACCTCCTTCCGAAATTCCTCTCTGTTTCTATAACAGAAAAGCTGTAGAAATCGATCATATGGTCGGGCTGCTCAAGCTCTCTGCAAAAGCGCCGCGTTGCACTTCCGCCTTCTTGACGTCGTTCTTAAGTTGGCGTAATCTTAACGAGTGGGAGCAGAAGTTTATTGCTGCCCGGCAAGGCGCACGTTAGCGCTCAGCGGCTGACTCCCTCGTCAGGAACGCCAGTCCAAGCCTTTCGGCTGCTCCACGAGCTTTCTGAATGCAAACATTCGCTTTTGCCCGCGTAGCTGACTGGACACTCTGAACACGACAACTTACAGGCTACTCGCTGGTGTTGCTTCTTCCTTCGGCCGTGGTAGCAAGCGGGTGAGCGTCGAAGCAGGCTTGCGAACCACCTAGACACCTGATTTTCCGAGAATCGCGGAGAGCTCTTGACTGGCGCCCGGCACATATGGGATGACAATGCGCTTGGCTGGCTTCAACTATTTTTCTGCCAGTGGGGTGACCAGCGAAGGAAGGTTGTCGCGTAGTGTGTCTTTCACGGGTCCCTCTACACGGTACAGTGATCGTTTTCTACCCATGGTGACGCCTGCTTAAATAACAAAAACGCAGGCAAAAAACGGAAAGAAAACAAGAGCTATCTAAATGCACAACGCTGGGTAATATTTTTGTCAGTTTGTACCTCTCGAGGGGGCGTCACAAAAGTGTAAAGAGTGAACTTTTTCGTTGATAAATGTAAAACTAGGTTGCCGAGATGTATTAATAAAGGCAATCTAACTAAAAAAAATGTTTGGAGTGATTTATGTTGTTGTATACCATAATTGAAAAAACAAATGCCGTAGGTAAATATTGTGTTACTGTGTTGCTTTCCGGCACTAAAACTCAGCTGTTCCTCCAGTAGTTCGTCAAGTACACCTCAGCACCAAGAATGTAACCCTACCATCTGTGATCAATATTTTAATATGAGCATTTAGTGTGTTAACCTACCTGTACGGTGAACAGTTTAAAAAAAAGGCAGGCTTATCAACAGAATGCAATTCTAGTTTCATGATGCATTTTATAGTCGCTTCCCTTTGTAACATTTACAAACTAGACCACTTCGGGCGCTTTAGCACTGTGCGAAGAAATGCGAATTGTATAGCATTAATATATAAACGATCGTTATTGCTGAGCTTAAGAAAAAAAAAAGCAGATTTTACTGGCGCACACGAGAAGACTGTGGAAGCAACGATGCTGGTGGCCTACCCCAATTCCTTTCATTTACTTTACCTCTTCCTCAGTTTTCTTCCTCCCTTCTTGCTACATCAGTCTATCGGCTCGTTATATATATATATATATATATATAGTGTGAGCGCTGATTGTGTTGCTCATCATTTTCACTTTCACCTGCGCATACAAAGCACCGTGATCATCATCATCGTGGCCGCTCGCTGCTTGCTCGGTTGCTGGCTCGCGCGTCTGGGTTGACAATAAAACGGTCGCTCCTTCGTACCTGACGTCGTCTCACAAGTGGTGGAGCGTGCTGTGATTCCCAAGTCCTCGTGCACTACCGGTCACCCCTGGAGCTCCGATCAGGTCGACGGCTGTGCTTGCCAACAGTGATGGCGCAAAACGACCCACCCTCTACCGCCTTCTTCGCACCACCCGCTCAGCCTGCTGGGCCTCACCACACCGTGAGTACCTCGCAACGAGACCCTCCAGTGTTTTCTGGCCTTCGCGGTGAGGACGTAGAAGAATGGCTGGACAGTTACGACCGTACCAGTGCTTGCAATTACTGGGATGAGGCACATAAGCTGCGCTATGTACCCTTTTATCTGAAGGAGGTTGCTAAGACGTGGTATCATAACCACGAACGCGACTTTCCTGATTGGTCAGCATTCACGGTGCAGCTGCGTCAAATATTCGGCACTTCTACAGGACGCTCTGAGGTAGCTAAACAGAAGCTCGCTACCCGCATCCAGGGGCCTGACGAATCGTACACATCGTACATTGAAGACGTTCTGGCCCTCTGCCGCCGCGCCCAAAAGGACATGCCGGAGGCCGATCGTATTCGGCAAGTAATGAAAGGCATCAACTCCGTCGCCTTTAATGCTCTTGTCATGCAGAGCCCGACAACAGTTCAGGACATTATTACCACCTGCCAGCGCCTGGACGCACTTTACTCAATGCGCCTTCCACACGCCTCCTATGACACTCGTCTTACTGGCGAGCATGAGCTGCGAGCTCTAATTCGCACCATAGTGAGAGAGGAACTTCACAGCCTTGTTCCTGCCAGCGCACCGACTTCACCTGCCCGCTCACCCCCTCCTAACCTGCGGGAAATTATAAAGGACGAATTGGCGTCGATGACGAGCGTCGCACGTGCCCCGCCTCCTGTGCCCTTACATGTGCCTACGTATGCCGAAGTCGTGTCACGGCCTCCTCCACCTACTCCACCTGTAACTACGGACGTCGTATACGACCATTTGGCCGCGATGGCAGCCAAGGCACCACCACAACCACACTTCCCTGCCTGGCGCCCTACGCGCCCCGTCTGTTACTACTGTGGCATAAGAGGACATATCTCCCGCTTTTGCCGTCGGCGCCAGCAACATGAACGACGAGGTTATTCTTCGTACGAGAGTGACCGGGCTGCGAGGTCTGACCCCTACGTTCCAGGAACCTACATTCCCTCGTCACGACGTTCGCCTTCGCCTCCTTTGTCCCACGGTGAACCTCGTTCTTCCCGCTCACCCCGCCGTCGTTCACCATCGCCCTTCCGCCGTACTACTTCGCCTTTACGTTCTGCCCTGATGCCCCTCGACAGCCACTCGGAAAACTAGCAGCTGCAGTTTTTGGAGGAGAAACTGCCTGTCGTCGAAGTGTCCCAATTCCTCCTGCGCGCCCTGCAAATTTACTAACTGTTTGTGTAGAAGGCATTTCGGTTGACGCACTCGTGGACACTGGAGCAGCCATTTCGGTCATTGATCGCGAACTATGTCATCGTCTACGAAAAGTGCAAACTCCATATGTTGGTCCGGTGTTATGTGGTGCTAATGAAAATAGAATTTACCCTATTGGACAATGCACTGTTCGTGTTCTGATCGACGGAATTCGTCACCATATACAATTGGCTGTGCTTTCTTCATGTGCTCATCCGATTATATTGGGCTGGGACTTCCTGTCAGCCGCTTCCGCTGTCATTTCGTGTGGTCCGCCCGTTATTCGCATTACGGACACTGAAAATTCTAGTGCTTACGATTTTTCGTCGCCTCACCTTGTTGCAGCTGCAGACTTTGTACTGCCCCCGGCCCAAGAACGTATCCTCACCATTAGATCCAGCGATACCATTGACGGTGACGCAGTGGTTGTCCCCGATCAGCGCTGCATTTTCCGAGGAATCGCCATCGCATGTTGTCTAGTGCGGTTTTCGCGTGGTCATGCCAGTCTCACCGCCTACAACACGACAACAGAGCCACAACTACTGCCAGAGGGGTCCACTGTTGCCAGCCTTATCGACATAGCACCGGTATGTGTCGTCACTGTATCGTCTCCGCCGTCAGTCGCTAAGTGTACGCCACCAGGAGGCTCATCTAATGCGCTTAAAGCCACTTTGAGTCCATATCTCACTCCAACGCAAACTAATGACTTAATGGCCCTTTTAACAAAACACAAGACTTGTTTTGACGTTTGTTCGGATGGCTTAGGTCAAACTACGGTGACCTCTCATCACATCGCCACAGACGGTTCTCGTATTATCCGCCGTCGCCCTTACCGCGTGTCGTCTTCAGAACGCAAGGTCATCGAGGAACAAGTCAATGACATGCTCGCACGCAACGTTATCAGACCTTCCACAAGCCCTTGGTCTTCTCCTGTTGTCCTAGTTAAGAAAAGGGACGGATCAGTGCGATTTTGCGTTGATTACAGGGCACTAAACAAAATTACGCGCAAGGATGTATATCCTATGCCTCGAATTGACGATGCACTTGACACCTTACAGGGTGCAGAATATTTCTCGAGTCTCGACCTACGATCTGGGTATTGGCAGATCCCGATGCATGAGTCTGATAAAGAGAAGACAGCGTTTGCTACTCCTGATGGTCTCTTCGAATTCAATGTGATGCCTTTTGGGCTCTGCAATGCCCCAGCCACATTTGAGCGGATGATCGATACGGTGCTGCGTGGCCTAAAATGGAAGACCTGTCTTTGTTACCTGGACGACATCGTCATCTTTTCATCCAGCTTCTCGCAACACCTAGAACGTCTAGACGAGGTGCTCACATGTCTAGCCAAAGCCGGTCTCCAGCTAAATACCAAGAAGTGTCGGTTTGCGAGCCGCAGCATCAAAGTGTTAGGCCACGTTGTCAGCAAGCTTGGCATCGAACCTGATCCCGACAAAGTGGCCGCTGTGCTGCACTTTCCTAAGCCCACCACGCTCAAAGACCTTCGCAGCTTCCTCGGCTTAGCCTCTTACTTCCGCCGTTTTGTCCGTGATTTTGCCACTATCGCGGCTCCTCTTCACAAACTCCTGACCACAAGTGCATCATTTCTTTGGACAGATGACTGTGAAGCTGCTTTCCAGACCCTGAAGCGATGCCTCACGTCAGGGCCAGTTCTTCGCCATTTTGATCCCACAGCCCCTACTATATTACACACTGACGCAAGTGGGCACGGAATCGGCGCTGTTCTGCTGCAGCGTGACCAGGCTTCACAAGAGCAAGTCGTGGCTTACGCGAGCCGTACTCTCTCCCCAGCGGAACGCAATTACAGCATCACTGAACAGGAATGTCTCGCTATCGTATGGTCCGTGCAAAAATTTCGCCCCTATTTGTATGGCCGCCGCTTCACGATCGTCACGGATCATCATGCGCTCTGTTGGTTGTCATCATTAAAAAACTTGTCAGGACGCCTCGGTCGTTGGGTGCTCCGACTGCAGGAGTATGACTACAGTGTCACATACCGGTCGGGTCGCAAACACCAAGATGCCGACGCTTTGTCACGCTGTCCGCTGTTGCAAAATCATGACGCATCTACCTGCTGCGCAGCACCTCCCAGCCAAGAGACCACGCAGATGACCAGTCTTAGTCCCATCGAGCCCACTGCACCGGATGACTTCCTTCAATCCGCAGACCTCACCTCGCTCCAACGTGCAGACACATACTGCCGTACAATCATCGATCGGCTCACCGGCTCATCTCGTGTTCCCAACAGCCGCTTGCGACGACAACTCACGCGTTTCAAACTTCATGACGGAACGCTACTTCGACAAACTTACCATCCTCTCGGTAGCCGATGGGTCCCGGTCATACCTCGCTCACTTCGACTCCAAGTCTTAGAAGCCTTTCATGACGACCCGACGGCTGGCCACTTGGGTTTTCATAAAACCTACGATCGCATTAAGACTCGCTGCTTCTGGCCTGGCCTCTCCACTAGTGTTTCCAGGTACGTCACTTCCTGTTCATCATGTCAGCACCGAAAACGTTCGACATCTCTTCCCGCCGGCCCTCTACAACCTCTCCCGTGCCCATCCGCTCCCTTCGAGTTCGTCGGCATAGACTTATACGGACCCCTTCCGCTTACCGCCGCTGGTCACCGCTGGATTGTTACTGCCGTAGACCATCTTACTCGCTACGCTGAGACGGCAGCTCTTCCTACTGGAGCTGCCAGCGAAGTAGCCGACTTTGTTCTGCGTGCCATTATCCTGCGCCACGGCGCCCCTCGTGTTCTCCTGAGTGACCGTGGCAAGACATTTCTTTCTCGTGTGCTCGCTGAAGTTTTACAGGCCTCTGACACAATCCATAAGACCACCTCGGCATATCATCCGCAAACAAATGGTCTTACTGAGCGTTTTCATAGAACTTTGTCAGACATGATCTCTATGTATGTCCAACCCGATCACAAGAACTGGGACACAATACTACCTTTCGTCACGTTTGCCTATAACACTGCCATACAACGCACTACAAGTTACAGCCCGTTTTTTCTTGTGTATGGCCGTGCACCATCTTTTGTTCTAGACACCAGCTTTTTGTCCACGCCTTCTGTCCCATCTGCGTCCCTTCCGGAAGAATTCGCTGCCCGTGTCAACCACTGCCGCACAATCGCCCGCGCCAACACCTCTACCATTCAGGCCCAGCGAAAAGTTCGTTGTGATGCGACACGTCGAGTTGTGTCATTCTACCCAGGCGACGAAGTGCTCCTCTGGACACCTGTTCGTACACCCGGCCTCTGTGAAAAATTCATTCACAGATACCTGGGTCCTTACACTGTGCTTGAACGAACATCGGCCGTAAATTATCGCGTCGCTCCGGTTACTTCGGCTTCTGATCGCCGTCGTCGCGGGACCGAGATCGTCCATGTGTCTCGCCTGAAACCTTATATCCGGCGCTCATACACTTACTAAATGAACGTCTTGCAGACCGCTTTCGTGTAGGGGGGAAATAGTGTGAGCGCTGATTGTGTTGCTCATCATTTTCACTTTCACCTGCGCATACAAAGCACCGTGATCATCATCATCGTGGCCGCTCGCTGCTTGCTCGGTTGCTGGCTCGCGCGTCTGGGTTGACAATAAAACGGTCGCTCCTTCGTACCTGACGTCGTCTCACAATATATATATATATATATATATATATATATATATATATATATATATATATATATATATATATATATATATATATATATATATATATTATATCAATGCTTTGTTTACACTTAGCTGACACATGTGTTCCAAGTTCGGAGAGGCCGTCGAGCCAGGCTGGAAATGAAGTTTAAACACTCTGCCGTTGAAAATAAAATGACACATGTATCAAGCATGTAATTCACCTAAATTTTCATCCTACGCTCTTGTCTAAACTATGGGAGGATCGAAGCTGTAACACTGTATACGATGGCACCAAACGTGAACATCAGTTTTCTTTCTTCCTGGAAGGAAAATCAAAGCATATTTCTGCCAGTAATGACCTCACGTTAACAACTAATGGAATATTATCAATAAATACCTGTTTTATAGACTAATAAAAATGTTCTGCATCACTTTTTTTTTTCTTGGCTGCAGCATGATTAGTGTTCCTGCCGTTGCCATGTTTACAAATACATCAGCGAGACCATTGAGTGAAAAGGTGGATTATCATCAATATTTCCCAATCTAATATAGGCAATAATTATGGTGCATTCACTCTTCTATCGCAAAATCAAGCTCTGAATTCCGACAACATCCGGGGGCGAGAGGAAGCACTACATACTTGAGATGTACACCTAAATAAACAGTGTGGGTTTAAAATTGCTTATAAGTTAAGCATGCTAGTCCTTACATCGTACGCCAAGGACCCCATTCGATAGCTCTTTTATTGGTGCACAGGCCTTCAACACATTTATCAATAATGCGGAGATCGTTGCACATTCGACTATCTGTTGCATAAAGCAGTTGTAATGTGCGCAATAACGCTATGAAATTTCCTTTCACATGTCGCAATGAAATCTCGCCAGATGAAGCGTTACATAAATAATTTATCTAATACTATTTGTAATATATCAAGGCGATTGAAATGAGCGAAAAACATAAAGACACAATAGTTCTAGGTGTAGCAAATCTCTTGTTAAACACATGTTGCTTAATCTGAAGTTGCAAATCTCGTTAAATTAAATGTTGTCAGGTAGTAGTGGAAAAACAATCAGGCACACGCTGTCCCTTGAAGCAGGCATTGTTTAAAGTACAGTTTACGGAACTATGCTGAGTACCTTATAAAATCAGACACATGCAATGAGATGCCAGCAAATGAGAGGTTAACACTAAATTACAAAAAGTTCTACAAAAGCCGCTCCTTCAGCTTACACTGTGCTGTCGGTCCCGAACATCTGGTGCTATTTTCTCATTGGAACTATACTTAGCTCCTTACGCACATCGACGCAAAGAATAAGCTCTACGAAAAAATAAGAAAGCGAAAGAGCTTCCGCAAAGGATAACCGAACAGTACAATCTCGGAGCGTTTACTATGTAGTTAACAAGCACATTCCTTTCCTGCCCCTTGACTAATGTATTGAACACATTATTTATTATTACTATTTATTTGCAGTTACTGCAATCACCATTTGGGGATTTCAGCAGGGTGGTACATATACTTAGTCGCTGACAAAAACATGACGGTAAAAGTGATGAATAAAAGTAAGCAGAGCTACAGTCAGAACTAAAACCACTTTGGTAGCTTCTGTAAGAGTCGAGTAAGATGTTTTTAGGCGTAGTTCACCCTTCAGCTCCACCTATTTATCGGGCACTAGAAGTAATTGCGTAATCTACGCGAAACTGCGTGGGCATGATGCGTTCAAGTATACAAAAGTATTTCAGAACATATCTTTGCACCATTGAAATCATTTAAATTGTATAAGTTCTGTCATGTTTTTTCGATACGTTGTTGCAAAAATGTAGTTTTTCTAATAAAAACTTTGCTGGCAATGCGAAAATTACCTATGTCCAGTACACTCACACCAAGATGCAATTGGTGCACATCGTGCTCAATTTAGAAGGAAAAAAAGAAAACAAGAGGTGGCTTGACGTGACACTCTTCAAGCCCAGTCATAAAAATAAAACTGGGGCATGCTGGGAATATATCAACAGCATGAAGCATGAAGAGGATCAGCGAAGAGGATCAACTTTTTCTCGGGACAAAACAAACCCCGCTTGTGTTATATAAGACTATAATAACCTAACAGGGCCAAAAGCAGCGCTCTATCTAAGAGAATAGCAGAATATGTGTACCTATTTGTTCAACAAATTAATCCCAGTGTCCAATATACTGGACATGCTTCTCCCGTGAAAATCGTTCTACTAACATCTTTCTTAATTTTTTGCGTGCTTTTCAATAGCCTAGTAGCTAAAAAAACAAGATTAAGAACTTTGTTCTGCCCTACAGAAAGTTTGGGTCGGAAAGTAATATGGCTTAGCCACAAATTAAGTATTGAACCTGATAATATGATTACAATAGATTACCTACGACGAGAAAAAAACTAAAGAATGTAATGCAGTTGGTCCTAGCTTCTTCGTATATAAATTATCTATGACTATATCAAAACTGTGAGGACTTGAATTCAACCAAGGCAAGAAAAAAAAAGAAGTCCTCAGTCTGAAAAATAGTTCATGGCTGGTCCGGAACCTGTTCGCGTACTCTACACAGGCCGGCTCTTAAACGGCGTGAGTAAGAATGTTGTTGTTAGTGGTTCATGGGAAAGAGGAAAATGCACCTAATTTCTGTCTGCCTTCAGGCGACACGGCGCAGTGCCTTATAGGGGTGGGGGAAGGAGGGATAAAAAGAATAGAAGGAAAATAGAAGGAGAAGAAGACAGCCAACGAGAGAAAAAAGAAGGAGATAGGAAAGTGGGGATCAGGTCGAAGCAGTCCAAGGGCGGGGCACCACAATGCGAGAGCTGCACGGCTTCAGGAGACCGCGGAGGGCGAACCGTCGGCGGGAGCTACGCTGAAGTCGGAGATCGCGAGGGCACAACCGTCCAGCTTGAAATCCTGCGAGCGAATCCAAGAATGCACTGACAGCGGGTCGCTATTTTTTTGGTTCCCGCTATGAGGGGCGGGCGAGAACAGGTTGAAGAGCGAGGCCACTTCCGTAGGGAACTCGTCAGCGCCGTGGTGGGAGGAGAAAAGAGGGAACGAGGGGGAGGGTTCAACTTCATGCGGCACGTGGTGGACGTTTAACGAAATAGCCCCTCGTGGGACAGAATCCTGGCCTCGACATCAAAAGCAAGGAAGCAGTTCTCTTTATATGGCAAGTTATATGATTACACTTTGTCTTAAAGTAGAAATGAATTTTTGAAATTTTCTTATGATGGCTGTTTTCTGCATTTGATATACGACAACTTCCGTTCCGAAGTTCCCCATGGCCCTCAATAGGAGACTTCAAAAATCATTTTCCTCATTTAAACAACAATTGTAATGATAACACTTGCCATGCCACAAGAACTGTTTATTTGCTTTCAACTTACATATAAAAGTAATTTTCAATTAGACAAATACACAGCTCAAATTGCATCTCAATGTGGACAAAAACGATTATATAGTGATATTTGTAATCTGGACCTAACATTATTTTTTTCGTAAAATATAACTTCTGTGCAGTGAGTATTTGTGGCTCAAATATTCATACAAAATGCAGTATTGACATACAAGAAATGCAAACGATAAACAGTTTGGCTGAATTCTTCAAAGCCTATGTAGCGGAAAAATTGCACTAATGTAACTTGGCTTCAAATACTTTAAGAAGCATCTTTACTTAATATGTAGATCAAATTTGATATGGCAAGAAAAAGCGGTACTTTGAAATTTTTCTCACAAATAACACCCGCACGACATTCTGCGAAATTCTGAAGGTACCCACGTGACCACTACTTTTTTCTCTTCAAAACATTTCTGCAAATAACTATTTTCAGAAGAGTAAATTACCATCATTTTTTAACTATACATCTGTGATGGTCGCCAGGCAGTATGGTTTGTATGTTTGGTGTAGAATAGCCCAGTGCGAAAAACAACAAATGGCTGAGCATCCTTTGACGCTCGGGCAATTTCGAAAGCATTTGTTTGTTAGCAGCAATTCTGTTAAGCCCTTGTCTTTATGCTTAGGCCCAGAAACAAAACACAACCAAAGTAGTCCTAAGAGTCATGTAGTCTCGCTGTTCCAAGGCTTGTGGAGCCTAATTTAGTGCAAGCTTCACCATTTTTTAAAAATTCAGATTCAACCAACACGTTTTGGAGGCACAGTGCATTTTAGGCTAACTTGTTTCACACCAGTTACTTAGATAAAAAGCGGAAAGTAGAGGTAAAAATACCATTTTAAAGGCATTGTAGGTAATAACAAAAAGGACTGCTTCTTTTTTGTGTGGTGCTTTGCCTGAACGCTGTGCTTTTTGTGGTATAATTCATTGTCTAGTGAACATAGGCCTTAAAAACTAACATTAGCCATGTTGAGGTCGATTTCTTGGTAATAGTCATAGTAGCCATATTAAAAATTATGACTTCAAACTTGATTGTTCTTTTGAAGATTTTTTCCTTGCATAATGATATTTGAGAGTCTTAGTAAATTTTGTTATAAGAAAACGTGATGTCATAATAGGGTCACTTTTTGTAAAGTCGTTCAGTTCTACCTTACCTTTTACATTCCTAATAGAGCAGTTATTTTCAATATCGGTGTTTAAAATCGAATGAGCATGCTGTATGTAGTAAGGTGTAAGCACTTACAGATAGCACATGCACCCAACTTTTCTGTTGGCAGTTTATTTCTGTTATTCTTGATTTATATGTGGGGTTTCACGTCCGAAAACCACTATATGATTATGAGAGACGCCGTAGTGGAGGGCACTGGAAACTTCGACCACTTGGAATTCTCTAACGTACACCCAAATCTGAGCACACGTGCCTACAGCATTTCTGCCTCCATCGGAAATGGAGCCGGGGTTTCATACCGCGACATGCGGGTCAGCAGCCGAATTTATGTTACTCTTGCTCCCCTATATGTGTGCAGTTCAGTTATAGTTATCTGGCTTGCACAGATTTTTAATGGCACCTGACTGGTCCTGCTTGCTTTCATGGTGATTTTAACCTTCATAAGTTGCATAGGTTTAACTCTCAAAATTGTTCAAGATGCCAATTTTGTGCACAAACTGTATAGTATAAAGGCAGCAGTTGTACATGCACACACTATTAAATGTACATTGAGAGCTTTCACTTGCAGTTCCTAAAGTTTTACTGTGCAGGAAGCGTTTAAATCATAATTTCATAAGGACATATTAATCGATTATCTCTACCATTGAAAATCGTGACAACCTAGTTATTTTCACTGTGATAAGCATGCTGTTTTTTGATGTGGCTGAACTAATTATTACACTCATTCCTTCTATTATTCACATATGCATAACCTGAAGGATTGTGTGCCTTAAATTTTCAGTTTCATTCTGTGTGTTATATTTCTTGTGCATGTAAACTATTGTGCTAACATGTGTCTCTGACATTATTTGTGCCAATTATTTTCATTTCCAGGTGCCTATGAAGGACACGTAAGTTCTATCGCAGTGACCTTCGAAATTTACAGTGGTGCCGGAGCCTCAAGCCGCATTTCGCCGATCTTCACAAGGCATTCATGAGATAAACACAGCGCCACACTTTCACAGTGCTATGATTATTATTTATGTTTAAACATTTCGTTCTACCACCATCCTGTGGCTTAGGTGGAGCTCGTGAAATTGCGGTGCAGTCACCTCATTTGTGTACGATCAACACTGCAATGTCACTATTCACAGCTGGAGCATACAGACAAATAAAAATATATATTGATTGCAGCAGGGCTGATGTGTATATTAATGCTTCTCTATTGATAATATTAACTTTATAAGTTCTTTAAGTCTTGTATAGAACACTGTATTAATGTGTTGCAATGTAACCACCATTTATGATCGCTCGCATGTTAATTTAGTAGTTTTGTAATGTATTTTATTTAAAAGGTAATTTTGCTTCCGCATCACGACAATTAGTAAAATGCCGATGATTCAATTCCTCATCATGCACATTTAAGAAATATTGTGATTTGCACACAGTATTGCATGTACTCCAGATGGGGACGTCTATTCAATTTACACATTATATTGCTTTGCACTAGATTCAGACGTAACATGCACACATTTCAGTAATTTCCGCATGATACGTCTTTCCATAAGATGCGGAGTCCGCATCAGACGTCTTATGCGGAGTCCACATCATACGTCTTCCATATTCTAATAATTCCGTACGTGAGGTCTACGCATCTTACGGAACGTTTCAGTAGGGATGCTTGACCCTGTTCTTCATTTAAGCATCCGTCTCTGTACGGGTGCTCTTCGCACTCGCCCAGTGGAACGCCTTTACGTTGAATCGAGCGAATGGTCGCTTCACGTTCAGAGATGTTACATGTCTTTTAAATATTGTAATGGGAAGTATTTCATATGTTATCGCCAGTTAGGCTAACACAGCACGCAGTGCCCAAGGACGCAGGAAAACAGGGCAGTCTAGGCACAGTCCCACAACAACATCGTCGTCTTCATTCCTTCTGTGTCATTTCTGCGCCCGTGCCTGAGGAAACTTTTCGTACCCGTGACAATACCCCGGGCGGCAAAACACCGTTCCTGTGCCTGTTCTTATTAGACGCACGGGTCTCTGTGAAAGGGCGTCCGGTGAGAAACATGCACAATGTCTTTTTTATATGTAACAGTGGGGTTCGTGGTATAAAACTTTTTATAGGTGAGGGGTCTGACTTCGTGCAGAACTTGGTAAGGCCCGACGTATTGCGATAAAGGTTACTCGCAATGGCCGACATGACAGATTGAGAGCCACAGTAGAACGAGAAAGCCCGGAGAAACATCGACATCCCTATGTCGCTGTCATAGAGTGATGTTTGTTTCCTCTGGACACCGAGAACCTAGCGCGGGCTACTATGTTCCAATCGGTGTGGTGCTCATAAAATTATGTAGCAAGCATGTACATTAGTGTGCGGTTGAGACGTTCAGTAAGTCTGTTAGTCTGTGAATGGTAAGAAGTCGTGAAGTTGTGCCACGTAGCACAGGATTTAAGGAGGTCGCCAACCACACAAGACCGTAAGCAGAGGCCACGGTTCATGAGTATGTGAGAAGGAGCTCCATGCTGAAGGATGATGTCATGGAGTAGAAAATCTGCAACGTCCGTCACAGATTTCCTTGTCGGCAGCGCTCAAGTAATTGCATTCAGAGTGGCATATTCCGTAGCTACTGTTATACATTTGTTTTTCATTGCCGATGTTGAGAAGGCATCTGACAAATCCAAACCCATTCAATGAAATGGCTCGTCTGGAACTTCAATATGTTGAAGGTGACCGGCAGAGAGAGACATAGGCTTCTTCCGACACTGGCACAGGTCACACGCTGCAACGCAGCGACGAACGGAACTATAAAGGCCCTGCAAGAATACCCGTCTGTAGACGCGGTCATATGTTCTGGAGACACCTAAACGTCCGAAAATTGGGGTGTCTTAAAGTTCTTGCAAGATGTCCTTGCGCGGATGACGTGGAACGACGAGCAAAAGTTCTGTGCCGTCAGGCTGTAAGTTGTGGCGGTACAAAACGTTGTCTTGAAGCAAAAACAGGCTTAGTGAGTGGCCTTCATGGCCGGAATGAAGACGGCGAATCATTGATAGCAGTGATAGATCTCGGCGTTGTTCATCATCTATGTGCAGAAATATGTTATGGCTAGGATGTCAGTATCAGCTTCCAACTCGAAAGAGTTGGGTGGATTAACAGGGTACACTACAAAAAACGTGTACTCCTGCAATCACGATGCCCATCGCCCGAGTGTTTTCTGCAGGATCCTTAAGGGTTGACAGCCAGCTGAGCGTACGGTGGTCTGTGATGACTGCGAACGTGCGTTCATATAGGTACGGACAGAATTTCGCGATAGCCCAGACAAGAGCCAGGCACTAGCTCAGTAAGTCAATAGTTCCTTTCCGACTGAGAAACTAGGCGGCTAGCATACGCTAGGACATGGTTTGTGCCGTTCTGCCTTTGTGCGAGTATTGCCCCTATGCCATGGCGACTCGCGTCGGTGTGAAGTTCCGTTCGAGTGGCTGGGTCAAATTGAGCCAACGACGGTGATTATGTGAGCACGGAAATCAACGACACAACGGAATGTTGTTGGTATTCACGCCAGGAAAAAGCCACGTTCTTTTTGGAGAGATCCGTGAGGGGCCGAGCAATTTCCGCGAAGCTGCTGACGAAACGGAAGAAATATGAACAGAGCCCCAAAAAGCTGCGCTTGTCTTACGTGGAACGTGGGACCGGGAACTCGCGCACAGCACGGACTTTATGAGGGTCGGGTCGCACACCAGTAGCGTCAGCAAGGTGGCCAAGTAGCTTCATTTGACGGCGTAGAATGGTGCACCTAGAGGCGTTAAGCTGGACGCCAGCACAACTAAAAACGTCAAGAATCGGTGACAGACTTGGAAGATTTCAAAGGTTTGCGAGAGAACAGAGAACGATGACATCGCCTTGATAGCACAAAGCACGTCGACCATTTAAAACAGCGAAGGAAGAAGTCCATCATGCGTTCAAAAGTTTTTGGTGCATTGCTCTACCCAAAAGGCATGGCTTTAAATTGATAAAGCCCGTCGAGTGTTATGAATGCCGTCTTCTCGTGGTCACGGACATCGACTGAAATTTTCCAATATCCAGGTCGTAGGTCCAGGGAAGAGAAATACTTGGCACCATAAAGGCATTGAAGCGCATCATCAAATCCAGGTAGAGGATATACATTATTTTCAGTTATTCGGTTGAGATGGCCATAGTCGACACAGAACCGTCAGGTGTTGTCTTTTTTTAACAAGCACAACAGATGATGACCAAGGACTGGTTGGAGGCTCTATAACGTCTTTGTCGAGCATTTTCTTTACCTCTTTGTAGATCATTTAGCCCTCTGAATGAGACACACGGTAAGAACGCCTATAAAATGAACTGGCGTTACCAGTGACGATAAGGTGGGCCATGACAGAGACACACGGTAAGAACACCTATGGAATGAACTGGCGTCACCAGTGACAATATGGTGGGCTATGACACTGGTGTGGCCCAAGGAACGGTCGTCTATATCAAAATGTCAAGATAAAGAAATAGAAGAATGCGGACTGCTTCAACTTGGGATGGCGACAGGTCGTTTTATATCATTTTGTCTAGGAAAGCTCTATTCTGTGCGGCTGCGACAGGTTGAGCTACGGTTTTGATGTCTAGAATGAGAGATGAAATTGTACATTGCTCTAGAACGGAGAGTTGTGCTAAGGCAATACCTTGAGGAATGACCTGGACCGACGCATAGAAGTTAGGGACAGAGAGAAGCGTCTTTAGGTCGCTAATCCTCACAATAGCTTGAGGAAGTATGATGTTTCCAGAAAAAGTCAGGTCAATCAGGGGAGCTGCCAAGCAGTCGCCACCAGGAACAGGTGGGAACGTCGACAAAGAAAGATACGTAGCGGCCTGAGGCGGTAATCATAGACACTCCACGGACCGTAGCCATGTGCAAGCTGCAGGAGCGACATCAGAGCACAAAGGCAACTCTAACTGTAAAGTGCGGGTTGAGCATTAGATGAGGGCTGAATGCGCGATCAAGAAGTCAGTGCCGAGAATCACTTCGTGTGGGCAAGTGCGTAGAACAACGAACAGGACTGACGTGTGGAGACCGGCAACAGTGACGCGGCAAGTGCGCATGCCAAGAACTGATGTTGTGCTGCCGTCGGCTACAGGCTCAGTCGAAGATATGGCAGGGGTAAGAACTTCTTTCAGACGGGATCGAAGACGTGAACTCATAACGAAATTGTGGGCACCAGTGTTTATTAGAGCTGTAACGGTCAGGCCTTTGATGAGAACACCAAGTATATTTCGTCTGGAATTGGTGGTCGGTAGAGGTTTTTTGATACGATTCGTCAATGCAGTGCCCCCTCCAGGAGCTGCATCTGTTAGTTTCCCGAGAACTGCCCAGAATACGCAGGTGACGGGGAGCGGCGGCGTTGAAAGGAGCACATCTGGCAACTCTGAGGCGACGGTGAGCGGCTGGACCGGGTTCTCTGGGCGACGACATCGGCGTAGGGTGGTTTGGAGCGTAGCGTAGAACGGCTATGTTGGAGGTCCTGAAGGTGGTCTTCGGCGAAACGAAGTGGCGAATACTGTCCACGATCCTGTCAGTGGTCGTGTAAAAACTTTACCGGGAAGACCATCTGTTGCGTCAGTGGCGGGACATGTGGTCAACACGATGGCAAGAGAAGCATATCGGTCGATCCTCTTGTGTGCGCCACTCAGATGGATTTCGGTAGCGTGATGAGAACCACTGGACCGACGTGGCAGCAGCAAGGAGTGGGGTGGCGTGGAAGTGGGCGTTAGGAATATTAGGATTTATGGACTGCAGTGTGTGTTTAAAGTTTCGGGGAACTAACGCGCTCATGTTGGCAAACTCTTGTCGCACAACAGCCTGAATAAGAGATAATGGTGCCAAGTTTTCAGGCACAAGGGGCTGATAAGCGGAAAACGCCATGGCTCCCAACTCCAGGCGAACAATTCTTGTGATGTGAGAATTCACGATTTGGCATGCTGCCACAGGATCCTCGCAGGAAGAAGTCACAGCGGTGTTCGGGAGTCGGGAAAACCGTTGAGTGATTCTCCTGCTTTTGGCTTGTTTGGGCCACCGACATTCACTGACAATAGAGACAATGGTGGTACAGTTCTTGCAGATTAGAATGTTGAAGGCATCGTCAGCCATTTTCTTCAACACATTGCTGAGCATATCTTGTTCGGTAATGTCTTTGTCGGCCTTCCAGCAGAAGGCAAGACCATCTTGAATATAGGTGGCGTACGACTCTGTGGACGACTGAACTCGTGACGCGAGTTCCTGCCTGGCTGCCAACTGCCGACCCACTGAATGGCCGAACAAGCTACGGAGCTTCTCCTTGCACACGTCCCAACTCGTCAGGTCTTCCTCGTGCGTCTTGTTCTTGGCGCGTGCAGTACCTCGCAGAATGTTGGCCAGAATAAGCGTCTCAACCCACCTGTATTGATCGCTGACGTGCTCGTATAAGGCGAGCCACTCGTCAACGTCAGTTGTGTCGGTGCCGCAAAATGCACCTGGATACAGAAGATGGGAAGGGATTACAGGTGACGGAGCAGGCGTATACTGAACAGACGGTGCACTCCCTTCAGGCATTGTGGCTGGACGAAGCTGACGACCACTACGGAGATCCAGAGTCGGACTCACACCAAAAATATGTAACGGGGAGTACTTAGTAGATTAACGCCAGTTGGGCTAACACTGCACACAGGGCGCAAGGACGCAGAACAACAGGGCAGTCCAGACACAGCCCCACAAAAAATTGTCGTCTTCATTCCTTCTGTGTCATTTCTGCGCCCGTGCCTGAGGTATATTGCTATACCCGTGACAATAATATCTTAAAGTGAACGCAGACAAGAACCATCCTTCACCTTCCATAATTATTGACGTGTCAAGCTATTGCTGTGTTTGAGAAACCACCTTCCATGAGACTGCCCTGGTCACTTCGTGTGGGGGGCCTAGCGAAGGAAACCGGTGTGCCGCTTGAACACTATTTGATGGCTCCCGCAGTATGCCTTCCCCCTTGGCAGTCGCACGCGATAGATTGCGACGTGTATTTTTTGGAGACTACGAAGCACGCACCAATCACACATATACAGACATCCTTCCTAGAACAACAACAGAAATACACATGTGCTGCGTTCTTTACAAATGCTTCATACTTATTACTTCTGTCTCGTACGCAGCCGTTGGCCCATCTTTTTTGAAAGCTGCGTTTTGCACTCCTATGCAAGCATTTTCACTGGCGAAGCTTATGCAATACTTGTGGTGGTTAAAAATTATAAAGAAATAGAACTACAGAAGGCAATGATGTTGCTACATGCCTGTATATTGACATTCTATGGGACGACGCACGTGTGTTCCTGACGAGGAAGGCGAAGAGTTGCCTCCGCTCGATCGCTGGTGAACCGGGAACGCCATTACCGCTGGTTTTGAATATATCTAATCCCCAGCCTCGTCGTTATGGCGTCTTTTCTTTTCCGTAACATATTTGGTGGAGGTGAAACGTTCCCCGTCTTCACCACGAAGCTTCGCAGTGGCCGCACCATACAGTTTCCGGCCATGGCTACCAATGACAACATCCTGTCAGCGTCTCTATCTGTAGCTCCAGCCACTACATACCTGACGATGCCGACCCCCCATGATCCCGGTACATTCTCCGCACAACCTGGGCTCGACGTCGACTACTGGCTCCGTATGTACGAGCGATTTAGCCACACACACCGATGGGACCCTACCATGATGCTCGCCAACGTAATATTTTAATTGGACGGCACCCCACGGGTCTGGTTCGACGCCCATGAGACCGAGCTCACCAGCTAGGATACCTTCAAAGAGCGACTACGCGACATCTTTGGGGACCCGTCCGGTCGCCAAATGGAAGCGCGAAAAAAACTCTCCACTCGAGTGCAGTCGTCAACAGAGTCGTATGTCTCGTACATACAGGGTGTGCTCGCGTTGTGCCGAAAAGTCGACGAGCAAATGACGGAGAGTGACAGGGCGGGCCACATACTTATCGCGGACGACGCCTTCAATTTGCCCGTCTACACTAACGTCACGACCGTAGACATGACTATCAAGGAATGCCACCGCTTCGAAATGGCCAAAAGCCGCCGTGTTCTGCCTCAATTTACGTGGCTACCAAACACGGCTGTTACATCCACTTGCACCGATCTTGGTGCCGCACCACACATGCAGGACAGCGGGACACGAATAGTTCGACGGGAGCTTGAGGCGTCAAGTCCGGCACCATTTCCTCCACATCCGATCGACCATGGCGCCGCACAAACGCCTCCACCGGTCTCCGTTATTCAAGCCGTCTTGAGGCAGGAAATTTTAAAGCTTGGTTTTTCTTTGGCCTGCTCTGTCTCCCGACCCGTCTCCAGACCAATGACAACAAATGCACCACGCCATGATTTACACTTTATTCCGCGATCCCGCAATCCGGTGGAATGGAGAACTGCAGACGACAAGCTGATCTGCTTCCACTGCCACCGAGTTGGCCATATCTCCCGCTACTGCCGCAGCACTTGGACGCCCTCAATCTGGAGCCAATTTTCCTCTAATCGACCATACGAAGACTCCCGTCGGTATTCGCCTAGTCGTGTGTGCGCTTCTTCCGACATCCCCAACAGCCGCTCCACTGCTCGTTCGCCGGCACCTCAACGACGCCGTTCCCCATCGCCCCAACCACGCCGCAATCCGTCGCCGGTCAACTACGGATCCTCTCGGACGGAAAACTAGATCATGCAGCTCCGGGAGGAAGTGCTGCATCGCTTGCGAATGATCCAAATCCTTCATTGACGCTTCCCACTGATACGAACTTGATTGAGGTGTATGTGGACGGTATCTCTTTGACGGCGTTAGTCGATACCGGAGCTCAAGTGTCCATAATGAGCACTCATCTGTGTCGCCTGCTCAAAAAAGTCCTCACGCCTGCAGCAACTAAAGCCCTCCATGTCGCTGATGGTGGAACTGTGGCCATCACTGGAATGTGTACCGCTCGTGTTAGTATGGCCGGCCGCCATGTTCCCGTTTTATTTACGGTGCTTGAAAATTGCCCCCACGACCTAATCTTCGGCATGGACTTCCGATCGATGCATTCTGCCCTCATCGATTGTGCCGCCGGTACTCTCTGCCTAGAACTTCCTCTTCTCCCGGATTCTCACCCTGAACTCCCGAACAGCTTGTGCACCACTGACGTCTTCCGAATACCGCCTAAAGCTCTCACATTTATCGAATCGGCAACACCCTCTCCCGTGCTCGACGGTGATTCTATCCTGACGCCGATTACTGATGTTCTCCTGGCGCGTGACATTACTGTCCCACACTCTCTCGTAAGCATGGCCTCTAACCGAACATATTTACCTGTTATCAATTTCGGTTTTATAAAACAAGTGCTACCCCAAGGAATTTCGGTCGCCACACTAAGGCCCTTAATTGACAACTACGTCACCTGTTTTACGGCAGACGTATGTATTAAGCACCCCCATCACTCGCAGGATTCTACGTGCTTCGATGCGACCTTACGCTCCATGATGGCCCCGGATCTCGAACCTCAGAAATCAAACGCGCTACGCCGCCTTTTGGCTTCATACTGTGACATATTCGACATCCACCACTGTCCACTCGGCCAGACTTAACTCGTCAAGGACCGCATTAACACAGGTGATTCTCATCCCATTATTCGGTGACTATACCGGGTATCTGCCACCAAGCGTAAAGTAATTCAACAAGAAGTCACCAAGATGTTAGCCAAAGAAATTGAACCCTCTTCGAGCCCTTGGGCGTCCCCCGTTGTGCTCGTTAAAAAGAAAGATGACACGTGGCGCTTCTGCGTGGATTACCGTCATCTGAATAGAATCACGAAAAAGGACGTTTACCCCTTACCCCGCATCGATGACGCTTTCTATTGTCTCCACGGCGCCCGATACTTTTCCACAATAGACCTACGTTCCGGCTACTGGCAGATTGCAGTCGACGAAAAAGACCAAGAGAAGACTGCATTTGTAACTCCAGATGGCCTATATCAGTTGAAGGTTATGCCATTTGGGCTATGCAACGCTCTAGCCACGTTCGAGCGCATGATGGACTCTCTGCTTCAAGGATTCAAATTGTCAACATGTCTTTGTTATCTTGGAGATGTCGTTGTATATTCCCCAACATTTGAGACCCACCTTCAGCGTTTGTCAGCTATTCTCGACATATTCCACACTGCAGGCCTACAATTGAACTTGTAGAAGTGCCGCTTCGGACGCCGGCAAATTACAGTGTTGGGCCACCTTGTCGACGCCTCTGGTATTCAGCTGGACCCCGAGAAAATTCGTGCAGTCACCAGTTTTTCTTTAGCCCAGTCAGCCAAAGACGTCCGGAGTTTTGTAGGACTTTGCTCCTATTTTAGAAGGTTTGTGAAAGATTTCGCAACCATCGTTCGACCCCTCACAGAGCTTCCAAAGAAAGACGTCACATTTACGTGGGGTACCAACCAAGCTGCTGCTTTTTCTCACCTAATCACGCTACTGACGACTCCACCCATATTGGCTCACTTTGACCCATTCGCTCCGACGGAAGTTCGAACCGATGTTAGTGGTCACGGAATCGGAGCCGTGTTAGCCCAGCGCCAAAGGGGACACGACTGAGTTGTCGCCTACGCTAGCTGCCTCCTCACAGCTGCTGAGCGCAACTATTCTATTACGGAGCGTGAATGTCTTGCTCTTGTTTGGGCAGCCTCAAACTTCCGCCCATAATTATATGGCACTAATTTCTCTGTGATCACTGACCATCATGCGCTATGTTGGCTTACGTCACTGAAGGATCCTACTGGCCGGCTCGGGCGCTGGGCTCTGTGACTCCAAGAGTATACCTTTACGGTGACGTACAAGTCCGGACGCCTACATCAGGACGCAGACTGCCTGTCGCGCTACCCGGTCGCTGAGTCGAGCACTATGCATGACACCGACACCAAGCCTTGCGTCTTTTCCCTTTCGCAAACGACATGCATCGGTGACGAGCAGCGCTATGATGCATCCTTGGGCGCTATCACTTAGCGCCTCAAATCACCATCTTCCAGTCAGTCAGATCGCTCATTCGTGCTCCACGATGGTGTATTATACCGCCAAGGTTTTGAGCCGGATGCACCAGCTCTGCTGCTTGTCATTCCGAAACACCTTCGCTCGAAAGTTCTATATGAACTTCATGACCTTCCGACTGCTGGTCACCTTGGTGTGTCACGCACTTACGACCGAATACGCCGACGCTTCTACTGGCCACGGCTTGCACGCTCAGTCAGAAGATACGTTGCGAATTGTGAAAAATGTCAGCGCCGCAATACGCCGTTGACACTTCCCACCGGACACCTTAAACCACTTGATATCCCGTCAGAACCGTTCTTCCACGTTTGCTTGGACCTACTTGGCCCTTTCCCCTTGTCTTCTTCGGGTAACAAGTGGATAGCCGTGGCCACCGACTACGCCACGCGTTATGCCATCACACGAGCTCTCCCAAGAAGCTGCGCCACCGATATCGCCGACTTCCTCCTCAAGGACGGGATTTTGCAACACTGAGCTCCACGGCAGCTGCTTACAGACTGTGGCCACACCTTTTTGTCGAAGGTCATAGCCGACATCTTGCAGTCCTCTAAAACGAGACACAAGCTGACTACGTCATACCACCTTCAAACCAATGGACTCATGGAGCGTTTAAATCGAACTCTTACAGACATGCTCGCTAAGTATGTTTCTACCAACCACACCGACTGGGATCTCGCGTTGCCGTACGTCACATTTGCCTACAATTCTTCGCGCCATGACACTGCCGGTTACCCTCCATTTTTTCTGCTGTTTGGCCGAGAACCAACATTGCCTCTAGACACCGTCATACCGTCCCCTGGAGTACCGACCAGTGAATATGCCATTGACGCTATCACTCGGGCCACTCACGCACGCGAAATCACCCGTACTCGCCTTCTGACCTCTCAAGAGAAGCAACGGCGCTTGTATGACCAATGACACCGCGACGTACACTTTCCGCCCGGATCTTTGGTACTGCTCTGGTCTCCGACCCGTCAAGTTGGCTTGTCAGAAAAACTGCTTACTCGCTACACAGGCGCATACCGAGTCGGTCGTGTGGTTACTCCTGCAACATATGAAATTGGTCCTGCCACCCCGTTGCCTTCATGTGCCCAACAGGCTACCGATATTGTATATGTTGCGCGCTTGAAGCCCTACAACTCTCCTAGTGACGTTGACATCTAAATGCGCCGAGACAGCGCTTACGCCGCCGGGGGTTATGCTACACGCATGTATGTTGATAATCTAGAGGGCGACGCACGTGTGTTCCTGACGAAGAAGACGAAGAGTTGTCTCCGCTCGATCGCTGGTGAACCGGGCACGCCATTACCGCTGGTTTTGAATATATCTAATCGTCAGCCTCGTCGTTACGGCGCCTCTTCTTTTCCGTAACAATATATACAGATTGCCTAACCCTAGTAAAAGCTCTCACAACTCTTAAAAAGCACATAAATCATGTCCTTGTATCGGTTTATTTGCTCATATGCACAGTCTACTCATCAAAGCAGCATGTTGTAGTCTGCTGGGTGCCAGGACACCGTGAAATACAAGGCAACGTTCTGGTGGATCAGCTAGCTTGATCAGCCAACAAAACCGCTACGAATACATCTATACCAATTCCTGCACTCGATTTGAAACCTTTTCTAAAACGAAAGCTCAGTGGTTAGAGCTTAGCACAGGGCGCACACACACATGTAATAAATTGCATGTCATCAAGCTGCAACTTGGTCATTGGCCGTCAGTCTCAAACCTACACCACACAGAAATAATATATACAAGGTTAAGAACAGGATTTACATACACTACACGTTCATTTCTTTTGTCTTATTGTGATCCACCGTTGTGTGATAGATGTGAAGACGCACTTGCCATACTTCACATTTTAGTCCAGTGTAAACAATAGGACACGCTGAGAAGAAAACAATTTCCATTACCCTACCGACAACAGATGCCACTTCATTCTGCAGTGTTTGTCGGTAGGGAACAACTTTTCAAACATAAATCGTTGTTGGCTTTTCTGAGAAAACTTCTTAACTTTCATGTAATATACCCGAGAATTCTGTAGCACGAACTCTCTGGAAAGGTCTCTGCTGCAGTGGCTGCACCGAAAAAAGCACGTTGCCTCACGGCCCTGGACGCAAGGTCGTGAACAATCGAAGCACTTGTGCTAATGCCACACATGTCCACCATGGTTTTCATTATCACAAACGTTCGTTTTTCATTTACAACACATATGTTTTACAGTATTATCATGGTAATATTACTCCTATGTTCTTACTTGCCTTAGCGCGAAGAATTCTAAGTTCCTTATACAGCCGCTTATCACAATCGTATACCACATCTCTTGTCCCAAGAAGTGGCACTCTTTGGCCATCAAATGGCCCTTGCACCACAAAGCACCAAACATCATCATCATTTTGTGTGATCAAATAAAGAAAAACTTAGCTGTCTACCTTGCTTTTTAAAACGTTCGATGTTTGTTTTTTTCTTTCACATTCGTAACTTTTCTCGTGCGTCAAACTTAGACATTTTCGTATCAATACTGTACTAGGAACAGCTACACTCGTGTTCACGAAACATGCATATTACCGTTTTAAATTTATCAGAAGTGAAGTGATGGCGCTGTAAATTTGAGAGATGCACTGAATGCTATACTTTTTTATAATCTGTGAGCTCATATCAACTGCGCATCAGGGCAGTGCTTCACCACTCTTAAGAAATCCCCACCACATCTAGAAAGTAAATGATGGTAAAGAAGCTTGCTCACAGATAATCGTGCGACCAATTAGTGTTCTCTACAATTGTTCTACTGTTTAAGGACATAACACCTTATCGTAGTTATACACAAACTGAGTAGACAATGTGTATTATTGTACAATAATGTACGTTTGATGCACTACGGTTGTGTTCCTGTTCTAGAAAACGTTGTAAACAGTGCGCTGACAGCTTAAAAGAGAGCATTGAAACGATTTTTCCCGAATGTTGGAACATGTCTAGATAGCTTCAGCATGACGAGACGCCACCTCGCGCCGGGGAAAAACAAGGATAAATAAACATAATTCTTTTGGTACCTTATTTTGTGTTCAAATCAACAAAAATATGAACATTATTCACATTGAGTGTCTGAAAAAGCGTCTGCTTGTGCGTAGATGACTATTTTGGTATGATCCAACCTATCTGAGCAAGTCGCTGAGCTACCATCTTGTATATAGCGCAAAGTGGCTTTCGCCGTTTCCTTTTTTCCCTAATACGCTGTCTTTTCGAAGCTGTCTATTTTGGTCGCTATGAGAGATTTGAAATGACACTCGAGATAGCCGCTATGCACTAAGCTGTCTATCAAGCCGTCTACAATGGGCATTGGAACACACCCTATATATAGTTGATGGGCAGAAAACTCTCTTGGCAGGATGGCAATGGCGTTGGTGAAAGATTGCCTGTTGCGGGTAGTAGCATCCGTGACCAGGCTGTTGTCCAACCTCGAATGGTCACATACCTTGCAGCTCTGGCTGAACGTGTGGCTGAGGAAAGCGCGACTGAAGCACCCGTCGGCAACACCAGCATCGGGCAGCTACCGCTTTCGGTGGTTGGCCGCTGCGTCTCGCGCACTTACCTTTTTAGTTTTTTTTGCCGCGGTTTCCGCTCTATTTTTGCTTCGCGGAATTTTCGCTTCCCGTGGTGCACCCGACGCTGACGTCACCCTTTACTCCTGCGAGCTCTCACTACATAATCTTGGCGGTGAGCCCGCACTGCTGCTGCCTAAACTTTTTCGGTGTCCACGACAAGATGTGGCAGTGAAGTGCACTGAGTGAGCTCCCGGTGGAGATAAAGAAAGCAGCTTTGACGTTAAAGTAACAGCTGCGCCTTTAGCACAGTCAGGCAGTTATTCAATGTCGGGCAGTTATTGTCAGACAGCTATTTTGCCTATAGTCTTATCATCTCTTGGTATTTTGCGATGCGACATGTTGAACATAAACAATATATTATTATTTAACATAAAATAGCGACTACGGCGGTGAGCAAGCCCCAAGAATAAACAGCAAAATCCTAAAATGGGTATATTGTTTAGGCTTTGCCATAAGTATCCGAAGACGAGCGTGCTTTCAGCCGTTCTTATGCCCTTTTCAATCACTTGTCATACGTCATTTCTCGGTGGCGCCTATCGATCCCGCGAGAAAAGGAACACCTGTTTGCGTGAGATAGGTTGTTGTAAAGCTTTCCTAGATTACGTACTGTAAGAAACATTGCAGAGCTTACTTTGCCTCATCATTCGTCATTGTTCGTTGTATCAAAACAATGAACATAAAGTAAGTTTCGAAAGATATAGGTGCAAGCAGGCTTCCGCGTTCTTCGCTAAAGATCTAGCTGATAATGCCGACCTGGATTACTTGTGGCAGTGCACTTTCACTAACGCATGCAGCTCTCAGGATGCGCTCGCTATTCAATTCCTGGTTGTGACACCTGAGGAGACTGTATGCTCTTGTAGCCCATTGTTGCATCTGTCAATATGTCTCCCCGAAGGGAATGCTACATGCACGGGACTGTTTTCAGACGCTATTTCACGAGATCTGAAAACCACACTCAAACGCAGATAAGCTCCCTAACGGAGAAAAGAGCTTGAGACGGTTAACCCTGCTGTGTAGTCTCAAGGTGGATTTTCTTACCTGACAAGATTCCTACACATATTTCAGTAATATACCCCATTCTGCATGTAAGTATTATTGTAACTGCTTGAATTGTTTTGAAATTGGTTGACAAAAGTTACTGGCAATCTTGTCCTGCACTGAATGACAACGAAGCACTGACGTGGCTATGTGCTATAAAGCTTTGAGTATGACGCATTAGATTGATTTTCATTCCACCTCTGAGCCTGAATATGAATAGCAGGGTGTCAACCATCACATATCTCATAAAGAGCACCACTAACGCCGACGCTACATTCTCTCTGACGCAAACCCATTACCACTACCGCTGTAAAAACGCCCACGATTGCGCATCGAACACCGATCATATGGGGACCGCACAGCATTATGACTGCACGCAATCACGTTTGTATTTACTATCAAAATATTTTTGAAGCTTTTACAATGATGCTAAACAAAGACACCATGTGCCATCCGCGCCCCGTAAAGCTGACATTCATAGAGTCTGTAGAGCCTCGATGCTTGCCAACTGATAAGCACACCTGCTTACGCTTGTTTGGGGATGTGTGCTGTTACAATCTCGTCGTTGGGATAGCCAGGCAAGGCGATAGAGAGCGAAATATGCTCGAAGTCTAACAGCGCCCATTGTTGATTGTAAATCAGCGATTGCTAAAAAGGCACATGTGCGTGTTGCGATACAAGAAACAGAATCTTTAACTAAAGGAATCGACAAGACCCTTTTGTGCCTCTGCGCGGTTTCTCTGTGAGTTGAAGACGTTCTCCACCTATTGTGCATCGAAAAAGCGCGTAGATTCGCTCATATTTCATTGAGCAAGTGTTCGTGGAACATTTTTGCTAAGCAAATTTCTCTATGATAACATCAAAACGAATGAGCCACTGCTTTAATTTTAGTTTTGTTGCGTTGCTGGTGACAGTCATTGTATGCTCAACGTTAGTTCGTAAACCAAAAAAGGCAAGTGCAAGCAATTTTGATTGTAAGTAGTTTGACGAAGTGTTTCTTTCTTCACTTCCCTATTCTTTGTACTTAAGACAGGTTTGATAGTGTCTACTTTTTGAAAGCACATTCTGTGCATTTCAACCACATTGCAATAATGATTGCTTTGTAGCGAGCTACTCTATTTATATCGCAATGATGACGAGAAAAGTTGCGCGTTATAATATTTAGGAATTTCTACAGAGTTCGGTCTCAAAAGAAATTTCAGGAGTTTAGATCCTCGTTCCAAACCTTTTTAGGTGTTCATGCTTTTAACAATACGAACGATGACATCCAGGCTTTATTTTACGTCTAGTCAAATACATGATGAAAATTTGTTTTAAACGAATCAGATACTGACTGGATTCAATTGATTTTCAGTGGGGTTTCTTTTCGTATAGGGAGGAATAAACCAAGAGAGTTAGATACAGTTTCTACACAAAGCAAAATGATATCGTTGAATTTCTTTAACTAATTAGGTTAGCACTGACAAGTGAAGACTTCGCTTTTGAAAACTACGTAAACAGCTGCATTGTCAAGCTGTTGTAGAAAATATGCTTGCTGCTTTTTATCTACCGCTAATGCATTCAAAGCAAATCGATGTCCAAAACAGTTACCGCAGTTCTTGCTAATAATTTCACCAATTTGCAATAAATATGCGCAAATATTTGCATTGCAGAACAGCATCCTCAATCCTATGTACTACGGTAGCATGTTAACGTATGCAGAGTAATGCATGAAAACAGGACATCCGCTATGACCGGTTGTCGCAGATGCTGTCTTCATCTTGCCTTTATATTCCTTACAACGTTGCCGTAATACTTGAGTCCAATGATATGTTGTTAAATTGTTCGCTAACGAAGCTGCTGAAGCTTATTTTACGAACTGAAGACGCACAAGTTTATATCGGTGGTGAACGAAAACAAAACTAGAGCAGCAACTGTGTTTCACAGAAACCGTATTTACAACGATTACAGGTCCGAGACTACGATAAGAGCTGCCGTCACACGAGTGAATGAAGGTGGAGTGCGTGCTGCCGGAAGAGGCTTCATAGAACGCAGCGCCACCGAGCTGCGAAGCTCGGTGGCGCTGCGTTCTATGAAGCCTCTTCGTTCAACATTAACAGATTGTTCAAACTCTCCGAGGTCTTTACCACGGCATTTCGTAATATCATATTATCGTTTTTGAACGGAAAAAATGCCGATATTATGTCCGTTACAACCTGTCATTTTATCACGATCGATACACGTGCAATATTTGTGCTCATTTCCTGCCCTTATAGGTGTATGCATCCAAGGAAAATGTCAATAAGCGAGAAAAAGTTACTCGAACTACCCATAAAAAGGGTGTTTGGTGAAAGTGAAGCAATATTTTTCAAACAGTTTGATACAAACGGTAAGGAACGATGCTCTAGTGAATCTTATTTATAACTAATTTTACCTTGTGTTATAAACTTTTGTTCAGTGAGCGTAACACTTATTGAGTTAAGCACGGCGCTCGCAGTCCAAAAAGTGGCAGAACGCTTCAACTTTACCAAAAAATCACAGTGTTACACGCGCGTGACATGCATCTAATAATTTTGGAATTATGTCAGGTCCAACTGTACAATCTATGAAAACCAGCTGTTTAATCTACACCGCTGATGCATGCGATCATGTAAGTGTATAGGATACTTTGCAATATTAAGAAACGCAGGCCTCTCTTCACAATTGAAGAAGAAATAACGAAAGCTAGCCTTTTGCGTGTAATGCCGTAGCCTTCAGTCAACCTTCCTCAGTCTCATCAATTGCGAATCTTAATTTGTTATTGACTGTAATAATATTCGGTACCGCTTGGCCTCTTTTGTACTACTGGGTCATTTCACTTGGTAAACTTATGCCAATTATGCCAAAATATCATCAAAATAGGAGGCTACGAGAAAGATGACTTGAAGGTCGAACTATATTTCGCAAAATACTTAAAGTGGATCAAAAACACAATTGCTCCAGCACTTAGATATCGCTTCAAATGCTCAACAATTCAGCTACAGTGTCGATTGCATTCGCATCAATTCTTGTTGAGATTCATGCTTTTGTAGCTCTGGATGTATTAGCCAGCCCTGCCATCACAGCGATGACTGTGGATCACTCCGTTGTTGCTGGCTGGTGGCACTTAGGAGATGTTCTTGTTACAAGCTGGTGTCACACCTGTCCCGTTTATTAGGGAGGCGATCGCCGGGCTAATTCCAAGAGCCGAAGTATCGGCCCCCCGAACCGCACCACGAAAGCGTGGACAATTTTGAAGTGGTCCTTTTTGGTGCGCCAGCGGACGCCGGCCGTGGCCCAAAGAACAAGTCAGAGCCGAGAGTTGATAAACAAACAAATTATATTCTCAACAATGGCAGATCGAAAACAATACATAAAAAATGCACACTCCACAATAGTTGCATACAATATGTCACCAATCAAACCAATCAATCAACGTACTACACAACACAATCGGCCACACTCAAAACAACGGACACAGACAACGATACGCACTATAATGCAGTCGCATGCATTGAACAACCAAGACACTTAAGGACTAAAGCGATAGAAAACCTATTCAGTCCAAAGTCCTTGGAACAAAAGTCTGAATGATACTCGTCCGAGAATCACTCACTCAAAGTCCAGCGTTGTTGTCGTTCCGCAGCTCTCTGAAGTTTCTCTTCCAGGAAACCTCGCCGGAGTTTCTCTTCCAGGAAAACTCCCGTCTTCAATAGGCCACTCTCCGGGCTACAAACTTCTTCGCCGGAAATCCGTCGGCTTCACACACGCAGCTGTTGCCCGCGTCTTCGCTCGATAGCGGTAAACCCACGCTCTTGCCTGTAGCTCGAGCCGTCCCTACGGACCAAAACTTGCGCCGACTACACGGCGGAATCTCAACGCACTCTGGCGCTCACTTCCGTCTCCTCCTGTTCTGTCACTACGGGCAGAACCTTCGCCGACTCCACGGCGGAATTCCTACGCGCTCCGGCGTTAACTTCCGTCACCTCCCGCTTTCCTCGTCTCGGCTGCTCGATTAAATACGTTCCGCGCCACTTTCCAGAACGTTCTCTCATTTCGTCGGCGCTACGCGCAGCGAAGGCTGGGGAGAGGCTCGAGACGGTTCGACTGCCCTCTCCGGAGCATGATTCAGTCGGTCTGACTCCGCCTCCTTCGTTCTAGAAAGATCGCGGCTTTGCTAGGCCGCCGATGTGGGGTGAGGAGGTTCGTCTGCGAAGCCGTGCTTCTGCGGGGAGAGCGCGCGCCCGGGAGCCTTGGATGTTTGCTTTCTTTTTTTTTTTTACCTCGCCGCGTTTCTGCCGCCCGTTGTCGCAAAGATTTGGCGGCGCGCTCTTTTTTAGCGCTCGTTCTGTGACACTGCCCCCCACTTTAAGAATATTATCTCATAATATTCAAAACCACACAAACGAGCGCGAAAAGTCACCACGCACTTTCACAGACTGTAACACCATCAGTCGCTCATGACACTTCACATTCACAATAGATCACGCAATACAATCTTACATTGTAGTTCAATTCCACAACGCATGAAATATAGCCACAGGTACATGCCTACAACACTTCATCATACATTCCAAACAATACAAACGTACAAAGTTCTGTCTATACAACAATTATACAACACTATACATCACATCATCGCACAGAACACTGACTCGCTCGACATCCACTTGAGACACAGGATAACAAGAACATTAACACAACATATGGCACTCAACACTGCCAAACACATTCTGATTCGACCTCAGCACTTATCCTGAATACTTCGAACAGCGCTTGCGCCCCTTTTTGCGGTGCTCGCTCGATCTCTTCCTGTACTTCCACGTTCTTTTTCGGCGAGCCCTTTCCAACGACGATATCTGAGGCGTCGTCTCAGCCATCGTTGTCTCTTCCGACACCGTTAATGCTTCATTACATTCGACGGGTCCTGTCTGTTTAATGCCTCTACATTTTGCCCGGCTGGCCAACTCCGTCTCCTTTACACTGTCAGTCGGTTGAGGTCGTGCCGACGTACGTCCAGTTGCTCGGCCCGTGAACTTATTCGACCCGATCGTCTTCTCCTTCGCTGTCTCTTGCGCCGCAGCTTCACCTTGGGCTCTAGTGAGATCCGTTACGGGATGCTCCTCCCCTGTATCTCGCGGCCGCTGTGTTGGCGAGCACTCTATCTTCGGGTCTTCTCCCAAACATTCTGGATCACTTGGCCCTCGCGCCCCGTCGATGTTTCCGATGACAAGGTCATACAGGGGGGTCGTCATACATAAAGCAGTAACCTTCCCGCTGAAGTACGGGGTTTCAACCTCAATTTCTGCTTCGGGAAGCATCCGAACTGTACGGTCAATTAAGCAAACCGGTTTCGTTTTGCCTGTTAACTCCTTTTCCCGTACCAAATCTCTCCGCACGATAACGGTGGAACTGCCGGTATCTCTTAACACCGTAACCTTTTTGCCCGCAACTTTTCCAGGCAGCGCTGGCATTCCTTTCGTAACACCGGTTGGCTGTTTTGACATTACAGCACCAACAATAGGAATTTTCTCCCCATTCTTCAACTCTACGAATCCATCAGTGACGGCATTATTATCAGATTTCGGTGCCGCTTGAACACAGGATACCTGGTGAGTTTGACTCACTCCGTTCCGACAAGCATCTGCTTTGTGCCCAGTCTGACCACACTTAAAACATTTCACTACCGTAGGGCTCGTAAAGATTGTTCGACAGTTTTTCGCGCGATGACCCACCCGGTTGCATAGAAAACATCGCGGAATGCTCTCTGGTGCACGCTTCTTTTCTTCGGGAGCCAATTTCTTCGAATCGTCGGGACACTCCTTCTTTACCTTGGCCAAATTAGTGCCACCTTGCGCCTCCAAGAATTGATCAGCCAATTCAAGCATGTCTTCAAGTGAGTTAGCTCTCCTCTCTTTCAAATACAGCGACAGGCCTGGGTGGCAACTAGTTAGAAATTGTTCTCTAATTAGGAGCTCTCTAAGCTCATCGTACTCCTGTGCTGTCCCTGAAAGTTCAATCCATCTGTCGAAATAATGGCAAAGTCGGGCGGCATACTGCGTAGCCGTCTCACCATCAGCTGGCTTCCCTGTCCGAAATCTGTCCCGGAACCCTTCCACGGTAAATCTAAATCGCTTCAACAGAGCCGCTTTCACCTTTGCGTAGTTGGCTGCATCGGTCGGCGTTAGCCTGCCGTACACACTGAGCGCTTCGCCACTCAAGCAAGTACTCAAAGCAGTTGCCCATTGCTGTTCCGGCCAATTCTGGCTCTTCGCAATCGTCTCAAATCTGTGGAGGTACGCGTCTAGGTCGTCCTTCCTTTCATCAAATGCTACGAGCAACTTGCTTGGGTTCAAGCGGAAGCCATGATCCTCTCGTTCGCTGCTTTCAACTCTAGCTTGGACGGGAGTTTCACTTCGCTGTTGCAAACGGAGCCGCTCGAGTTCCATCTCGTGCTGCCGCTGCCGCTCCCTTTCCTCTCTTTCTTCTTTCAGCTGGCGCTCCCTCGCTTCTCTTTCTTCTCTCGCCCTCTCAGCCGCCAGCTTTTCTCTCTCCAGCTCCAACTTCAATTTCTGCTCTCTTTCTTCTTTCGCCCTTTCAGCTGCAAGCTTTTCTCTCTCCAACTTCAACTGCTGCTCTCTTTCTTCCTTCGCCCTTTCAGCTGCAAGCTTTTCTCTCTCCAACTCCAACTGCTGCTCTCTTTCTTCCTTCGCCCTCTCTGCCGCCAACCTCTCTCTCTCCACCTCAGCTTCTTTTTCCGCTTTGGCTCTTTCGACCGCCAACCTCTCTTTTTCCAGCTCGGCTGCTTTTTCTTCTTTTTCCCTCTGGGTGACCCACTTCCGTAGTTCGGCGCCAGAAAGACCCATCTTTTCACCCAGAGCAACTAACTTTTCGAGATCCATGGTGTCTCGCAACTCTCAAATAAAACCTTGCCGCGTGCAAAAAGTATCTGCCTAAATCAGTCTATCGGAACACTCCCCTGCACTCGTTAACGAGAACACTGAACAACACACAAAATCGTTCCGATAGCACTATCAACAACTCGAGGCTCTTTCTCACTACTTTGGACACACTGTGCACCAAAAGGTCCTGTTTCGCGGACGCCAGATTAATTGTCACACCTGTCCCGTTTATTAGGGAGGCGATCGCCGGGCTAATTCCAAGAGCCGAAGTATCGGCCCCCCGAACCGCACCACGAAAGCGTGGACAATTTTGAAGTGGTCCTTTTTGGTGCGCCAGCGGACGCCGGCCGTGGCCCAAAGAACAAGTCAGAGCCGAGAGTTGATAAACAAACAAATTATATTCTCAACAATGGCAGATCGAAAACAATACATAAAAAATGCACACTCCACAATAGTTGCATACAATATGTCACCAATCAAACCAATCAATCAACGTACTACACAACACAATCGGCCACACTCAAAACAACGGACACAGACAACGATACGCACTATAATGCAGTCGCATGCATTGAACAACCAAGACACTTAAGGACTAAAGCGATAGAAAACCTATTCAGTCCAAAGTCCTTGGAACAAAAGTCTGAATGATACTCGTCCGAGAATCACTCACTCAAAGTCCAGCGTTGTTGTCGTTCCGCAGCTCTCTGAAGTTTCTCTTCCAGGAAACCTCGCCGGAGTTTCTCTTCCAGGAAAACTCCCGTCTTCAATAGGCCACTCTCCGGGCTACAAACTTCTTCGCCGGAAATCCGTCGGCTTCACACACGCAGCTGTTGCCCGCGTCTTCGCTCGATAGCGGTAAACCCACGCTCTTGCCTGTAGCTCGAGCCGTCCCTACGGACCAAAACTTGCGCCGACTACACGGCGGAATCTCAACGCACTCTGGCGCTCACTTCCGTCTCCTCCTGTTCTGTCACTACGGGCAGAACCTTCGCCGACTCCACGGCGGAATTCCTACGCGCTCCGGCGTTAACTTCCGTCACCTCCCGCTTTCTCGTCTCGGCTGCTCGATTAAATACGTTCCGCGCCACTTTCCAGAACGTTCTCTCATTTCGTCGGCGCGACGCGCAGCGAAGGCTGGGGAGAGGCTCGAGACGGTTCGACTGCCCTCTCCGGAGCATGATTCAGTCGGTCTGACTCCGCCTCCTTCGTTCTAGAAAGATCGCGGCTTTGCTAGGCCGCCGATGTGGGGTGAGGAGGTTCGTCTGCGAAGCCGTGCTTCTGCGGGGAGAGCGCGCGCCCGGGAGCCTTGGATGTTTGCTTTCTTTTTTTTTCTTTTTACCTCGCCGCGTTTCTGCCGCCTGTTGTCGCAAAGATTTGGCGGCGCGCTCTTTTTTAGCGCTCGTTCTGTGACAGCTGGAAGCTCACCGAAAGCTCAAAAAGCCCCCTATATCTTCACAAAAAAGCAGCAGAAAGAGAAAGCCATTTCATTTTTATTCTCAGTCGATGTATGCTGCATGGCTTGCCAACATGCGAAAGCTTTTTGCACCTCTACGTGGCTTTGCATTCCCTCCAGGCTCGTAGCCACCTCTACTGGTTTTTCATAGCCTCCATGATTGGCCTGCCATTGACTAAGTTATGAGTCATTGGGCTACGGAGCTGTGGCCTTACAATGACATCGTAATCGCGTCACACATTTTTGTGATCTGTGATGCCTTTATGACGTATAAAACGGCGATGTCACGCCAAGATCATTTTTTGAATAGTCGCGTTGACGCCGACACAGTTTTCTGATGAATTGCCACGTTTATTCATACATCTGAGCTCTTCGCCTTACTGAACCCTTCTGTACAGAATACGCGCCATCAGTATTGGAACAGTGCACTCACTTTGAAATAAATAGGGGGCACTTGCACGCAGGATGTCGAATGTCGCTTCTTTACCGTCCTCTGAAAGATTCACCTAAAGATTGCGGCCATGCGCTAATCTTGTGCACATGCTATTTGACCCACTGCTCAAATTTTTCGGTCTTGTTGTTGTATACGCAATCAGAGTATTTGCATGGTGTTCAATAGGCGATGTTAGGCAAATTTTATTTTTGAAGCCGTGAGACTTCACATGGTCTCTCGGCCAACTCCAAGGTGGGAACCCCGCCCGGTCACCTACAGGAGCTGAATAAAAGTGTTCACGCACTCCTTCCCTTGTCTTTCACATTTGGCAGATGAGTGCTTTTTATGGTCAATGTCCTTTTAAATCTTTTCAATGATATTGTACATACGATATTTTGACCTAGAGGGTGCAATGCACTTATAGTGCGTTAGTTGAATGCAAAGATTAAGAAAAGTGCGCCTGGCCCTAATTTTAAGGATGTACTAGAATCGCGGTGTTCAATTCTGCAGCCCTCATCGACCACGTTGGTCGTTTGATTTCAGCATAACAGTAACTTGCTGCTCAACAAAGCTTCTTGCGTCGTTTTTGACGGCTAGGAGCAAATAAAATATATTCTGGGACGATCGCAAAATATGTCTTTAATGTATCCACTTTAGTGTCTCAGACGTACGCATCAGCGTGAATATTTTGATACACGAAAGGAGATGGAATGACGTTAAGAAAGCTTTGTAAAGTGACATGATGTATTTCTGTGCTCACTGTATAAGTAATTCCGAGCGCATGAGGTCATAACTATTGGCTATATTAATGCTGATTCTATAGATTGCCCCAAATGACATTGAGCCACACATATCAACACTTACAGAGGTTCACATAAAAACAGCGCCAATAACGAGAGACAAGAAAAAGAAGGAGACAGACAGCGACACTGAACTTACAACAAGATTTATTTGCCAGAACCGCACCAACTCGCCCAAGCAACCACGTTAGCTACTTACAGAGGATTTTGTAGGAATCATTTCAACACAAAAACATCGCTATATTCACATTTACACATAAATACGATTCTGTTGAAGCCTAATGTTGGGAATTTTCACCGCGCTTGTATTCGCGATAAATGTAGACACCATGGGGTAAAGTTAGACGCTGAACAATTTTTCACAATTGACTTAATGTATTTTAGATAATGTCTAGACTTGATGCAAATTGCTGCCACTTTGAGGAGTATTGATGAAGGTACCAATTTGGTGCCAGGTCGAACTGATTGATATCGAAGGTTTAACGCCCGAAAACTACTTTATGATATTCAAACAGCACACAGTGAAGCTCTGCGGAAATTTGGCCCATCTGGTGTTCTTGAACGAGCACCTAAATCTGAGCAGACGGGCTTAGAGCATGTTCTTCTCTATTTAAAATGCAGCAGCCGCAACCGAGATTTTATACCGTGATCAGCGGATCAGCATCCGAGTACCTAAGCCACTGGACCACCGTGGCATGGCGGCGCCAGGTCGGAGACCTGTGTCCAAATCCTATTAATGTGGTTTGACTAACGTACCGCCTGCATTTATTTTGAAACTACTAAATCATTTGGCCTAAATATGTCATACGAGCATGCAAAAGCCGGTAGACAAAAGCAGTATTCACTAGTCACTGCGTTAATACTTTTTACGTGTACAATACTTGCTTCTACCCAGAATAAAGGTAGAGGTTTGTCATCGTGTGCGATTAAGGACAGCTATAGTTCGATTAAGGACAGCTAGAGTTTTGTCTGCTTTCAGTATGAAGCCTTGGTGACTATTTGAATACTGAATGGTTACTGCAAGGTTATAGAAAAGCGGATTTACCACACAACATGACTAGGCACAGCGATGACGGAAAGAAAGCGCTATTTACCAATTTCGAAGCGTATGGCCTTGGGCATCCCATCCTGGCTGTTGTGCATTAAACCGTACCTTTAACATTGTCTTAAAAAACATGGCCGATCCGTCTTTTTAGAAATTGGTATAACATAATTGTGAAACGTGTCCTTACAGAGCGAGGAATAAATGCTACAGCAACAAATTGCAAACTCATGCGAAGAAAGGCAAGCAGCTTGAAACTTGCATGCACGCCTCAAGTATAAAACACGCATGAAATGAGCATGCACAGGCTGAGCGCGAACAAACAACTGTAACAGTTTGACGCTTACACGTGCTGACAAAAAGCCGCACGAAACGAGCACACAACAATTAACAAAAAAAAAGCGCGCACAACTTTCACAATTCTTACTTCCTTTCGTTAACGCGGCCGTGGCAGTGAGCGAAATGACCTTCGTGCACTTCCGAATGATAACTTTGACAAGCGCGCGCGTAGGAGAGACCCTGCGCTTAAGAAAACGTGAGAGATGATGAACTTTAGAGCGCGCCTAATGTGAGGCTGTCGCACCCTCTCACTAACGATGACCAAAATGTGCTGAAGTTGTGGAGCTTAGAGGACCACCAAATGGCAAAACGGTATATGGTGTATATACATAGCTTGTCGTTAGCATTATTGACAACGTCATGCCGTGGTCTGGTGTTTAGCGCCACGCGGCGCTGAGTGAGATGTTGCGCGTTGGACGTCCCACGACAAAAAGTGATCTTGTTTTTTTTCAATCTGTTGTTCTATACACTACATCATCATACTCATGACGTAAATAGTGAGTCAGCGGAGCTCTTGTGGACAAGTCTCTCGTGTTGCATTAAACTTTGTGCAATTGTCTATAGAATTACCATTAGATAAATGCAACGAACATTAGGCATGTCACGCACGTGAACATAGAGAAGGAAAGTGTTAGTTCCAAGTAGTATGCTCCGTTTGCCTGGCATTCTATGCAGTATTCACCGGGCATGTCCTAGTGTATAACACGATACTGCGGTCATATTCGCGTTGATATTGTCACTTTCGACGCCTCCTGCCACCTTACGATTTCAAGCAGTTGCACCTAGTGTTGCTTCACTGGCAGAACGCTTGTGAAACCACGTGAACGTGAATCAACCATAGCGTACCCATCCTCGAATGTAACATACTTTTTGCAACAGCACTTTATTTTATGTTTCCAACTAAAAATGTCATCGATTTGATTCACTTGCTAAAAATTCACAGTATAATGGGGTATAACGAAGACAGATTAGTTTTTTGAAGAACCTGATGTAGTGTTTTGTTGGAGTAAAACTTTGAAAATTTAAAGTTTGCTGGTCAAAAAAGGCGTGCCAATCCTCTTGATTCGGCAGATACCGCATAAAGGACTCTAAAATCACACACATATACATAATAAATGCGCATAGCCTACAGTCGTACGGTAGATTGTTCAACTTCCCTTTCGGCACTTAACCGTACAAAGAAAACGTTCCACCACAATCGTTCCGTTCTCACAGAGCGAATTGTGCGCACAAGCTACTCTTCTACAATGTAGACCTATTGTTACCACGACGTTATAAGTAATGTCGTCAACAGCCGCGCAGGCATGCGCGAGCAGCTGTGAAGCAGCTTTGAAGTCGTTACAAGAAATATATGTTTCTGCAGCTGCAAGCACGTGGCGAAAACTTTCATGCTTCAACATCATACGAAGAAATTTTTTCTGATGAGCCTTCATGCTGTCGTGTACTGCATCTTAAAGACTGTGATCGAGATCACGGAATTACCCGCAAGGAGTAGCCGGAAGAAAACAAGTCTGCCTCGACGTAAACAGCGCCCGCAGTGTTCGGCTGTTCACCCAAATGCAGCGGCTTTAATCCCCGCCTCGGCGTTTGCATTTCAGTAGAGTCAAGTGGGTAGTGGCCCGTGTACTCTGTGATGTCGTGGGAAACAAAGAATATCACATGATAAACAAATTCGGAGCCCTCCACTACGGCGTCTCTCATAAGGTGTCATCCGTTGGTACATTCGGAGCACTTTCGGTTATACTTTTTGCTGCTTCATGTGAAGCAGGTCTCTTTCATTGGAAGATTGAGAGTGCTCCCTAAATCGAGAGTGAGAGTGTTCTATTGCGAGATCTCGAGCATCTCCGTCGCGAGATCCACTCCACGGAGCAACTTTTTCTGCTCCGAAAAAAATCTGTGAACTCGACCGAAAATGGTGAGCACCCCGTGCTTTGAAACCTCTTGAAACAGAGCCAACTTTGGGTGAGCTGACGGACACCAGTGGCGTCAGATGCGCCTCGCGTCAGAGCTCATGAATTGCTAGCGTCGCTGTGCCAAGCGTGCCCACTCAAGGAAGAAGAGAAACGCGCGCATCGCGTTCCATTTTCAGTCTGCCATTTGCTACGTGTGTTCCATTGGTAGAATCCCTTCTGTTGCCATCCATTAGAGTGAAGTGCTCCGGCGCAAAGTTCGTGAGTCACTTTGAATCTGTCACTGAATGATGCTAATAATCATAATTCGGTTTCCGGGCGTGAGACACCTAATATTCCCAAAATTACAGAGCAAAGCAACAAACTGCTGCTTCTAATTGGTAGCAAGAAAATATAATAGCATAAAAATTACTTTGCTCTAGACCTTTTTTCAGCAGCCCAAGTGCCTTAGTATATGAAAGAGACATAAAAAATAGTCGGCACTGCCGCTCCACGTTGATAAGTGTAAATATAGGCTCCATGTCTGCATATTCTAACCCCACTTAGCCTTAAACACAGCAGCTGCAACATGCTAGCAGATTTTGCAAGAGTGATGAATAAGTGATAATAAATGTAAAGAGAGCTGTTATTTCATTTAAGCCACTGACTCGCCTTTTCTATTTCGTGTTATTGTTTGTTCACGTGTACTTCGTGAAATAAAACGCAATTACTAGGTCTAAAAATTTTATAAATATATTCTCATGAGTATTATATACGCCTGAGCGTCAGTGCTGCAGAGCAGGCAATAAAACACGAAACTAGAAACAGCACCCACAACTAGTCTTTGCCATCATCGAACAGCTCCCAGTGTGAAAAAATGTCAAGTACTTCAAAATGAGTTTTCTTACGTACGTCTTAAACTTTTCGTTATCACACCTATTATTTGACCACAGGTGATCGGCATTTTATATTGTTGATTCAGCATGTTAAATCGTGTTACGTTTGTTTTTGTGCACCACGCACTTTCTGGTGGTAATTCGAGCCACTCAACTTTCTAAATCAATTTGAATTCTCCTCTTTCGATAACATAGAGATTTTAGATAGACCTTTGTGCTTACAAATGTGCGAGTGTTGTTGGAAATATGCAATAGGCTTGCGAACATGACAAAACTTGGTGCCTCTCAAGATTATGCTACGGTAACATCAAACTTATGTAATGAAAAAAACCTTTGCAACTCAAATGTTCAACTGAAGTGTCAGCTTCACAAGTTCACAATGTTGAGCAGTAATTATTGCCAGAAATTTGCGCCAGCTATTCATTAAAGAGTGGTTGCTAGAAATCAGAGAAGATTTATTCTAAAACAATATGTCCGAAGGTACGTCGCTTGTTGGAAGTGTCAAGAAGGCCTTCTCATCTAGTTACCAGCAGCTTTGGTTTTGCTTGTACAGCTATATCAGACACAGGGTCACATTTATTGTGTAATTACCCATTCCCCTTACAACCTCGGCACGCGCGCATAGTTGTGCATTAGCACTGAAAAACACACGTCCCGCTCGAAACTTCCTTGCAACCGCATCTGAATTGCGTGAAGACGAGCCTACAGCTCGAGGATGACACCATGTCACCTTCAAGTTGTATGGCGATAATGTTTTGCTTCACCCTGAGACATCTGCCGCCGTTCGTTGGCTTTTGTTTATGGCCTCAGGTTGCCTCCTCCACCTCAAGTGCGAGGCTGCCAACCTTTGTGCACAATCTTATAGCTACTCTGGTTACTCATGAAGTCCACACTTTGCCAGAGAGCGGTATTGCCGGCGCCGGCTGCAGAGCTTCTCCTAACAGCGAAAAGGCCACCAGAGCCCATGTTGGCCCTGAATACGGAGCAGTGAGAACCATTTTAGAGTTGCTCGCGGTACTGTTCTTTTTCTAATACAATGTACAAAATGCTAAGAAATACGCTTGGATGCATATCCATAGGGGTGCTTATGGCTGCATATGCCAACCTATGCGGAGTGAGCTGTCTCATGGAAAGAGGCTACGCCAGACGCAATAGCAAAGTTGATTTGAGAGAGAGAAAAAAATTATTTGAGCAAACGTACTGCGCGCACAAGATGGGCGGCCTCCTTATTCCATGTTGCCGTGGGCCTTCGCCATCTACCGTGCCCGTTGAACCATGCTGCACTGATTCTTCAGGCCAGGGTCTGATGACTTGGTCATGCCGTTTATAGGGAGATTATTCACATCAGAGGCATCCGTCTATATCAAAAGGCCTGGAGACTTATGATGCGAAAAGAATTTTACTGAGTATAAAGTGTACGAGTTCACTTGTGTGTCACTAAATCCAAGCAATGCTTCACCACATGCCTTGAGCAACAACGGAGCACCTAGGTTTAGACTATCTTTGTCTATTTCAATAAAAACATTTTGTACCTTCATGATTTTTATACACTTCCGGAGTCAATTATCTGACCACGGACTCAAGCTAACGGGGAGGGGGGGGGGGGTGTTCGATCTCCTCCTATGTTTAGCCGTGCATGGCTGAGCCGTGTCCGGGGAAAAGGGGATCCTGGGAGTTTAGCCGACGCCGGGTGATTGGACCTTTAAGGCGCCCCAGCAGAGGCAACATACACCTTTCGCCCGGGCTTCACTTAGATGGCGGCCTTGGGCTGACCCACACAGGGGAAATCGCCAGTCCCCTTTTCCTAATTCTATCTCTCTGCATCTTCGTCTTTCTCACTTTTTTATCTTTCCTGACTACTTCTCTTTTCCGTTAACTTCCAATTTTTGTGGCGCCAAGAGTTTACCCAATGCAAATAGCCTACTTTGGTCTGGGCGCATTGGTTTAAGACAGTGTTGTACGGCTGACTTCTGCAAGCTTTCAGCATCCGCCAACTTGGAACGTGGCCTCCTTGGGCTCCACGCTGGGTGGCCGCCAACACTGCAGAACAACTCAAAATTGCGTGTTCTCACATACGAGTCAGAGAATTACTGGCTCCTGCGCTCAGAAAAAAGCTTTCGGTGACAGCCTACGTTGCTGAAAGCTCGACACATCGATCGTCGCTGCTCCTTGTGCGGGCACTGCACACGCAGATAAATGGCTGATTCAGAGTCAGGGTAGTGTAAATTGTACTTTACAGTGAATCTTACAGTTTAGAATTGTGCCTACTTAAAGTAAAATGCGCTGGTAGCATGTGCACCGACGTGGCCGGCACGATAGGCCTCGCTGAGACGAGGCACTGGGTAAGGCTGCTCTCGAAGCAGCCTAGTTGCGATGCTTGAAGTTTCTGCATTTGACATTTGCAACATTTCTAACTGTTACCTAAACTGTACCGGAAGTAAATGGAAGGTCAATCAGTGCCAGAAATGCATTTACGGAGTGGCGATGCCGAGCGACAGCCGATTTTCTCGCCTCCGCTGGCAGTATACAGCGCGCGTGCTAGTGTACAGATATATGCACTTATATCAATACCAACAATTAAAAAAACATCCATAAAAATACCAATGCAATCCGCCAAAAAGGTAAGCCGGGGAGTCAGTTCACGAAGGCGTACCAAATTACGAACTGAAAATTGCGTGTTGTTACATATAAGTCAGAGAAGTACCGGCTAAGTGCGGCCGGCCGCATGCGGTGACAGCTTGCGTAGCTGAAAGCATGAGGTTCGATCGTCAACGCTTCTTGTGCGAACTTCGGCACAAGACAAAATGGTTGATTCAGGTTCATTGATGTCTAAACTATACGTTACAGCTTTTCTCACACTTTAAAGTTGTGAGTACACGAAGCAGAAGCACCGGTAACATATATATCAACGAGTCCGGCATGACAGGTTTAATGCTCGCTGGGCCGGGCACTGGGTAAGACTGCTCAACCTCGACGCATTGAGTTTCTATGATTGAAGGTTCTGCATTTGAGCTTCGGAAAATTTCTACCTCTTACCTGAAGTAAGTAGCAGGATAAGCATGACCTCGCCATACATTTGTGCTGTGTGGGGGAATCGAACGAGAGCTTTTTTCTCACCTCTGCTGGGAAACCTTGCGAAGCGATCGAGAGCTCATTTATGTTTCGTCAACTTTGCGGCAAAACTATAACTATTTCCTGTTTCTGTTAGGAGTGGCGTGCAACTCCAGGCTTTCAAACTCTGCAACTTGGAATTCTTACAGCAATACACGGATGATGTGAATATGACCGCTTTACGTGGAGGTGTGTGCGAAAAAAGGTGCTTTATAATTGTTGCGATACGTACGTGCGCCACAAAAATAACGTCAGCATCACTCCGTGCCGTCGAATCAAGCGTTTTATATTGAACAACACCCAAAACATTCCTCGGTACACCCTACGATAACCTGCACGCTGCGCTATAGCAGAAACAGTCCGGGCTCCAGTATTCACCAGCGCTTCCCAGTGAAAATTCCAGCGCTTCCGGCGCTTCGCAGTGCACACTAGCATCACAGCGGTTGAGCCAGCGCCCCTACCAGTGCAACACAGCTTTTCCCTGGTGCAGCCAGCGAAGTGCCAGTAATTACAAGCGTGTACGAATGCCAAAAAACGTACTGGCAAACGTTCGCAATAGGGTATGGTGGTCTTGGAACGTTAAACCCCCCATATCAATCAATCGAAATCCCATCACACAGAAGTAATACCTACAAGGTTAAGAACAGGACATACACACACAACACATTAATTTTTGTCTGGTGGCAATCCACCTTTGTGTGACAGATGTGGGAATGCACTCACTGTACTTCACATTTTATTCCAGAGTAAACACTTAGGCAGAATGGGAAGACAACGCTCTCCATTACCCTACCGACAACAGATACCACTTCATCGTGCAATGTTTGTTGATAGGGAACCACTTTTCACACATAAATTGTTGTTAGCCTTTTTGGGAGAAGTTTGTACCTTTCATATCATATACCCTGGCATCCCGTAGCACTACCTCTCCAGGAAGGCCTTCGCTGTGGTGGGTATGCTCTCAAAAAAGCACTTGCCTCACGGCCCTCAGATGCAAGGCTGCGAACGAACGAGGCACTTGTGCTAATGCCATACATGTCCACCGTAGCTTTTTATTGTCACAAACTAACATCTTCCATTAAAACTACACCTTTTCACGAAATGGCCATGACTTTATTGCTTCCATGTTTTTACCACCTTTATCGCGAGGAATTTTAGGCCCGTATACATCCGCTTCTCACAATCATTGTGCACATTTTTAGGCCCATGAGCTGGCGCTCTTTGGCCCATAAATGGCCCTTGTGCCACAAAAGATAAACCAAACATCATCTGAGTAACTTTTCTTCAAAACGTATATTTAGAATTTTCTTAGTTGTGGATACTCTTGCATACAGAGTGTTGTTGTTGTACTGTTAGCCAGCCGGCAGCTAAAAAAACACACTTTTCACACTTTAATTTCTTCAAAAATACTTTTGTTGCTCTAGAACATATATTTTTTCAAGGAGCGGTCATTGTTCAAAACTTGGCATGCCTTACTGCATGCTTTAGTTTTTTTTTCAGACTGGCAAAAACGATCTCCCCGACGCATATAAAGAATCCACCATTTTAACGTTGTACAAAATAGTTGAAAGCCTCCTGAACAATTTTTTCAAAGTCTAATCTCACGAACCCATTATAGGACGTAAGTGTCTCCGGCATTATTTGATGATATCCTTTTTTGGTTTTTTGAAGAACAAGTAGTCGTTCACACACTTTAAATGCTTTCTCTCTTGTGCCCACTTCAGCGCGGGTCATTACTTCAAAGTAACGTCAGCGTGTGTCATTTCTTCAAGCATGCGACATTTAGCGCAACGACTCTTTTTAGTTGTGATTTCCGAGCGCTAGTGTTGAAATCGTTAAACTCAGCAGTATATAAAGAGTGAGGCGCTGCGTGTGACGCGGCGCATTATATTGAATATACACTCTTGGCTTATATCACCTCTTAGCCAACAGTATAAATGTGATATATAGGCGCATACAATGGTGCCATGTCATCCCCAAAGGGTTAGAGCAGGCGCGAACGAGAGCGCCTGAAACAAATGACAACTTCGAACTTCACTTCTATACAGTCATAGCCATGCGCCGCTTCAGAATTTCTTTTCCCTGTTCGCAGCACTGCTCATTTTTCTGAGGATGTGCATTTTTACGACGCCTGTGGGATATATTTGTGATTTTGATATATAATGGGAAACAAACAAGCGTGTCATTCGAACGCCTTCTTACACGCGTGATGTCTCTAAAAGTTTATATTGAAGTAAGTGTTTACCGCTTATCTGGCGACCACACTGCTCACATCGTCTTACAAGGAACCGTCAAACGAGTATGCATGTAGGTGTGCCTTGAGGTTTAAAACAGCATATAAAGCGCCATTATTGCAAGCGTCCACACGAAATATGGTACAGTAAATGTAACCAAGAAGTGTAACTGTAGTCTAACTATAAGCAATGCGAGACAAAAAGAACATCCAAACAGCCCAAAAAACTTGCAATGCTATTTAGATGCATGGAGGTCTCAGTCAGGTCACCATGATATAACGCGACAAATTATTTATAAGAAAATAGTTTTATCAAAAAGCAGTACTCAGATATTGTTTAAGGCCTTAGGGCAAGCTCTCACTCATAGTTTGGCAAAATAGTAAGTATTATTTGAAATAAAGCACCATCGCCATCGGTCTTTTCTGACGCAAAGTGTAAAAAGCAGCCTAAAAAGATTGAGTGCATCTACAGATGAGTTTCAAATGCGAGACAAGCAGTGGTATTTAAGACTCGCCTTGCTATTGGCTTTCATTCTGTGTGGAGAAGTGTAAACGTAAGGCATGAGCCGAAGCTTCACATACTTTTTTATTGCAATCGTTTTTCTGTTTCTGGCATTTTTGACATTCACAGCTGAAAGTCAGATGATGGTTCCGCTTCCATCAGTAGTAAGTACACTACTGTCGCACTCGGCATCACACCTTCATTCATTGAACACATATAAACACACCGTAATTCGCTCTATAACGTGCGGGACGTCGATATATTATGGTCTTCCTGTTTTACGTGGTGTTCTGTAATACATTTTTGGTTACTGTTCAGCCAGAATTCGCCTATGAAGTAACGAAAGGCAAAGCCCAGCAGCTACATTGTAACTCGAAGGGGCTTTTGTGACATGCCTAAACAGCTATCGGGGGCATACAGACGACCCTTATAAACAATACACTAAAAATACTGCTTATTTATCTAACTTTTGACTAAACTAAGCTAGGTATCGGGAAGGTAAGGTTATTCTATCTAGATGATTGTTGCAACCATAATAAATGCATTCCTTATGAAGCTCTTCTGTCCAGCCAGAAAAGAACGTCTGGCACCCATATCATTGCGTCAAAGTTCTCGGCTTGCTAGAGCTTGTTGGAATGATGAATAGGGATAGTCTTGCACAATGTGCTGTCAAGAAAGGCGCTTACGGTTTTGTACAACTTTGCGCACAAACAACAATGCTACAGACAAAGAAAAATGACAAATGAACGCAACGGGGATCATCTAGTCTTTGTCTTTGCTGTTTTTAGCACCTCTGGCATTTTTATTTTATTTAGTAATACAGTCAACCCTCGCTTGAGGGTCATAACAGGGAGGGAGTACAATATGAGTACAAACAGAACACCTAAAAAACCACTAAGCAATAAAGACAGGAAAACAGAATGGGCAGTACTTCAACCATTACCAAAATAAGCATCAATTTCTCTGTCAAACGTCTGCACATCGGTACTATTAATAACATGGTGGGGTAAAGAATTCCATTGTTCCATAGCATCCGGCAATATGACCACCGAAAGATGTCAGTGCGAGCGCTGAAAGGCTCCATGGGGGCATCATGATTCAATCTAGTGCTACGTTTTCCGGGAAGGCGTATGTACTCGTCTTTAGGTATTTTGAATATCCCTTGGAATATACGAAACAATGTTTTAGGTTTTTGTTTCCGCCTTCGAATTTCCAGTGATTCTATATTGCATGAATTTAGCATATCAGTTACTGAATCCCGCCTTCTATATCTAGAGCACACAAACCGAGCTGCACGCCTCGGAATACGTTCTAACTTGGTGACCAAGTGTTTCTGGTGAGGGCTCCAAACCACAGAGGCGTATTCCAGTCTAGGTCTAATATATGTGTGGTATGCAAGCAGCTTTACCTGTTTCGGTGTTTTATGCATCTTTGCTCGTAGAAAACACAGTTTTTTAAATGACTCAGAACAAACCGATTCATTGTGACGGTGCCAAGTTAGGTTGTTCGTAATTGTCACCCCTAAGTATTTAAAATGGGGCGTTTCACTGAGTTTATTGCTGCCGATGTTGTACTGGAAATTGAGAACACTTTTCTTTTTGGTAATGTGTACCTATGTTGTTTTTAAAGTTAATTTGCATATCTCATTGGCAACACCACAATTCCAAATCTTCAAGGCACTTATTCAACTCGAGTTGATCATCAGTACAGCTTACAGGCATATAAATCCATCAATCATCAGCACAAAGTTTCATCTTAACAGATGGCTTTACAATGGTACTTATATCATTTATGTACAAGAAAAACAACAGCGGGCCAAGCACTGACCCTCGAGGCACACCTGAAAACACATCTAGCGTAGCTGAAAAAGAACCATCAGTCCTCACTGTTTGCTTGCGTTTACTCAAGTGGGCGCCAATCCAATTTAAAATTTCGTCACTGAATCCTACTTTACTCAGTTTAAAAAAGCAGTTTAGTGTGGTTTACATCATCAAAGGCTTTAGCAAAATCAATACAAATTACATCAACTTGTTTGCGATCGTCTATATCCGAGCTGAAATCATGAATTGTTTGAATCAATTGCGTCACTGTGGACTTGCCACTTCTAAATCCATGCTGACAGTCATTAAGTAATTGATTATGAAACATTATGAAACAGTGCTCATTAGCCCACATGTAAAATTTAGTTCACGCCAAAATAAAACCAGTCCAAACGAGCCGTTTTGCTGCTTTTTGAAAGTCAACCAAGTCGGTAGGCTTGAGCCATTGCAGTGCAGTCGGCCAAGCCCTACGGGCTGCTGGCTGCTTCAAGGTTGGAAGGTTGCCTTAGGGCAGCAACAAACAGGCCTGTCTCAACTCCCAGCACGTTACTGGAGGTTTCTTCCTATCGAAAACCTGCCTAAAATACTATCCACAGGTATTGTTTATTGATGACATTGCCCATACCAACGTAAGCGCGAGTGCTTGTGACACGTTGACTCTGATGTGTAAAATAAACCCGGCAGCTAGCGTGCACATGAGCCGGAAGCAGGAGAAAAAACAAGAGACCCTTCAGTTCGTATTAGGTGCGTGCTCTTGAGTCTTTTTGGTACAAGATAGCGCACATGTTGACGTAAGTGAGATATGAGGGAGAAAGTATATCGGCCTGCACGTAAATTGGGGCCTAATCATTTCATCCTGTCACGTCAAACTTTCCGACATGCCTCACACAAATTCGCAGCTTTAGAAGCCACCAGTCACTATATATACAAAACGCAACCCAGATAGAAAAAGTAATGGTTTCCAAGGAGAGGAACCTCGATACAAGTGACACTGGCGCACGGTTTTGACCTGTATGTGAGCAGTACATTAGAAAAGCCTCCGGCGGTGAAAGCACCGACTCGGTGTATCTAAACAAAGACAGTAGTGAGAGTCGACATTATACATATGCATCAGTGAGGGCCGATGAATCGTAAGGTTTCAAGCTCGCGAATCGAATGATGTTGGTGCAGATATGAATCAACGAGGTCGAAGACAGTGATCCGATCTCATAAGTCTTGTCGGTCCCTAGAAGGCATACACGATATGGTCTGGTGTACGAGAATAGCAGCTTCTCACAATGTCTATCATGGTTTGCTGGAGACCAAGAAAGTACAAGTGATCCTGTTAGAAAGTGAGCGTTTCTGAGGTGGCTGTTAAAAACAAGGACCCGTGGTCGTAGAACTGGATGACGATGTTTATTTAATCAGGACCAGCTCCACCTTCTCACCTCGTTATTTTCTTTTTCTACCTCTGCCGCACCTCCCGCCCCGGTCCATGTGCCACTTCTTTATTTTTAACATACTCCCAGGAAAAAAATAAAAGCGTGACACAATTCATGCTGTTGCTTACAACTTGAACAAAGGTTTGTCTAAGCTAGTCCACCATGTTGTCAGTGGCCAAACTCACGATCGCTTTGTCCCGCCCGTGATGCATGTACGTCATTTGGAGAGGTGTGCTTGTGCAGTCACCACGTCGATGACACCACTGTGAGATTAAGCCTTCTGGTGTGACATGCAAATGATGCGTGCGCTTTCTTCTCCATCGTTTTCATCTCGGTGTGGCGTGGCTACTGTACTGCAGACTGGGACTCTCCTGTAAACCACTTACGGCAGCGTTTTGAAAAAAAAAACTCTTGAAGGTCTTGGGTACCTGCAGCGACTTTTGTTGCTTCGGCTCGAAGCCTGCGCCTTGCTCTCTCATTGCTTTGCGAGAGTATTCCTGTTGAGACGCTTGCCTGGCTGGCTTGCGTGGTAGCGGTGTTGTTCCGGCTCCTTTTCCCCTCATCTACGCAAGCAGATGTTTGGTGCGTGGCAACACCATGGACGCGAGCCAACGGGAGGGGGGGGATTCATGCTTTTCCACGCTTTTTTTTTTCGCCGTGCGTGGCTGAAACGTGTGCAGGAAAAGGGGAGTCCTGGGGTTGAGCCGATGCTGATCGATTGCACCTTTAAGGCCTCCCCCCCCGGGCAAAGGCAACCCGCCCCTCTGGCGCCGGCTTCACGTAGACTGCACGCCTGGGCTGACCAACCTAGGGGAAATCGGCAGTAGCCTTTCCCTGCCTCTCTCTCCCCTCATCTCCGTCTTTTGCTATTTTCAATCTTTCCTGTCATCTCCTCATTTCTGTTTATTTCCATCTTCCAGACTAAAGGCTTAACCTTGTGTGTGTGCCCTCTCTTGGTCACTTACTATTGGGTTACAATGGGTTTTACAGCTGGCGCTTGCATGCCTTTTTAAATTGTGCTGCTGCGAACCCACGTTGCGCTATGTTGGGGCGGCTGGCGTAGCTGCCGAATTTAAATATGCTTTATGGCCTCTTTTGTGTTGCCCAAACTGTCTGATCGCCCTCCCTTCAAGAGGGGGCGCACCGAAGGAACAATGAATGCCTTCCTAAAACCCCCCCAAAAAATGCTCCCGCGCTTCTGTTTGATTCACTGAGAAACACAAAAGAACGCAAGAACAATCTTTCAATTTTTGGTTTCGAAATGCCTAACCAATACGCTTAGTCCAGGTTAGCATGCTACATGCATGGCTAGTGGCGACCTTCTCGAAATACAAAGCACAGCCCAGTACGAAAGTCTTTCAAAACCCACATCTTTCGAAAGCACACCTCTATCTGTCACACTGCACCATTCCCTGAACATTTCCCGAGGCGCAGTGTCTGATAAAGACCTAATCGGCCTGACAGAAAGTGAGCTCCTTGATGGCTGGAACAAACAGCACGTAACCCAAGTTCATAAAATGAAGATCAGGCGTGATAACAAAGAAACGCTGACAAAACACCCAAATCTTACATTCTGCACAAGCACACTCCCAAAATATATGAAAACAGGCTACTTAAAGTTAAAGGTCCGACCCTACATATAGAACCCCTGTAGTTGTTTTGAGTGCCAGCGTTTCAGCCCCCGGTCTCAGAGCTGCCGTGGCCATCAAACCTGTGCAAAATATAGTTCACAGGAACACGCTACAGACAATTGTGAAGAAAAAACTCCCAAATGCGCATAGTGTGACTGTGGAAATCCCGCTTACTCTCGTACATGTCCTATATGGAAACATGTAAACGAAATACAGTCAAAGTAAGTGAAAACATTTCATTTAGGGAGGCGCGCAAGCGTCTATCTTAGCAAGGTCCTTCGTTCTCGGAGGTGGCACGAAAGGGGGCAAAGCCACCAAATTCCGCGGTACCTGCATGTACCACACAAAGTAGACATGCGGCAGCGTCATTCACCCCCTCAGCGGAAGTATCACAAGCTCTTGCGCCACCAGAAGGTTTGCAGGCCTCTATACCTGAGGCCCCTGGGCCTTCTGTTTCGACAGATAGCCCTAAGACTTCCGGACACGCACGCTTGAACCACGAGCGGGCATCCAGAACCTCGTCCGAGGAAATGAACGCAACAGCGAGTCCAACGGTGTCTTCGGCGCCGAAGGACAGGCGCAGGTCTTTGTAGCGCGCCAGGAAGTAAAAAATCATATTCAGTGGGCCTGACAAGCGCTCGTAACTTAACACAATACTTCTTTTAGTACACAGAGCACTAAGTTAAGCTCATAATGGATGCACGAATTGTACAATGGAACGCAAGAGGAACTTCGACGATATCCATGAACTCTTACACAAACATTCGCAAAAGGTGAAGTGTTTGTGCAGAGACACCTTTAAATTTCAGGAACACCAATCTTCTACGTCTTTATGTAATATTCAGAAAAGACCGCAATGACGCTGTAGCGTCATCTGGTAGTGTGGTCATTATGGTCAATAAGAGCGTAGCACGTACACATCTACCAATACATACATTCTTTGAAGCTGTGGCAGTTCGAGCAGTTATTTTAAACAAACTTGTCACCATCTGCTCTCCTCACATACCTCCACAGTACCGTCTCAAAACATGAATTCCAGCCCTTCATAGATGACCTACCAGAACCTGATGTGGTCTTTTGGGACTTAAAAGCTCATAGCGGTGTTTGAAGCGACTCTCGCTGCAATGCAAGAGGTCACCTAATTGCACAGTTCCTCTTTTCTGTGGTTGCGTGTCTGTTGAATAGCAAATATCCAACATACTCTAGCCTTGCCAACAAACCCTACTCATGAATAGATCTCAGCATTGTGTCCCAAGCGCTTGTACCCCTGCTTCAAAGAAAACTAATGAACAATCCTTTCAGAAGTGACGACTTTCTAATCATTCTAAGCACATCGATAGACAAAGGTCCTCCACAGTTTCCCAGGTGACATACAGACAAAGGCGACGAGAAAAAGTTCAGAGAAGCTACTCGCTTGAGTTGGTCGCACATATGTGAATTATGTATAGAGGCAGCAGTAGACTTTTCAACAGCACTTCTTATTGATGCTGCAACAAAGTGTATACCACAATTTTGGCTGTCCACCAAACGACGCGTGCCTTGGTAGAACAGTGATTGTGTGAATGCTCGAAAAAAGCCAAATTTGGTACGGAGGCTGATTCCAAACTAACAGACAGCCGAGAACTTTGACAATTTTAAGAACGTAAAGTCTCAAGGCGCAAGGAAGTGCACACAGGCAAGAAGGAAGAGTTGGCAAGGCTTTTTATCTGCAATCAATTCATATGCTCCGGAGGCGAAAGTATGGAACATGGTAGGCAAGGTAGTGGGACGGCGATTTCAACCACTTCCTCCTGTGAACACACAAGGCGATAGCTTGGAGGAAAAGGCGATGTCTCTTGCGGCTCCCTTCGAACAGCTCTCCAGCTTGTCGTACTATACCCGATTGTACCAGCGATACAAAACAGTAATCAAAAAACTAAAACTAGAGCGCAGATCCAAACACCAAGAAGCATATAATACGCCTTTCGTGTTAGTGGGGCTCCAGGCATCATTAACCTGCTGCAATAATTCTGCCTCAGGCTGCGACCGTGTAGTATAGGATTGGTTATAGCATTTGTCCTCTCAAGCTAAAAAGCATCAAAGCATATCTACGGAGTGAATGATGATGAGTGGGGCGAAGCGTGCGTCAGCCCGCCCGTGCTTCAGTTTGTCCGCGCGGCCATGCGAGCGTTCATCCATGCACCCGTTCGTCGGTTCATAAGTCCGTTCGTGAGTCCGTCTGTCTGTCTGTCTGTCTGTCTGTCTGGTCATGCGTTCTTCGGTCAGTACGCCCACGGGTCTATCCGTCCGTCCGTCCGTCTGCTAGCCTGTCTGTCTGCCCGTCCGTGCGTCCATCTAGTGAACACTGCAAGTACTACCATCTCCCTCACATCTTGCATTCCCTGTGTCACAAACCCGCTCTGGAGCGGGTATGCGCCACTGGTGGCTACGTACTACTGAATACATATATACATACATACAAAAGATGCACACACCCACGCCTTTAGAAGTTTCGCCCCTAAAAACCCTTCTCCAATTTTATAATGCCTTTTGGCTTTCCGGCGAGATCCCGTCTGTCTGGAAATATACCATTATAATTCGAATTCTAAAGCAAAAACAAGACCCATATCCGTTGCAAGTTACAGGTGGATTGCATAGACAAGTGTTCTATATAAATATTTCGAAAGATGATTAACCGCCGGCTCCTACACTTTCTAGAAACAATCTACTGGACCCATACAAGTGCGAATTTTTTAGGGTAGATCCACTACTGAGAATTTTTTACGAATTGAAGCGCGGATCCGTGATGCTTTTGTCCATAATCAATTTTTCTTTCATATTTTCCCGATATAAAAAGCATACGACACTACCTAGCGTTTCGGAATAATGCGGGACCTCTCACAATTAAATGCCCGAGGTAACATGTTGACCTTAATCGAAAGTTATTTGTCCAACTGCTTTTTCCATGTACGGGTGGGCAATGTCGTGTCAGGAACTTTTGTCCAAGAGACTGGAGTGCCGCAAGGTAATGTCTTGAGCTGCACACTTTTTATCATTAAAATTAACACTCTCCATTTCTGCATTTTATGCATTATGTTCTATTGCACATACGCGGACGATGTGCTGATAGGTTACATATAATGCACCCTATAAATGTGTGAATGGAAACTTCAGATTGTTTGAACAAGGTTCACAAATGAGCGGATAAAAATGGGCTTATCCTTAACCTGCAAAAAAGCACTCGTGTTTTGTATGCAAGGAAGAGAGGTCTTCAAACCGATCTCATCATGAACCCCCTCCCCTGGGCATAGATTAGCTGTGAAAAGTGAACATACATTACTAGGCTTAGTTCTAGAAAAGAAATTAACATTTGTTCCTCACCTGAGAAACCTCAAGAACAAGTGCCTGAAAGCTCAATTACACTCAAAGCTTTGTCACGGACATAACGGGGCAGTGATAAAAAATGCCTCATGAATCTTTATAAAATCCTCTTACACACAAGCTTAGATTGCGGAGCGATTGTCTATCAGGCTGCCGAACGAAGCTCTCTGAAAATGCTTGACCCGGTCCATTATTTGGCCATTCGTCTTTCTATGGGCACTTTTCGCACTAGTCCCGTAGAAAGCCTGTACGTCGAGTTGAACGAGTGGACGTTGCAGCTGCAGAGGACTTACATGTCTTTTGTCTATAACCTCAAAGCAAGCGCAAACAATAATCACCCCTCACAGTCTGTAATCAATGACTTGTTCAGCTTCATGATAACCGTCGTTCGTTTTCATGGCCCTACTCACTTCGTGTGAGAGGCCTCGCTGAGAAAGCGGGAGTGCCACTTCTTGATCAGCGTGGGATGGCTCCTGCCGCGCATCTTCCACCGTGGCAATGGCAGCTCATAGAATGTCACATATCCTTCGAGGAAGTTACGAAACACGTACCTGTGGCACATACTTGCAGGTATTTCCTAGAGCTTCAACACATACACAATTGTACAGACTTCTTCACAGATGCATCTAAGTCTCACACTTCTGTGTCGTCCGCAGCAGTTGGCCCATCTTTTTTGGAGGACGGCTTCCTGCATCCAGCTACGACCATCTTTAGTTCAGAAGCCTACGTTATAGCTGTGGTCATCAAACACATCAAACAATGAAAACTACAAGAGGCAGTACTTTACACAGATTCCCTAAGCGTCGTAAATACTTTGAAAACTCTTAAAAAACACAAAAATCCCGTCCTTGTCTCGTTTTATTCACTACTATATGCAGCGTACAAGCCTAAAGAGCATGTGCTAGTGCGCTGGGTACCAGGACACCGCGAAATCTTAGGTAACGTGATGACGTATGAGCTAGCCGCATCTGTCAACGACTGTGCTTTTAAGTCACCCGTACATATCCTTGTTCCTGACTTTAAACCGTATCCTAAACAGAACCTCAGAGCTTATTGGCCGAGTACATGGGATGACCACGCATAAAATGAATTACACGCCATCAAGCCGTTCCTTGGTCGTTGGCCGTCGGTATCAAAATCACGCTACACAGAAGTTACACTTACAAGACTACGAACAGGACATACACACAGCACACACTCATACCTTTTTTGCGGTGGTGATCAGCCTTTATTTGCTAGATGTGGTGAATCACTCACTGTCAACCACATCCTCATCCAATGTAGTGAATAAGCCTCTCTTAGAAAAAAAAAAACATTTTTCGTTAGCTTATCATGAATACAAATGATTTCTTCCGAAATGCTCATTTGCAAAGAACTGCTTTTTGATTATCAGTTGATTATTTGCATTTTTAAACGAAATCCGATGCTTAAACATCATATACAAGGTCGATCCGTAGCACTACCTCTCCGCAGAGGTTGGTGCTGCGGTAGTCCCTCTGAGAAACACCTGCCTTTCACCCTTTGGTTTTAAAGGGGTTGAGGAGGCATTCGTGCTATGTTACCATTATTCACTTGTATAAACCATGGTTACTTGCATTTCATTCCACACTCATGCATCAAATCGCGTACCACTGTCATATTTTAAAACTTTATACACACATTTTACGCTTCATACAGCACGCAATTTTAGGCCTTTATATAGCGAAATTACACATTGCCATCGCAATCCTTGGTCGTTGCTTACATCGCCACAAAGCCATGGCACTCTTTGGCCACCCATGGGCCTTGCGCGACAAAACTGCAATAATCTTCATCATCATAGGCTCCTTTTTTAGAACCCTCAGTATCTCTTTTAAAGGCACAACGAGCGTTGTCCACCTTCGCTATTAGGCTACCATCGTCTTGTTTGGTAACGACATCATCCAGTTCTTCGAAGCTGAGCAAAACCGATTCCGGGGGCCCAGGTTTTGCATCCGACGGTGAAGACACCATGGGAAACACAAAACTTCCAGCTTCACCGCCAATAATATCGAAGGAGCCACCGTTGCTAGTGAACAAGCTGTCCGCAGGCTCTTTGACACGCTTTATCAGCTCAATATTGACATAAACATGTTCAGTATCTTCATTCTTGTCTAATTTGCCACATCTTTCACCTTCTCTTGGACTTCCTTCGACCTGTTAAATATTGGCAATACCTTGATCTTCCGCTCTTCTACGTCCTTTTTCAACTTCTAAGGGCTGCGAGGACGCTTCATTGTCTGTTCCTCTCCTGTACAATTTACGTCGTAAAACGATTGCTGATGAGCATCTTTCATGTACGCCATCTTCGCTTGATCCAGAATCCAGAATCATTCAATTCTGATGTGGTATTTTTATACTTCTGCAAGCTATCCCCACCGATTGGGAGCTATTTCCTTCAACATCGGCAGAAATGTCTTGACTCGCCAACATTGCACTTTTCTGGTTGGAATCTGCCGCCCTTTTCTGGTTGGAATCTTTGCCGCCCAAAAATCCGATGTCTCTTTCCATGCATATGTCATGGTTGTCGATGATTTTACAGAAACCAACTCTGAAGTAGTTTTCAAGGTGATGACTGGCTAAAAAGCAACCAACAGTTTGTGTAATTTAAGTGAATAGACTGCCCATGTTCAGAAAGGTAATACTATCCATCCGCAATTGCGCACTCTATCTTCATCTCGCAATCCGCAGCATCATCAAATTCTTGGTTCACTGCCTCATCTTCAGTTACATCGAGGATCTGCTCGTTTAAATGGCGGACCACAGCTTCTCTAGTCATCAAAACGATGACTTGCCTGTTCACCTCGAGTGCGTTGGTGAGGGATTCCCGCAGCAGTCCTGTGAGTAGCGTAATATTTCGCGAGACGCTGACTCTGACAGTCCCACGCACCTTTACGAAGGCACTTGGCTGACGACATTGTATTCGCAGTACAACCGCTCACAGGTTTCACTGCACCAAATGTTAAAAACAAGGACCCGTAGTCGTATACTGCAAGATGATGTTTATTTCATCAGGGCTAACTCCACTTTCCTACAGTGTTCTTCTCTTTCTCTACCTCCGTCGCAACTCCCCCCCCCCCTTCCAGCCCATGCCCGACTTCCTTATTTTTAACAGCGGCTATGGTAACGAGATTGCTGGCCCAGTTGCGAGTCGTTTCATCGAACACGTGCAACTTGACGTCCATGATCAGCGTGTGTTATAGCTTCTTGAGCGAACTCATTAGGCGGGTGCGTGGAAGGAGGCAGCATCAAGTTCATAGGGTGACGTGAAATTTCGGCCAAATGAGACAAAGATTGGCGAATAAAAGATCGTCTCGTGAGGAGACTGTTACACGCAAACGCGACAAAAGTCAATGCGAAAGATAATCTTGCTGGTCGGTTGGCAGGTACATTGCCAGCAGGTCGTTAATCGTTCAGCTGATCCGCTCTGCCAAGCCATTCGTCTGTGGATGGTAGGCTGTTGTTAGCTTATGTTTAGTCGACCAAGGCGTCAAGATGTCAATGATGACCATGGAGAGAAACTGTTTGCCACGGTCGGTTGAGAGATGACGTGATCTTACGTGCTGAAAAAAGACGTTGTGGAGCAAGAATTTCTCTACGTCGATCGCGCAGCTAGTTGGAAGTGCGCGAGCAATTGCGAAAACGTGTGGCATAGTCGGTGGCAATGGCGATAAAGAATTTTTCGAGCCCGAGGTAAGCAACGCACCAAGCACGTCCGGGCTAACACTTTAAAATACCTTACAGGAGACATCGCGTGATTGGAGGCGGCCAGCAGGCGGTGATGTTGACTTCTTCCAGCGCTGACAAAGCTCGCAAGAGGTCACGTAACGGCGGACAGTTCGATACATTCATGTTCATTAAAACTGTCTGCGTGCATGACCGTAGGTGCCGAAAACGCCAAAGTGTTCCACTGTTGACACATCATGAAACTGTGTCAGGACAGTCAAACGAAAATGTGCCGGAATGGTGAGCAATCGGTTAGGGTCATCAGGTAGGAAACTACGACGAAGCAAGGCGTCAACGCATATCACGAAGAGATTATTCGGGAGCCGGTGTGTTGAGGCACTGGATCACTTTGCACAGAGCTGAGTCACACTTGAAAACTTTACTTCCTGCGGAAGCTGCAGAAAAACGAGAAGTAAAACGAGAAGTATGAACCACCCAATCTACAAAGAAGTATTACTTCAGCTGGCTCATGGAGTCCCTCAGCAGAAATGTAAAACTGGACAGTTATTGCAAGCTCCATCGTAGTGGTTTCCATCCTCGAAATTTCTGTGGGTTGACGGGCTATTAGGATAGGCAGTCGGTGTCCTGGTGCAAGCGGCCATACTCGTAGACCACAGTCAACGTGTACTTTTGAAATTGTAATGCCCAACGACCAAGGCGACCAGAGGGATCCTTAAAATAAGACAGCCAGCAGAGGGCGTGGCGATAACTGATAATGATGAAGCGTCTGCCGTACAGATATGGGTGAAATTTTTGAATGGCCCCTTCTTGAGCTAGGCCCTCTTCCTGTGTAACCAAATAATTTTTCAAGTGGTGCAAAAAAGATGGCTAGCATATAAAATATTACAATCCTGACCATATTTCCATTGGCTGAGAACAAAACCGATGCCGTGACCACTGGCATCATTCCGTATTTCGGTGGGTGCAAAGTAGTCGAATGGGGCCACCACAGGAGGCTATGCCAGTAAGTAGACCTGGTGGGAAAAGGCCGACGCTCTGCCAGAGCCCCAGAAGAAGGGCACGTAATTTAAAAAATGCATGTGAGGAGCTGCGCGATCGCTGCATAATCTTTCACAAAGCGGCAAAAATATGAGCATAAACGAAAGAAAGAGCTAACGTCCTTGGAATATTGTGAAGTAGCGAAGTTCGTAACGGTGCGTATTAATTGACCGGTTCTTTACTCGCAGCGTCGACAAGATCTTGTGGTTAGCGAAGCCCTCAAGCATAGCACGCATCCCAAGAAAGTAAGAAGTACTGCCATGGGCGACACGAACAATAGGGGACGAGGTGGCCGTAAGGACCTTGTGGAGGCGAGGACAAAGATGGGCGCTCATGACGAATAATTTGGCTTCAGTGTTGATTTGCCTTCAAACATGCATGGCAACTTCTTCTACGTCCACAATGCTTTATCGGCTAGCCAGGGTTAGCACCAGATTTCCGGGTCCATAGGTGAATGCAGCATCACCTCCAGTATCTGCACTGGTCAGTTTTCCGAGGAGGGACGACGAGAATATGGCGAATATTAGCAACAAGGCAGAGGAGACTGAGAGCGTTGCTGATTTTGTGGCGACCGCAAGCGCTCGTAACATGCTGTGGATGTTTGAGAATTAAAGTTCTCTGGATGTTGGCGGTGGTGATAAGGAAACAGGAATTCTTGGCAGGCATATTACGAAGATCGAGTGTTGTCGGCATCGTATGACGCACCAGGAAATGGTGGCCGACGGTAGCGGCCAAAGCATGAAATGTGGCCTACCCCATTGCAGTGGAAGCATATCGGCCTGTCATCCCGTGTACACCCTTAGTTCGGATCACGGTGTCAAGAAGAGGTCGGGAGTGGACAGTAGGATGAAGCAGGGCTGACCACGGGACGAGTCGAAGCACGTAGGACTGGATACCTGCGTTCGCCAATTCTTCGCGCACGACTGCCTGGATCAATGTCACTGTGAAATAAGCGTCCTCGTAGGAACGAGCCAAGGCAGCAGATGAGAATGCCGCATCGATCTCTCGCCACACAAGGCTTTCAGTATTGGGCGGCTGGAGTTGAACGTCTTCGCATGACGACGTTCCAAGGAGACAAAAAAATACTCGAGTATTTACAGCTAATAAACGAATGAAGTAATCCCGACAACAGTAGCTAAGTTGGCGCAAACAGGAGACAACCCGTCCTCTTCTTCATCGACGTGTATGTGAGCCGCACATAGCAATATTGTTGAGATTCGAGCTTTCAGAAAGCATATGTGCTTAACATCAGCACTAGGTTTGGCGTTGAAACTAGAAAACGCATCCAGAATATACTAAAAAAAAAACACACTCGCAGAAAATTCCTGTTACCATGAAGCTGTCTTGTTACCATGAAGTAATGTTTTCCTAAACAGTTCAGAAATTAGCCATTTTTGTTCACTGAAGAAGCACAATTTTGTTTTGAGCACAATTAAAATGACCACCGAAATTGCGCGAACTTGTTGTGTGAAATTGGCTTTATTCTTGAGTTCGCTATGAAAACCAGAATAGGAGCCTAGAAAAAACACAAGATTGTTTGTAGAAACACAGGCCCGAGCAGCACCCCATGTTCGAGAATTTTAAAACTATTAGGTGAATTGCTTTTCCGGTGAGCGGCAACCAACTCAGTGGGCATTTTTCTCTGCCACCAAAGGTGCGCAGCGAAAAACACCTCTATAAATGCTAGCATACTAAATCATCGGAAAGTATGCGCAGTGCGTTTGAACGCATGTCAATTGTATCGCTTGCAGGATTTTACTGCAACACGAAATGTTCCTACATTTTCTTTTCAGACAAGGTTATTCGGCATGCGATGCGATTTCACAAGTCACTGTGTAGAAGGCACGTGTTGCTTGCGAAGGAACACGGAGCTGCCTACTTGCCAGCTATTGGCCCGTGAGAACCAACCTTGCAGCCTGCAAGCTGTACAAGGAATATTCACACCACACTGCCCATGTGGACATGGTGAAGGTAATTGTGATGTCTTCACTTGTCATCGAACATCGACTTCTATAAAAGATATAAACTGAAGGATGGTTGAGCGTCCTCAACGTGCCAGAGGAAACAAAGAATGCTTTTCGAATGTTACCAATATCCAATGTATATATATATATATATATATATATATATATATGCGTTGTTGTGTGTGCGTGACCTCATTCTCATGCTTCTTTATGTTTCTCAGGAATTGAACCTCCTTAACACGGATTTGGTCTACGATACTCCCTGCTCATCATTCTTTAAAACGACGGAGCGAGTAATAGGACAATGTATTGCATGGTTCGGCAGTTCTCAGCATTTGGCGTCTTTTTTAGGAACATTCATTTATACTAACGTCATTACCTAATATAATAATATAATAATAATAATAATAATAATAATAACTGTTTTAATGCTAGTATGTGTGCATAAATGTTACACGTTTCCGAGATAACGCAAGAAGAGTCATATAAAACTGACTCCTCACATGACGTACATTCGGGCTCCTAAACAAAATGTACAGCAGTTGGGTGAGCGAAAACATTCTTAGCGGCGCAGTCAAAATGGATCATTGCGAAGAAATTATGGATGATTACATAAACTTGAATCCTCTAATATTGATACGAGTGTGTTATCGCAATAGAATATAAGGACATTAAGAGAGTGAAGAGGACATTCAGGAAATTGCAATAATAATAATAAAACTTCAAGAAAAGCTAACAATATAGTATCCACCGTAAAAGTTTGTGGCCTGTGAAGCGCGTGTCATAGCAACGGAAAACTGCTTTACTGCACCACCTACTGCACCGCGGCGTGCTGTCGGTGCTCCCATACACGGCATCGGTGAACAAGAGCGGTGCCTTCAAACAACACACCGCTGCTGGATAAATCTAGGACGCCGTGGCAGATACCCTCAACTCTATGGTGCACGTCAGTGTAGGTGGCATAGCAACGCAATTTTTTGCCGGTCCGTCACGCGCTCCCCATCTCGTGAACGTTTGAGGCTTACAGTGCAAAACTTTAAAAATAAAACGCAGTGAAGTAGGGTAGGGTTGGGTAAAATGAGACACGGGACAAAACGCGACTATATTACTTTACCAAAATCTGTAGCTTACAAAAAAACCTACTTTTGTTTGTTTCTTTTTTGCAGCAATAAGATGTGATTTTTGTCTACTTTTTCATGTGCAAAAGTCGATGATTGCTGAGTGTTAGCGCTGAGAAACGTACTCAGCTGGTTTCAGTGTGTTTGTGACCCGTGAAAAAGGGCCGACATTCTATTCGGCAAAACATTTATATCTGTGCATAGAACTGCTGCTGCACCAGTACAGCAACATAAATGTTCATTTTGTTACTGTAGAGTACAGGTTACATAACACAAAAAGTTTAGTTAGTTTGGTGCTCAAAGAAAAAGCGGAAGTTCTTATTGAATTGTGCCTTGTGAACGGGGCAAAACCTGAAAAAAATCATTCAATTGCCTCTTGGAGTGACTGAATAATTGAACAAATAAGTACTACTCATAATAAAATAGGTTTCTTTGTTTCGGAGGGTTTGAACACTGAATGAAATATCGTTCAAAGTTTCTAGAAAAAAAACTTCCCAAATAAACACTAATTACAGCTCAAGACATGACTCCCTTCATTCATGCTGCATTGAGGTTTTTTTTTCAATGATGATCTTAAGAGACGCATATACAATGGCGGAGTCTCTAAGTCTTATGTTAACAAAGACGTCTTGGAATTTACTTTGAACAACGTTTCTCCAATAACCAATGTAAAAAAATGAACACTAGAAAATCTGAACCTAGCACAGGTTTAGGTTCATTGCTTCACAAAACCTGCCAGATGAAGTTAAAAGCCTTGAACCGCCTGAGAATCTCTACATCCAAACGGCAAAAACAAGCAAACATATGTCAAAACATATCTATGATTCAATTTTCGAATAATTTATTGATTTACAGAAGATAGCATTTGCAAAAAGAAAGAATGGTGTTGTTTCATGTGCAAGGAGTTTTGGAGATAAAAAACAACGCGTTCGGTCTCAAGTACAAGGACTGGGCTTCTTTAGACTGCGTAAAGGCCCTGAAAGTGAATTTCAAGTCTCTCGACTGTGAAAACTGAAGAAATGCCTTTTTTCACTCTGTATTGTTTTGTCCACAAGTTCAAACACATTGAGATACCTGGGGCATTTCCGTTTATTTTTCAACTGATGTTTTGCACGGTGGCAACATATCAACGTTCATGTAGCCTATACCTTGCATCCTAAGAAATGTTGTCCTAAATCAGGCCACTGTTACGCGAACGTAAGAATATATTGAAATATGTAAAGTTCAAGTGAATGCATTTAAATTCTTTTAAAAACACTTCATCCGGAGCTTTCTAGTTGATTTTAGGCTCTTTACAATATTATACAGGTCATATTCACTGATCCCGCCATGTAAAGAAAAACTGCTACATTTGTCAACTAATTGCTTATTGATTCTTTGCCATACTTTGTTCGATGTGCAAATAAAAGAAGTGACGTCCTTCCTAGGTTATATTCAGTATCACGAGTGAGGCACATAGTGCTAATTGAAGGAAATTCTTGATTACAAGTATAAGTAAGAAATATTAGTTTGTAGAAGTCAGAGAAGGACAAGTCATGAAAAACATTAAACGAATTGCTAAGCCCCTTTCGAAGTTTTTAGTACCTTCAATATTTCTTGTCAAAGTGTAAATCAGTCCTTGTGAGCCCCTCTAGTTACATGTGCCGTCAACTCAGCTTCAGTATGTGAGATATAAATGCACAACAAAATCAAAGCTGTTCTGTCAGAGAATGTGCGAGATGACTCATGCGGATGAAAACACGTATGAGACGATCCGTTGACATTTCGACATGAGCGATGTGATTAGGCCAGCCCAAGTTATTTCGGACGTCTACGCCCAGGCACATGCAACAACTGTTACTACATGTGATTTATCCGCTTATATTACACATTAGAAATTTGCGTTGCAGACTACTTATTTTTATTTCCCCCACCGCGGTGGTCTAGTGGCTAAGGCACTCGGTTGCTGACCCGCAGGTCACGGGATTGAATCTTGGCTGTGGTGGCTGCATTTACATTGAAGGCGGAAGTGTTGTAGGCCTGTGTTCTCAGATTTGGGTGCACGTTAAAGAACCCCTGGTTATCGAAATTTCTGGAGCCCTCTACTAAGACGTCTCTCATATACATATGGTGGTTTCGGGACGTTAAACCCCACATATCAAAAAATCAATCAATAAATAATTACTTATTTTTATTTCTAGCTTAAACGCAAGAAGTTAGAATGACCCAATACTGTGACATTATGAGTTCTCGTAAAATTCTTGGCGTATTTATTTTCTGCAAAGGCAGAATTTTCACAGTTCCAAAGCAGTAGATTGGAGGCAATTACACATCCAGATCTTGCCAAGCCCGTTCTTTTGAGAGGTGATATCCTGACGTATATTCAGATGATACCTGCACATTTTATGGATGAACTCACGCATCACTCAGGAACAATTTCTGGAAATGTGCAATAATTGCCGAAGAAAATGCTCTTTCCCCAAATTAAACTGTGGCGCAGTGGACGACTGCACTGCACAGCTTCAACCTCTAGGACCAACTGTGGTCATCGACAACTCGGTGAGGCGGTGAGAAGTGAGGGTCTCCAGTCCTCCTCGGAGGGGGGCTCAGACCCAGACAACGAATTTGCAAGAGTTATTAGTGAAGTTGTTTTACAATTGTTTCACGAGTGTTTACAACTGGTAACTGGTACAGTTGTACCAGGTATTTTACAGCACACCCTAGTTTAGGCATACTGTAGAGTTGTGTGAAGCGTTTATTTAGGTGCGGCTGCCACGGCGACATTTTACTCGCTGCCGCGACAATCAAGTAAGCCGGTAAAGACGGTAACCAAATAAACACCCGGTGGGTGCTTAGGTTTAGACCCATCATTTTGCTTTAAATTTATATTGATCTTATAAATATGCCCGCCGAAGGTGCACAGCTCTTTTCCCGTCACAAAACTGTCAGAGATAAAGCTTTATGTGAACTGCAATAAATTTCATTGTGGTACGAGAATACCTGGTTTGACTGGGTGCATTTTGTATAAACTCGAGCATCGGTGGAAACTCGAGCAATCAAATTTTATTCTAGACAAAATAAAAACTGCTCTGTTTTCATGATCTTTATGTTAAAGCAGCACGGGATTTCATACGTGCAATTCCACTTATCGCACTATTTTGAACTTAGCAAACTAAAAAATTGATTTTATGTCTTTTTTGTTGTAACACACTATTTTTTATTATTATTAGTGTACCTACAACCACATCAGTTCTTGCAGCAAAACATGTGCGGCTCTTTTGAATCCATTAAAATGGTATTGTAATTGTGATATGTCTTTTAACGACTCTCATTTTGTGTACATCATGAAAATTTTTTTCAGGGCAATGCGTGAACCACATTTGTAAGAAAATGAAACCCAAGCGACGCCCTCCACCAAATCCAGGCTTCTCGATACAAAGACGCGTTGTGCAAACTAGGCACCCTTTAAACACGAAAAGCAAAACTAACTTTTTTCCTTCCTTCCTTCCTTTCTTCCTCTATTGAAATAAGAAACTAATCAATATCTTTGTATATATTGCCTAGCGCAAATCTGTACTATTGGTCGCTTGTTTGTGTTTAACATACAGTATTGAACTGCATTTGCCACACTGCATACTAGAGTCCCTTTTTACGCGATAACGTTGAAGAGCTGGTTTCGCGGAAAAGCCGGCGTTTGCATCAGCCTCCGCATGAACTTCATTCATTTTGAGCGTAAAATCATCTTCTCTGTGACTTAGAAATGTAAAAGTGTGCTAATACAGTAAAGCATGGCAATTTCTGGGTCACACTTATGATCAAACTCAGGCCATCTACGTGGCAAAAAGGTGTTCTACCACTGAGTCCCGAATGTATTTTGTAGCATTTCTTCTAAAGGGTATTGAAAATTATGGCAAGTGTATTTATTTATTTATTTGATTTGTCTACACAGAATCACAAGGACAGAGAGGAAAGAGGGAGAGAGCGAGCTGGCAACGGCTGTACCCCTCTAGGTGTCAGTTGTCAGCTTGCTATTACTGAGTGATGCATTCACTAAGCAAAAAATATAACTCAAGCACTCCGCAAGCAATCAAAGGCTTGCATATTTATATTCTGTACATGTTCACGAAAATATAAAAACGTCATTCGAATCCAGTCGCGTAGGAAGGCTGGTAAAATGCACACCTCATCAAATTAAGTTCGAAGTCTTGCGTGCTTTTAAATTCTTTTTAAATGTGATTTTATCGAGAGTCAGGCGCACAAAATGTGTACTGGAAGAAATGATTGGTACCTGCAATATGGGCTTGTATGCGCGTTTTCCAGGCTTTGTAAGCCAAGAAAAAACAACAAAATGAAAGTCACTTGATGAAGAGATGTTAGGAGAACATTGTGTATATTATGTGAAATAATGTTAAAATATTTTAGCGGTGTGTAAAGATGTCGCAAAACAGAATGGCGTCTTTTCAGCTAATAAAACAGTACTTGAGTACTGTATCTGATCGGCGACAGACACTGCAGTTATTTGAAGAACAAAAAAATTGCCCGCAGCTTCCCTCGGGGGAACACTGAGGAGGATGCGGAGCATATAATTGGTTAACGGGGTGTTAAAGTGCGACTTACTTGGGTCGATGGCTAAATTGGTTAACGTGGTTGTAGGAGGGGGTGTTAAATGAGTGAACACGTACACACGTATGCGAAAGGGCGGCGCTGGTCGAAGGGACGTCGATCATTGTGTTTGTGGATTCGTTGGCATTCATTTCACGGCGACTTCGGACGTCGACGCGCCGTACAAACCAACGGACGAGCGGCAACTGAGCGAGCGAGCACCGACCTTGAGTATATATACAGCGCGACGGCGCATGCGCTGTCAGCTGTTGAGTGTTCTCGAAGGAGAAGCGCGCGCGCGGCACAGATGGCGACGGCGCGACGGCGCATGCGCTGTCAGCTGTCGAATGTTCTCGAAGGAGAAGCGCGCGCGGCACAGATGGTGGGCGACGGCGCGACGGCGCATGCGCGTGCGTCAGCTGTCGAATGTTCGAGAAGCGGTGCAGACGGCGCGGACGGCGCACTACAAGGCGCGAGTATAAGATGCTTCCGCATCTAAAAAGTGATTTCCTTTCCAGCCTTCATTTCACCGGCAGTGTATCAGTATGAACTTTATAAACGGAGGTTTTTGTATAAAAATTATACAGTTCTTTAACACATCTTAGTGCATCAGCTCTTCAAAGACTGGAATATTGTGCTGTAAATGGAAGTTGGAAAAAACGTAGATAACAAATATTTTCAGTCTCCTTTGCGATATTCAGTGTGAGTCTGTGTACGTAAGTGTGATACTGTTTCGATTCTCCAGCCTCATACAGTGTACTTTGTCCGTCTTGTCCAGGATGTCATTACTTGGGCGTGAAGTTAATGCCTGGCTGCAATAATTGGATCTTGAGTTTGGAGAACGAAGTGTTCTTTGTGTATATGTGAAGTTGGGATGATGTAGGTTATCTGTAAACTGGGATTCCGTATTGTTTTGAATTTACCCTGTAAGTTAACATAAAATTATGGGAAGAACTCAGCAGGATTAAGTTTGGTTGCTTGTTTGAAGAGTCGTTGTGTTCTTATAAGATTGTGTAGAGGACAACGAAAGAAGCCTGTGTTGGACATGGTGAAGTGCACACTTACCGGCAGTTTTTTTCCATGGGGAAGTACTTTTCGAAAAGGGGATTTTTGTGATGTGAATATGCGCGTTTGAAAACTGTGCGACACCATGAGCCTAAACAGAAGATGACAACAAAATAACGTGACACTGCAGCACGTGTGAGCATGAACAATGTTTGGTCCAATGAAGAGCGTCCACGAACAGCCAGCGGATATGCCACGGGTGCAGAACGGTAGATTGGACAGACGTGGCTCATTTGGCACCGACTGAAAAAAAGCGACCAGGGCGAGGGAATGATGGCTGGCAGAGAAACCTGCATAAAGGTGGTCACCGCGGGCTGTCATCTAGACAGAGACGCTTTTTGTCAATTGGCCTTGGAGAGCCTGTCCTAGGTATACAGCGTCGTGTCCGAGCTCCTGTTTCCGAATGCCGAAAGGCCATTAATCTCGACTGACCCGACGCTTTGTTCCCTCTACATGCGTGAGTGTCTACCACATTGCAGCCATCGCCATGTCCACGAGTCCATCTACGCCTAGACATCAGAGCCTTCGTTGCAACCAAGCGTACCGTAAGTTGTGAAAACTTTCAATCATTTCTACGCGCTCCTCGCTTCTTGTAGTAGTGGTTCGTGAAGGAAAAAAAAGGAACTGATTTCTGTCTTTAGAATATGACAACACGGCTGCGCTCATGATTGGAGAAGAGGGAAGGAGAAAAGTAGCAGGAAGATAAGAAAAATACTGGCCGCCAAACAGCAACAGAAAGAAAGTAGAAAGTATGGAGAAAGGATAATAAAAAAATCACAAGCGCACTAAATTGTGCCTCCTGCCATGGGGGCTCGGCTAAGTGCCTTCAGGAATGAAAGGGGGATTTAAAGATGATAGAAAACAGAGGTGTAAATAAAACGTGATTGGTATAAAAAGAGAGAGCCTTCTCAGTACATTCAGTAGCACGAAGCGAAAGATTTCATCGATAGGGCGGTGAGGTCCATTGAAGAACAGAACTCTAAGAACGCTCGGAGGGCGTGCGTCTGCTAGCGTGCGTCAAAACACATTTCTTCCCACAATGCCGCAGGCAGACCGAGCATGCTATAACGGCTCACCATCACGCACTGTTTTGCGGTCAGAGCACGGCAAGACAAAATATATTCTCCAGCGTTTCGTCATCGGCGCACCTTCGGCACGCAAGCAGTCAACAGCGACCAGTGGAAAACATGTGCATGCGTGTGCTAGGCCAGGCACTGCTGGTAGGCAGGCGAACCAGCAACCGCCACTCACAGTCAGTTGACAGCTATTCAACATTTCTGTGCCTTACTAATACAGTCCATATGTTATATGAAGCAAATTATCAGATTCACATGAAAAAAATTTCAACACCATACAAAAACTTTTACTCTGTAATTGTGATATCGAGTGACCAGAATGCTATTTTGGCGCCTGTTATGTAGAAGTGGCAAAATCGTTTAATCGCCACCTTGTAGGCCAGTTAGGCAACTGTAGGCAAGTGCTCTATTTGGTTCACTCATCTGCAATACATGTTACTACTGGCTGCTTTGGGGGTGCCAAATATATCAGTATTTTATTACTGCACTATAGTAGTAAACAAGTTTATAATATCGAACAACTTTAATGATACTGCACCATAATGCGCACGAAGACAGTCACGCGGCAACAGTAAATTAACTACCTATGGTCCTGGGCTGCTAAGATACCAGCACTGTTAGTATTTCATTGGTGGTATCTTAACTATCAGTCATTGAGGTTGATATGCTCTGTTATGTTCTGAGTTATAGAATCAACTAAATAACACGTGTTTTTGTATAGAGCATGACGCATAACAGTTTTGTCTGCCTAGTACATAACACAACCAAAAATACACAAATAAACACACAGTGCTTTCACATTTTACTGGATGGCTCACCAGTGAAGCTCAATGGAAACATCGCGGTGTGAGTTCTACGTTCCAGTGATTCCCATATTAAATGAAGGATGTGCAGTGAAGCATTTTGGCACACAATCCCCAGGCGACACTGAATAGCGATGTAATGTAGAGGAACACGCAGAAAATATATATGAGTATAAAGTGTGCTTACTCAAAGTTTGCCATTTGACCAGCACATGACCTCTAGAGCAGCATGCTTCATCTGGCCTAGCGTTTCGTGCGCACTAACTTTATTGCATGAGTTTCGGAGCAGCATTTTTATTTTTACTTTATTTTATTTTTATGTTTAGGTTTGTGACACTTTAGTGGGCCAATGGTTGCCGAGTTCGACTAATGTCTGCGATACATAAACGACGCTACTTTATTTTACAGGATGACATGTGACAGCGATGACATGTGGATGACAGCGATGACATGTGATTATTGCGTGATTTGAATGGCGAATGCGCACGCTTTGCATTGCCTTACTCAGTTCTTCTGTAAGATCAATTCCAGATGGAAGTAATGGCCGTATGAACAAACTAATGTAACTATTGCACTTTAAGTTACCTAGCAGTGCACAAAAGCTGCAAAGCTTGCTTGGCGTTTCCTCACATTACGCTATAGTGTGTAACAATGCTTTGCAGGGTGGTGTATTTAACGCAAATGCAGGATGAGACGGCGGCGTCCCGCACTTGTAGGATAAAAAACAGAAAATGTGTCCGCTGGATGGAGGAGCATAGGTATCAGTCATGTCTACAGTTGTCTGTGCACAAATTTTAAAAGTAATATGAATAAAAACAGGGCCTAGATTTTCTGAGTATCACCCTCGTCTTCATTTTGTTGTAATCTTTTATATCATTGCCATCTGGTATTGCTTTGTCCGAGCTATTTTTACGCCAATATTTCAATCAAAATACTACTGCCGTTTTATTCAGAAAAAAGCTGTAAAAACTAAGTGACAAATAATTTGTTATTTTTCTTTGAAATATAACTTTGACTGTTTTGAACATCCAATCAACTTTCTACCGAATTCAGTGACGTTCTATAGCCTTGAGCATTCTATTATTCTACCAATAAAAATCTGATTAATGACATTTTTAATAAGCGAACTCTCGCCACTAAAATTTTAGTACCACTAAAATATTAGTGATCCCCAAAGAACAGACAAGCTTAGAATGTTAGAAGAGACATCATTAAACAAACAAGAAACGTTTTTACTTATATTTGACATATTATGGGAAGGAGCACTGCGTTATAGCCGCCTGTACCCGCAGCATGACTGCAATGTAGAAGATAAACATAAAATTACACAAAATTAGGAACAAAATGATAAAAAATTATCAGAGGCACTCTGTACATATTGGGACGACGCGGGATATATGATCACATAAAGCGCCCCAAACAAATGCATTTTATCGATCGCATAAAAGAGTGTTTGTTTGTTTCTATGTATCCTTTAATCCATGGCTCGTACCCACTCTGGGGGATTGGCCAAGAGAACAAATAGCCTCATATGAACGATAACTGCATTATTGCTTACAACGAAAAAAAAGGGGGGGGGAATTGTATAGTTAAGACAGTATGTTGGAAAAAAAAGAAATAAACCAAAGATTTAGATAGTGAGAAAAAAAATCAATAACAAAGTAGACACTAATAGCTACAACTTGATTTTGGGAAGCTGCAACGACTTCTTCGTCTTTTGCACTTGTGCAAGGACACTCACGCTGCTTTGTTGTCGCCACCATTGGCACATACGCACGGCTATATTTACACCGTAGGGCTCATAAAGCAGGAATGAGCACAAATTACCAAAATATTACTTAATTTGAAAAGCACCAGAAGTATATAATTTATCACAGAGCAAAGACGAAAGTACAACCGCCACTTGTTCGATATCCTCCTTAGATATTGACAAATTGTAGCTCTTATGCAAATATACGAACAACTTAACGTTTCAGATTTCTCGCCCGTTTTCACATTTCAAGTTTCGTGGTACTTAAACTCTGGTGTTCTTTTTCCTTTCTTTCTCTCAATAGGTTTGACGAATGAAATAGTCACGTAAATCAGACTTACATTACATTACAAATATTTTAGGCAGACGACGATTTTTATTTATGAATAAAAATGACGGTGTGCAAATGCGGATCAGTTGAAGTCTACAAGACCAGTATTGCTGGAATGCTTTTTGCTAGTTCGCTGCTCGACGCTCGCAACCACAAGCGCCGTGCTTGAAGTAGATTTTTCTGTTGTTCGAAGTGTGCGTGTGCCGTGTGCTGGCGTTTTGTGTACTGCCGGTGCTGCTTATTACAAATACGTGTAATACTCAAGAGAGGAGCAGCTGGTCTGTACCTTGCACCGACCGCCAAATAAAGAAGGTACGTTTGATTTGCCGCTCTCGGCCCTTTGTTGGCACAGTCAGCGCGATAATAACATTGTGAACTTAGCTTTTCCTCACTAACACGCGATAAATGGGCTTTTAAATTCGAAGGATTTCTTAGCAAACTTTGGCGACTTTGAATCTATCTATCTATCTATCTATCTAATCTGTCTATCTATATATCTATTTATCTATCTATCTATATAGCTATTTATCTATCTATTTATCTATCTATTTATCCATCTATCTATCCATCTATCTATCCATCTATCTATTCATTGATATATAGGGTTTAACGTCACAAAAACCACCATATGATTATAAGAGACGCCATAGTCGAGGGCTCCGGAAATTTTGATTACCTGAGGTTGTTTAACATGCACCCAAATCTGAGCACACGGGCCTACAAAATTTCCGCCTTCATCGTAAATGCAGCCGCCGCAGCCGGGATTCGAACTGGCGACCCGCGAGTCAGCAGGCGAGTACCTTAGCCACTAGACCACCACGGCGGGGCTATCTATCCATCTAGCCGTTTGTGTTTGGGTGCTCTCGTGGTCACCCCCTCAACTTGGCGTGAACCAAAATTAGCATGGGAGGTAAGGTTGTTTGACGAATGTGACGCGCTGGTCAAGAAATGAATGGTGTCACAATCCCGTCGCCAACGTCGTAAACACTTTTCGCAGACAATGGCACATACCTGCGGGCGGGTATGTGCCACTGGCATGCAGGTATGTGTCACATGTGATTGGCAATTAGTATCTACCCAGGAACGACAAGAACACACACGGGCAATTTAACGTGCGAGCGTAAAAAAACACCGGACATCGCAGAGTCGACACGATGAATGCAAAGAATAAATCTCAGTGTCTCAGCTGGAATTGAACCGAAGATTTCTGCGTGACAATGAAGCATTTTGCCATTGAGCTACGCCAGGTCTCGAAACTACTTCTCAAATAGACGCTTATCTTCGTGAATCGTAAAAAGTGGTAGCAGTACTGCCTAGGCAATTAAAAATATTACATATGTACAGCTTTTATAGAGCCGTCACGCCGGCTTAACACCAATTGTGGTTAGTCGTCATTCCCTGATGTTGATTTATGTATCAGTGTCCAGGGCCAGCATCCTCGCGAGCATCAGCGCTTCATATAAGCTTCTGGTGTTACTAATACGCATAATTTAGTTGACATCGTTGCGCAAGTACAAGCAACTGCTTATATAAACACCTGCAACTCTTGAACTTATGTTTCTGCGTGCAACATTTGTACGTATATTGTACGTATAGACTGCAACGGTGCTCACATAGTGTATCATTATGTAAAATTCCTTTCGAGCCAATGACCCTCCTGCATGTCACAGAACAAAAGGAACATTTAAGGGCTCAATTAGCCAGAGCACTTACACAAAATATTTGCATTGCGTTTTTTTTTGTTGCAATGGAACACTCATAATCGTCGTTAATGGAACACTCATAGTGGATGGAACAGTTAGTTACAAAGAAAAATGTTTTACAGAGCTCAGTCACGATTTCGGTTTCAGAGGGCGCTAAAAAAGTGAGGTGGGACGTCACGTGGTTAACATGCGAATATAGCTGGCTACATGTACACAAAACCTCATGGACGTGGTCACCTCACAGACAACTTTTTTCAATGGAGGCTTTCTGGATGCAGCGATAATTGCCTCGGAGATGTAAATATGCATGACCCATAAAAATGCGCAACCGAAGCAAGGACATCACCTATTGTGTTCCCATGCAAGTCCACCCCCTCTTCATTTGAAGAAGTCTGCTAGGAGAGCACTTGCAACGGTTGTGGAAGCCAACACAAACTTATGACTTATAAGGCAGTTGTTTAGACAGAAACCAAAGGGGCGTTGTGCATGTAAGGGTAATACAAGCACTGTTAAGTTGATTTTAAGTGTGTTCCAGCATATATTACTTGATATTTTGAAGACAACAACCGTGCCCCCGCATATCTCTCCGACAAGTTAAGTCGACTGGAAAGGCTGCTCCGAGCAAACGCAATTGGAGGGACAAGAGATACAAAGATGCAGCACCATCTTCAAACTGAAATTTATTACAAAGCAGTGCAGATGTATATACAGTCCATCAATGAAAATAGACAATCAGCCCATGAAAAATATAGGACGCGTTATTTGCAGCGTTCTGACTATAGTACAGCAATTACGATCAAAATGTTCAGAAATTAAAGTGTACAAACACACAACTTTCCACCGGCAAAGACTGAACATACAACCATCGGATAATGCATTCGATGCTCTTATGAATTATCTAAAGTGGCGCATGTCCTCTTGTCGACATTATCAAGTGTTTCCGAGCACGTAAACCTAGGAGTGTTAGTTGGCACGGCTCGTAGCAGGTGATGATTCTACGTGTTAGTAGCTGACAACAAGCCCTCCTATGCAGACTTTTTTTCAGAATTTATTCAGAATTAAAATACAAGTGCATGTGTTATGTACAAATACAGAAGGAGGTCTCAAAGTCGCGAGATTGTGAGTGAGACCTCCTATAAAATCATACATGAGAGATACAACGCAATCGTAAAGAGTGGTAAGGAAAGAAAATTTAAAGTATACAAAATGTACAGATAAGCACGAAATAGCGAACGTAAGTTATAAAAAATGTACAGCAAAGCATGCAAAAACTAACACGAAAATGCAATAACAAGATATACAAAATATGCAGATAAACACAAAATAGCCAACATAAGTTATAGAAGGTGTGCCGATGAGCACAAAAAACTAACAGAAAAATGCAATAACATTCAATTCATATAATATCATGCATTAAAAATTTAATAAGTGCGAACGCAAACCTTTTTTAAACATTTCGCGGGATCTATTTTTGATCTCCAAAGGTAAAGAATTCCGCAGGAGAACAGGTGAAAATTTTGTGGTAAACTTGCCATAATTAGTCCTAGGTTTGGGTAAAAGGAAGTTATTAGCCTTTGCAAAACGAGTCGATGACGCCTGAGGAAGCTGACTTGAATGTAGTAAAGGATTCGGAAGTTTTCCATTTACAGATTTGTAAATAAGAATGCCGAGAAAATATTTAGCCAGCTTCTGAACTGATAAAATTCTATGCGAACAGAGTAAGGATGATGCATTGGACATGAAGTCATTGAACGTTATTATTCTCAATGCTTGGTTTTGAAGATGTTGGATAGCTGATAAATGAGTGGCATACGTATTTCCCTATGATGAAATGCAATAGATTATGTTGCTGTGAAAGAAAGCGTAGTAAAGTGACAACAATATTTCAAAACGAAAGAACGGGCGAACTTTTAGAAATATTCGAATGGCATATGCGGCTTTCCGCGTAAGCTCTAAAACATGTGAATGAAACTTTAAATGTTCATCTAATTTGACCCCAAGAAACATTGTACTAGAGGTAGAATGAATTTGAGTATCGCCTACGAAGACAGAGGGGTTCCTAGGTATAATTCGATTAGGTGACGAAAATACAACAAAGTTTGACTTTTTAGCATTTATATTTAATTTATTCCTATTGAACCATTTAACGACATTTATCAGGTCGGTATTTATTTTAAACAACATCGAGTCAACGTCTTTATTTGTAATTAATATAGTGGTATCGTCCGCATAGAGTATACAGGACGAATGTGCTAGACATCGAGGAAAATCGTTTATATAAATTAAAAATAAAAGCGGGCCCAAAATTGAACCCTGTGGAACACCGATGTTCATGGTTTTAGGGTTGGAAAAGGTAGCGGACACATATACCACCTGTTCTCGATCACGCAGATAGTTACGAATCAGTTCTAATGGGACGCTGAAATAAAATGTCGTGCGAAAAAGAATCAAATGCTTTTGACAGGTCAAGAAATACGCCTCCAACAACACTACCGCTGTCAATAGCATATTTAATTTCCTCTGTTAGCGATATCATGGCAAGTTCAGTTGAGTAACCGGGCCTGAAACCGAACTGTTTGTTAGAAAGAGTGTGAAACTTGTCTAGATAACACCGTAAACGTCCCGCAAAAAGCTTTTCTATGACCTTACTGAAGAATGAAATAATTGCTATAGGCCGGTAATTGGAGATTAAACGCTTGTCGCCTTTTTTTAAAAACGGGAATAATTTTTGCTTTTTTAAGAGATGTAGGGAAGAACCCAGTTCCAAATACAAGATTGATAATATGACATAATGCATCACAGATTAAATGAGCAATCAGTTTCATGTCGGCCGCAAGGAACGTATCGGGACCAGCGCTTGTATTCCTAATACTATTGATAACGGTGAACACTTCCTCGGGTGATGTCGGATAAAGAAAGAATGAATGTGGTAATCGTGAACAAGTGTGTTCGAGAGGTGCTGTTGACTGAGGAATATCAATGCCGAATGAGTCATTAAAAGAGTTCGCGATATCAGATGGGTTATCGATCACACGTTTTTCTGAGTGAATCAAGGTTATATCTGAATGTACCGTAGTCCTGCCAAGAAAATTGTTTACAGTTTTCCACTGCTGCTTAACGTCATTTCCGGCTCGCTTTATTTTATCTTCGAAATACATTTATTTAGCGGCTTTAAGTAACTTTGCTAATGTGTTTGAATATTCTTTATAGCGCTTTTGAAGGTGAACATCGAAAGGGCACTTTTTCGTCTTTTTGTATAAGTTATCCTTTTTCAGCAGACATTTTAACAGGTTGCGTGTCAACCACGAATTAATTGGGACAAGGTACTTTTTCTGCTTACTACTAATGTTGAAGCGGCCGTGACTGCATTTGAAATGATAGAGGAAAACTGCTGGTAGGCTATTTCAGCATTATTGCATTTCTTAACTGCCGACCAATCACACTGCTCAATGATGTTAATGAATGATGCAGTATTTAAGATAGTCTTGAACCATTGACCTATTTTATTATTATTCGAGATGCCTATTATTGCATAAATAGGATAATGATCTGTGACTGGCACCTCTATGACAGCAGCTTCAGGAGGACTAATGAGGTTCGACAAAATGTGATCTATGATAGTGCCATTGCCATGAAGTGGAACACGAGTTGGTGCAGTTATGAGGCACTTGTAGCCATACCCACTGAAGCAGGAAATGTATTCAGAAACATTTGCCTTGGTGTCATTAAGAAGATTGATACTCATATCTCCTAAAATAATCACCCGTTTCCCTTCTAATGACAAAGTTTTCAGCGCCTCTCCTAAAGCTAGGCAGAACTCCACGACAGATGACGACGGAGAGCGATATACGCAGGCAACAACTAAATTCTTACTATCTTGCAAAAAATTTGGTTCATGAAGTTCGATCCACACGGATTCGCAACCAGGAATACTTAGTGCCAAGTCCAGTCGCCTATGATAGTGAAGGCATGAAGATATAAAAATAGCTGCTCCACCATGTGCATCGTCGATTCGGTGACAGTATTCAGAAGAATAGGAAGGAAACTTAAACAGGTCCCTGTCATATTCACATAGCCACGTTTCACTGATGCAGATGATAGAGAACTGGTGACCAATGGCCGACAGCAATGAGGTATTATTATCATATTTTTTTCTTATACTTCTAGCGTTAAAGTGAACTAACGCCATACATGGTTGGGACATCCGTGATAAGAGTTCAGACAGTGAAATATACGCCATCCTGCAATTGGATAGACGCTACAATTGCTAATGTACGATATAACTAGGAGATAATGGATAGGTCGATCTCCGATTTTATGCGAAATACCCTGGTGTCAGTACATTTCCTTGCTTTTATCTGACAATTATCAGTCTAAAGAAACGCCCACTGTTTCTCTTTTCTGAGAACAAGTGCTTAAGCAAAAAGCTTCTTGTTATCCAGCGAGAGGTGATCATTAACAAAGACAGCATGGGTGCCCTGTCCAGAAAAACCAAGAGCACGTGTATTCAAGCGAGCTTTATGTGCCTTCCTAACAAACTCATTCTTTTGCTCTCGTGAACAGAAACGGGCCACGATATTCTGTTGTCCAGACTTAGCTGGCACTCTGAACAACGCCAAGATCAGTGCCTGATACAGGACAGTCGATTTTAATACCAATCGACTGCACTACCGCAACACAGTCCTCCCCTTGGGAAGAAGGAACGCCCTTGATCTCGACGTTGTTCATCCGAGTCTACTGCTGCAGGTCCGCCACCTTCTTTAAAGTCTCGTTCTCACTTTTCAAAGCTTTGTTAGTAGAACAAAGCTCTTGTTGAGTACGGACAGTCTCTACAATGTCGTTAAGCATTTTCAGGGCAGCATCCATACCTTTAACCTCTGAATTTAGAGCATCGAGATCAAATCCCGTCTCTGGAAGCTTCGTCGTAACGTCACCTACAATTCTGTCGACGAGCTTTGTCAATCGGCTGTCAAATTTTGTCTCAAGGTCCTCGATTCTCTTAGCTAATTCGGCATTCGTAGGCATCGTGATACCAAAAGCAGGAAACTTATTGAAGAACACAAGGGAACACACGAGCGTGCGAATAATACAAAGATCAGCAGCAGCAGCAGTGGTTGCGGTAATACAGAGCTCAATATCAAGGGTTGCGTAAAGCCAACTGACCTGTAGAAGGCAGGAACAGCAATTAGACGAGTGTTCGCATCCGCAACCACCACTGCTTTGACGCGGGCGTGCCTCTTGTCACTACTTTTGATGCCTAGACTGAAGATCCACGCAGGCGCAGGACGACGACAGGAATGCTGGGAACGGTAGATATGATGCGGCCAGATTATCCAGAGTACAACGTTCCACGTTGACACGTGGATGATGAAACAGGTGCTGCAGCAGTCACTATCGGGACCCTGGCCTGTCTAAGAAGAACACCTGTAGAAGGCAGGAACAGCAATTACCACTGCTTTGACGCGGGCGTGCCTCCTGTCACTGCTTTTGATGCCTAGACTGAAGATCCACGCAGGCGCAGGACGACGACAGGAATGCTGGGAACGGTAGATATGATGCGGCCAGATTATCCAGCATACAACGTTCCACGTTGACACGTGGATGATGAAAAGGTGCTGCAGCAGTCACTATCGGGACCCTGGCCTGTCTAAGAAGAACACCTGTAGAAGGCAGGAACAGCAACTAGACGAGTGTTCGCATCCGCAACCACCACTGGTTCGACGCGGGCGTGCCTCCTGTCACTGCTTTTGATGCCTAGACTGAAGATCCACGCAGGCGCAGGACAACGGCAGGAATGCTAGGAACGGTAGATAGGATGCGGCCAGATTATCCAGAATACAACGTTCCACGTTCACACGTGGATGATGAAACCTACCCTGCACTAGCAGACTTAGTAGGGGAAAATGGAATTAGTTAGAAACTACTACAGAAAGCATCGAAGCTTCCTTTACTGAACAGGACCCCATTAAGACTGTAACTGTTCGCGCCTCGAGTTTCATAGGAAAAAGGTGGTTTTGAGGGACCAGTAACGGCCAGAACTTACTGTACTAAAGTGCACGGTAGCATGTAAAGGAGAAAGGAGCACACCTATGACATATGCCTCGGCCATTTGCGTTGCGACCAACTAGAAAAGCACGCCAGTTGACCAAATGTATCAGTCGCCCAGACAGCTGCATAAACCTGGTGCTACCTACATCTACTACATAGAAAGCTGCGTGAAGTCATGTGAAGATAGAATGGTATCTCATTAGCAGCTTTGCCTCAGTTGTGTGTCTTCTCGCTCGACTTACTCGAGCAAGAGTATTGCAATCGGTAGGAGCATTTGTTCAAGCCGACATCAGCCTTAAAGACAAAGCGAAGCTGAAGCCAGGCTTTAGACAAATGGCAAGAGGACTGCAGTGGTCTGGTGTTATTTGTGTGCTGCATAGTGTGTTGTGCAGGCTTGGCATTTGCTTGTTGGCGACCCCCAGATTTGCTGTGGGTGGTATTGTTTGCAGATTACTGTGCCCTTTCACGATACCGCAATTTGTTGTTTAGGTTTTCTTACCAGCAACACAGTGTTTTAAGCAGGGGTACTTTCTCTATGTTGGTGTCTACTGTGTTTGTTGTGAGAGATCGTCCTTGTGTATTAGTGTAACATCTCATCGCGGTGTAATTTGATGTTTATATTTGCTTGCAGACAGTGTGTTCTGCAGGCCAGGTGTTTGCTGCGTGTGCCGTGAATGATAGATTTGGCCGTGACAGAATAACACACTTTTCTTACGATTGCTTAATTTTGGCCGATATTTACTTACACGCAGTTATTAAGAATACATGAAGTGCTTTCTTGACGATGCGAGTTCCCAACAATGCTGTAAGAGCAGAGCACGTGATATAGCTGCTCTATTGCATTTTCATCAGTCACAGACACTAACAGATACTTGAGTACTGCAAACAGTTGTCAAGGCAGTTTCGAACCAGAATGGGCACCCTTTTTTTGTCCGAAAGCTCAGCATGTCCATACATTTATTGCGACTTCGACCGTCCCCCTAAAATTTCTGCGATTGACCTGGCTCGTCGAACCTTTGTGACATTATAATGTATGTGTGTGTTTTCACTTCCTCCCACTCTCTTTTTCTCTCTCATTCCATTTTCCTTACCTTTCTGCCTCCCTTCTCAAGTGTAGAATAACAAACCAGATACTTGCTTTCCGGTGAACCTCCCTGCCTTTCTTCAAACCATATCTCTTTCTCTCTATCTCTTTCGACCTTGATTTTACCCTATTACTATATCCAGTTACTGATTTACCTGTTTGCACCTTCTTCTCAAATCATTGCATTGCTTTTTATGTTCCCCAAGAGTAAGGCCTCTGTGAAACAGATGCTTTTCTAGCTCCATGGTTCCTATTCGTTCCACTTCCATAATTCTTGCAAATCGTAGGGTCTGTTGTGGCTGTTGCCTTGCATTGTGAAAGCATGTAGGACCCGTTTTTGTATGTCTGTTTCTTGCCTGTTTAATCTGAAAGCACCCTTTAAATAGTGATGGGGATGCACCATCGATTTAACTAGTGCTTGATCACTTCATATTGTAATGGTTTCCATGCTATTTTTACAACCACACAGTAATAATTAAAATAGACAGGTAATTTATTTTTCAAGTCTGCATGCATACATGTTAAGATGAAGCCTGCCTACAGCATGCTTTTTGTAGCCTGGGAATTCGGGGTCCTAAAAGGCTTGCTCTTGCACATATCTTTCTCACATATGAATTCATTGTGTTTAGTGTATCTGGCTACAGACGTAAGAAGGTGACGCAATGGTCTCCACGAAGTGATTGTAATCTTGTGCTACTTTGTTTTTGCCAATGCAGTCACTCCGTGTGAAGAACGTATGGGCGGAGCTATAGAGGCCAAGTCAGATGACTCATGGCGGTGTTTTTTGTCTCTTAAACTACGGAAATCGTGTATTGTCCAACAAATAAATAAATAAAAAAAACATAGAGTCCAGCTGTATAGGAAAATCAGATTCATAGAACAATTAGTGTGTTAATAACATAGCCTGAACTGTTGTCTGTATTCTTCATGCTTCTTCCATTTCTTACTCAACCACACTAACTAGCCACTGTCAGCTATAATCAACTGAGTACAGAAAGTTGAAAACTTTGCCATGTGTGTTATTGGATGTTTCAACGATTAGGCTCTCCATGTTGTCTCTACGTTTGCAGTTATACATGGCTTGATGTCTATATACAACGCTGATAAAATGTGATTATTTGATTGTTGTTGCCCCATTACTACCATCACATTAGGGCAACGTGATCGTTTGAATGTTGTTGCCTCGTTAAAAACAACACGTTAAGACAATGTCATTATTTGAATGTTGCTGTACGATTAAAAACACTGTGTTATGGCAACGTAATACTGTAAACGTCGGTGCAATGTTATATTTCACCTTCTAACATTGCCTCACATTCGTTACACTCAAACTACGTTGACTCAAAGTTCTGCGCTAAATTGGTTACTAGAGGTTTTCTGGCATTCGTATGCCACAAAACCACTACTCTCGTACGCTATGATGCTGCCACACTGCATGCCAACTAGCTCATAGGCCCGTGATTGGATTTACAAAGTACTTAATTTTTATGGGAACAGAAAAGCAGAAAGAAGGCGGGGCAATAGCTTGAAAATTTCACAAGGTCATAGATCTGCCGGACACCTACTATATCCTAATCCTCTGCGACGCGTTTCGAGAGAGACAACCAGCAAACGGATAGCAGCGACATGAGACTCTTCAAAAAAATGTTTCAACGTGGCGTAGTGGTTAGAGCTTTCGGTTCGTAATCCAGAGGTGGCACGTCCTAATAATAGTTGTTGTAATCAAATTTCTTCACGGATACTTTCTGCATTGTCCCATCTTAAATTCTTTTCAGTTGCAACCAAGAACGGTGGTTCGGAAGCTGCAGGGCCGTTTTGTGCTCTGGCATCGCCGGCACTCTAGCATCTTCAAGTTCCACAGTACGCCAGATACACCATGTGCCAAAATGTTCCAACACCACAATCTCCCACAATAGTAAATGGTGAACTTATCATTATTATGGTGGACATTATTTAGTAGGAACAATCTAATTGTAGTGCTCGAAGTTTTTTCTGAGGGAAATTTCTCGATCACCTTCCAAAAATCTATTTTGTGTGGAGGTTCGGTATGGTAGATCTAAACCTTGGTAATTAGGTATGTCGGGTCTAAGGTCCTGAAACCACCATATGTATACGAGAGACACGGGGTTCTGAAGCTGCAGAGCCATTTTGTGCACCAGCATTGCCCGCAATGTAGAATCTTCGGCGTCCATTATACGCCAGCATACACCAAGTGCCACCAATGTTCCAGCACCAAAACCCACCATAATGGTGGATGGTGTATATCTTCATTGATATGAAGGAAATATTTTCTATATGAGCATGCGAATTCTAGAGCTTGCATTTTTAAACCCGAAGCTTTTCTTAGTGAATTTCACAACTTGATCCAGATCTATCTATCTATCTATCTATCTATCTATCTATCTCTCTATCTATCTATCTATCTATCTATCTATCTATCTATCTATCTATCTATCTATCTATCTATCTATCTAACTATCTTTCTATCTATCTATATTTCTATCTATCTTTCTATCTATGCATCGATTGATCTATCGATCTATCTATCTATCTACCTATCTATTCATATATACATCCATTTATGCAGGCACCCACCCATCCATCCTTCCATCCGTGCATCCATCCACTTACGACTCTTAGCTGTCGTAAAAATTTTAATAATCAGATCTATACCGAAATTGGTATGGTTTAACATGACTGCACAATAACCAAAAGCGACTAATCATAAAAAATTATGACGTGCATGCCATGAATGTTAAGACGTACATGTCATGGTCTTGCTGTTCTTACTGGGGTGCTATCACATAACAAATTGAAAAACTAATAAGGTACGATATGACGGCATCGTTATCCGCCTCCGCGCATCAATTGTGGTGATTTCAATGCGCATCACACGTCATGGAGGGACAAGAGTTCGGATGCACGTAGACCTTGTCTAGGAAATGCTATTGATAAACTAGGCGTATGCATTGCGAACGTTGGCCATGTAACAATCTTTAGGCCTCCAGCTTGTACAAGTATTATTGACTTCGAGTTGCAATCAAGTGACATTCAAATCACGTGTTGCACAGCTCCGGACAGAATGGGCAGTGATCATTTGCCTATATTGATCAATGTTGCTGGCTACCATTTCATCATCATCATCAGCCTGACTACGTCCACTGCAGGACAAAGGCCTCTCCCATGTTCTGCCAGTTAACCCGGTCCTGTGCTTGTTGCTGCCAAATCATACCCGCAAAAATGTTAACCTCATCTGTCCACCTAATCTTCTGTCTCCCCCTAACCCGCTTGCCTTCTCTGGGAACTCAGTTAGTTACCCTTAATGACCAGTGGTTATCCTGTCTACGCGCTACATGCCTGGCCCATGTCCATTTCCTCTTCTTGATTTCAACTATCAAATCCTTAACGCCTGTTTGTTCTCTAATCCACTCTGCTCTCTTCTTGTCTCTTAAGGTTACACCTACCATTTTTTCTTTCCATTGCTCGCTGCGTCGTCCTCAATTCACCCTGAACCCTCTTAGTAAGTCTCCAGGTTTCTGCTCCGTAGCTGAGTACCAGCAAGATACAGCTGTTATATACCTCCCTCTTGAGGGCAAGTGGCAATCTACCTGCCATAACTTGAGAGTGCTTGCCAAACGTTCCCCACCCCATTCTTAATCTTTTAGTCACTTCAATCTCGTGGTTCGGCCCCGCGGTTATTATTTGCCCTAAGGAGACATAGTCTTGCACAACTTGAAGTGCACTATTACCTATATTGAAGCGCTGCTCTTCTCCGAGGTTGTACAATACTTTCGTTTTCTGCAGAAGAAATTTTAAGACCCACCTTTCTGATCTCTTTGTCTAACTCCGTAATCGTCAGTTGCGATTCGTCCCCTGAATTACTCAGAAACGCAGTGTCATCGGCGAAGCGCTGGTTGCTAAGGTACTCTCAATTAACTCTTAACTCTAACTGTTCCCATTCTAGGTATCTGAAAACACCCTGTAAGCACGCGGTAAATAGCATTGGAGAGATTGTGTCCCCCTGCCTTACACCCTTCTTGATTGGTATTCTGTTGCTTTCTTTATGAAGCACTATGGTAGCAGTTGATCACCTGTATATTTATTCAAGGACGTTTGTATATACTTCATCGACGCCCTGATTACGCAGTGTCTGCATGACGGCTGGTATTTCTACTGAATCAAAAGCCTTCTCGTAATCTATAAAGGCTAAGTATAGTGCTTGGTTATAATCAGAGCATTTCCTATTACCTGATTGATAGTACGAAAGTGGTTGATTGTCGAGTAGCCTGATCGAAATCCTGCCTGTTCCTTTGGTTGATTGAATTTTAATGTTTTCTTTACTCTGTTAGCCATTAACTTTGTAAATAGCTTGTACACTACAGAATGCAAGCTGATCGGCCTGCAATTCTTCAAGCCCTTGTGATCTCCCTTCTTACGTATTAAGATGATGTTAGCGTTCTTCCAAGACTCTGATACTCTTCCCGTCAGGACACACCTCATAAACAGGGTGGCTAGTTTTTCTTACACAATCTGTCCTTCATCTTTCAGCAGATCTCATGTTACCTGATCCTCACCAGCAGCTTTGCCTCTTTGCATGCTCTCCAAAGCTTTTCTGACTTCTATCATTACTGGTGGGGTGTCATCTGGGTTACTGCTAGTTCTTATAGTACTATGGTCGTGGTTGTCCCGGCTACTGTACAGATCTGTGTAAAACTCCTCCGCTATTTTAACTATCCTATCCATATTGGTAGTTATTTTGCCTTCTTTGTCTCTTAGTGCATACATCCGATTTTTGCCTATCCTGAGTTTCCTCTTCAATGCTTCCACGCTTCCTCCGTTTTACAGAGCATGTTCAATTCTCTCCATGGTTTACCTTCTTACATCGCATACCTTACGCCTATTAATCAACTTTGAAAACACTGCCAGTTCTATTTTGTCTGTTGAACTTGAGACTTTCTTGATTTGACGCTTTTTATTGAAATTCTTCGTTTCCTGGGAAAGTTTGCCAGTGCCCTGTCTAACTACCCTGCCTCCAACTTCCACTGCACACTTCGTAATGATAGTAGTCAGATTATTATTCATTGTATCTACGCTAAAGCTGCTTTCCTCACTAAGAGCCGAGTATCTGTCCTGAAGCGAGACTGAATTTTTGTGCTTTCCCTCTCAGTTGTAGCGCATTGATTGGCTTCTTGCGTATTAGTTTCGGTCATTCCTTCTTCAAGTCTAGGCGAATTCAAGACCGTACTATTATTTAGTCACTGCTTCGTACCTTGCCAATCACTTCCACATCCTGCACTATGCCTGGGTGTGCACTCATTTTAAAGTTTATTCCGTTCTTATTTTCGCCATTAGGGCTCCTCCATGTCCACTTGCGGTTACTCGTTTTCGGTAGAAGGTAATCGAAATTCGTAAATTATTGCGTTCGGCGAATTCTACTAGTGTCTCTCCTCTGGCATTTTTAGTGCCGATGCTATTATCTCCTACATCCTGGCCTCCAGCCTGCTTCTTCCCAACCTTTGCATTAAAGTTTCCCAGCAGTATTGTATACTGTGTTTTTACCTTACTCATTGCCGGTTCCACGTCTTCATAGAAGCTTTTAACTGAAGCGCCATCATGGCTGGATGTAGGCGCGTAAGCCTGTACCACCTTCATCATGTATCTCTTATCCAGTTTAATTACGATACCTACCACCCTTTCATTAATGCTATAGTATTCCTCTATATTGCCAGCTATGTTTCTGTGAATTAGGAACCTTACTCCCACTTCTCTTCTGTGAGCCAAACCCGATAGCAAAGGACGCGCCTATTCTGTAGCACCGTATAAGCCTCATCTGTCCTCCTAACCTCACTGAGCCCTATTGTTTCGCGTTTAGCACCCTCTAGCTCCTCGAATTGTACAGCTTGACTTTCCTCACTAGATAAGGTTCTAGCGTTGAACGTTGCCAAGTTCAGGTTCCAATGGCGGCCTGTCCGGATCCCGAGATTTTTAGCACCCTCTGCTGCGTTGCAGATCTGGCCACCGCCGTGGTCAGTTGCTACGCAGCTGCTGGGCACTGAGAGCGTGAGTTATTTGACGTATGCATATGGGAGGTAGCGGCGAGATACTGCACCAGGGTGGCCAATCCTTCTCTCGTGAGGGAGCGCGTTCCCGGCGGTGGTTACCAATGAGGCCACGCCCCAGGCCTCTTAATGCAGTTCCATCACCACGCAGATTTTTTAATCCAGTTGGGAACTGCGCGGCACCGGAATTTGAGCCACAGACCTTTTGCATGCGAGGCGGATGCTCTAACCACTACGCCATCGCCGCATCCGCATTTAGCTACCATTTGACGGTAGCTAAATCCTGCAAAATAACTGATTGGGATTGCTGCTGAGAGCATCTATATCACCGATCATGGGATTTGTTTCTGGATATGCTGTCGAGCAAAGCGGCTGCAACCACTATACTTAAGCTACCTGCACAATTTCCCGCCCCGTACTTAAAGCTCCGTAATTTATGGGCAGCCAGAAGAAGGGCAGAGAAAAGGCTTATGCGAAGAGGTGGTGAGCTTGCTAGCAAAACACACTTCGACAGGCTTAATACAGCAATACGGCGACACAGCAACAAACACTGAAGGAAACAATGGGCAACATTTTCTGAGAGTTTAAGTGTATTTACTCCACTGTCAAGGATATGGCGAGTAGTAAATAGGGTAGGAAACACGCCCGAGCATTTGAGACAGTTTATGGCCCTCGCGATATTCAAGGATATATCACTACTGCCTCTAGCCGAAGTGTTTGCTGACGTGTACGTAATTGGAAGAGAAAGTAAACCACCTTACCGACTTCCGACTAATTCATTATCTGCCATCAACGCACTTTTTAAGCTGCGGGAACTTACGTCAGCCTAGAAGATGTCTGCGTCAACGCTGTGCTCCTGGACCAAATGAAAGTACAAACCAATAGATATTAAATCTGGCTGAAAAGTGAAGAGGAGGCTTCTGATGCATTTCAACTATGATCGTGAGTTGGGAAGCATTCCTCAAGCCTGGAAAATGGCCTGGGTCGGGCCAGTGCTGGAGCTAGCTGAAGACAGAAGAGAACTAGCACCATACAGACCAGTATCACTAATTTTGTGCGTAGCGGAGCTGATTGAGTAGCTGCTATGTTTTCGGCTGACATGGTGGATGGAGAATCACAAGGCTCTTCCAGCATGCATGACTGGGTTTCGGCAACGCTTGAGTGCACAGGACAACATCTTGGACTTGGTGAGTCACATAGAACACCAATGAGCATACGGCTTTTCAACTCTGACAATACTACTGCATGTTTCAAAAGTATATGAATACAAGTTCCAAGGTGCGATAATTTGTGGCCTCACAAATATGGTAATAACGGGGCAACTTCACGCTTTGTTCAGGCGTTTCTTAGTGATCGATCGATACAGGTGAAGTTATGGACAGTGCTCAGTAGCTCAAGGAAAATCACCGAGGAATGCCACTGGGCAGTGTCCTGTCTCCAATGTTGTTCAATGCGGCTATTGCTGGATTACCTCATGCTCTTAGGACTGTGAGCGAGGCAATGCAATTATCAATTTGTGCCGACGACATATGCATCTGGCTGTCTGGATATCGGCATAAGCGAATGGAAATGATTGGCCAAAGAATTCTACTCTCCGCACAAACCAATCTTGAATCTATTGGACTAACAATATCAGCTGAAAAGTCCCAATTCATGCTAATTCCAAGTATCCGAAGACGAGAAACAAGGATATTATTGTTACTTCCCAATGCATAAAATAAACAGTTTAAGCACATGAGATTCCTTGGAGTCACACTAGACACCAGGATGAATTGGCGATGGGCAGTAGACAAGACATTGTCAGGGCTGTCACACCGTGTAAACATTCTTTGAAGGATGGCAGGAACAGGCTGGGGGAGCCACCCAACATCGATGATAAGTTTACGCGAGGCAGTAATTATCAATCGTGTGCTTTTCCAATTGCCTCTGATCTCTCCGAGTGAGTCACAGTATTAACGGCTGGAAACACCTCCTTGTAAACGCCTCGGAGTTGCTTTGGGAGTGTCAAAGTTTGCAGCAAGCGTAAAAGTGGATCATGAAGCTCGTCTTCCGTCGTTACGCCTTCTCGCCTTTCAATGACTGCTGATAACGCTTTGCCGAATAGGTGAATTGAGCCCAGGACGAGCACTACTCTGTCGCCTTCAATGACGCACGGAATCGCGAGCTATCATGGCTCTCAACACCCTTCGCCACCTTATCATCAATTTCCCCAAACATAGACAACTTCGACAGGACCCACTTTGGTCACATGAGGATGTCGACTGTCAGGTGACAATTCCACCGATGCACAGCAAGCGTTCCACACCCACAGCAGAAGTACGTTCATGAGAACTAGGATATACTGAGGAAAAGTACGCCGATCATTTCAAGTTTTCACCGATGTATCAGTCGACATAGTACCCGGAGCATGCGCTGCAGCGTTTCTGGTCCCGCCTCTAAAGGCGTCCTGGGCAGCGTGACCCGAGTGCGTTGTTTGATCGACAGCATGTGAAAGCGTGGCCATTCAGGCAGCCCTGAAGAAACCGCAGCTTAGTAGGCAGCAACAAGTCATGCTGTTTTCGGACAGTAGCCCCGCTTTGTAGTGGCTAAAACATGGATTGTCTTTAGATCGATGTAGTGACAGATCACTCCGAATCCTTAAAGACCTAAATAGCATTGGTATAAACATTAAGTTTCAATGGATTTCGTCACTTATGGGTATAGCGGGTAATGAGGCGTTTGACAGACTTGCCCGGAAGAAGGCTCCCCAAGACAATCAGCGTATCTTACGAGAGGCTGTCACTAATTATTTTCGCTTGGTGTGGCTGACGCCTCACCAGCCATGCGGGACACAATGACTATGAAGGGAGGAGGCCTGCTTGCTTCATCGCATCTGAACGAGATCAGCGCGTACACCAGCATGGCTCCCCAAGATCAGACTCTCCGCGACGCCCTTGTGCTCGAAGTGCAAGGAAAACAGTGATATTAAATACTATTTGCTTAAATGTTAAGAGCTTAAGAAGGAACGGCAAGGTTTATTTGAGGAACTGCAACAGTTAGGCTCGCTATGTGACAGCGTGACTGATATTGTTTTTCCGCATGGTTTGTCGATCTTCAGGATACAAGTTTCGTGACTTTTATTGAAACTTTTATTGCTACAGACCTCGCATGTGACTGGTGATCAGTGACAATTATGTTTGGGGTATAGTGCAGCGAGATAGAGTACCGGCAGAATACTGCACGTGGAATAGCACAAAGGCCGCGTCTTTTGCAGGCTTACGTCGCGCTATGCATGATTTTCGTTTTAAAAGCCTGCTCGTACTTAGTTAAAAAACAAACATTGGACATTAGCTACAATTAGCAAAGAGAAAACTGGTTGGGGAAATTTCCTGCAAATAATGCAAGGCTAGATCCGCCGGCTACCTACAACCTCCTTAACATTAACCTGACCCTTTGCATGGCGAACATAATTAAAAGGCCCCAACGTCGAAATCATGATATGCAATTCATGCAAGGTATTACTACACGCCACACTCATGGTGCGCTCACAGTCGCTTCGCTAGCTTCACGTATACCAGTTTTTTTTAGCGTGATGTGAATCAATGACGAAGATAAATGACACGTCCAAACTTAATAATCACAATATGGGTGTCATGTAAACTACGACTATATTTTACCTGCATAGTGTGCTTGAGACCGTTTTACTAGCGTCACATATATCAAATCTGATTTCAAGTTAACGTGAATGGCTGACAAAGGTATATGATTGGTGCAAACATGATAGCCATGGCGCGCGTGTCGTGTAAGGTCATGAAGACATACCACGGTCATTATGCTCTCGCGGCCCTTTGGCTAACTTCATATATACCAAACTTGTTTTTACGTGACGTGACTTGATGGCCAAGACATATGACTGCGGCAAACATGATAATTATAACATGTGTGTCGTTTAAGAAGATGACAACACACCACGCTCATGATGCGCTCACGGCCGGTTCGGTAGCTGCACATACGTTACAATTTGGTGTTACGTGGTGGTTTAGAGTGGCGAAAGTATATAAGTGGTGCAAACATAATAATAACTTCATGCGTGTCTTGTAAGAACATCACTACATCCCAGGCTCATGAAGCCCTCGTGGCCGTTCCGCTGGCTTCAAATATAACAAATTTTGTATTACAAGTCATGGATGAACTAGGCAGATAAATAACACGTCCAAACATGACAATCAAGATGTGCGTGTCACGTAAAACGTGCCTACACGCTACGTTTATAGCGCACCTATGGACGATTCGCTAGCTTCACATTTACCAAATTTTGTATTACGTGACTTGAATAGATGACAAACAAAATCGTCATTCATAAACTTAATAATCGTGACATAGAAGTCATGTACGGTATAATTTAGGTTCGTTTTCTAACGTTGTGTTAATGGCATATAAACCCCTTATTCGTGCTTCGGATGTCATCGATTCCCACTGAACGTGAGATCATCCAATTTTTAGATGCGGAAGCATCTTATACTCGCGCCTTGTAGTGCGCCGTCCGCGCCGTCCGCACCGCTTCTCGAACATTCGACAGCTGACGCGCGCGCATGCGCCGTCGCGCCGTCGCCCACCATCTGTGCAGCGCGCGCTTCTCCTTGGAGAACATTCGACAGCTGACAGCGCATGCGCCGTCGCGCCGTCGCCATCTGTGCCGCGCGCGCGCTTCTCCTTCGAGAACATTCGACAGCTGACAGTGCATGCGCCGTCGCGCTGTATATATACTCAAGGTCGGCGCTCGCTCGCTCAGTTGCCGCTCGTCCGTTGGTTTGTACGGCGCGTCGACGTCCAAGGTCGCGGTGAAATGAATTCCAACGAATCCACAAACACAATGATCGACGTCCCTTCGACCGGCGCCGCCCTTTCGCATACGTGTGTACGTGTTCACTCATTTAACACCCCCTCCTACAACCACGTTAACCAATTTAGCCATCGACCCAAGTAAGTCGCACTTTAACACTCCGTTAACCAATTATATGCTCCGCATCCTCCTCAGTGTTCCCGCGAGGGAAGCTGCGGGCATTTTTTTGTGTAAGAGCTTTCTACATCATCTTCCATACGAATATTTTTTCGTGGTAGATCGGCATGGTGGTTCTGAAGCTGCAGGACCGTTTTGCACTCCAGCATTGCTGGCACTTTAACATCTTCAGCATCCATATTACCCTGCGTTCACCATATGCCTTATATGTTGCAGCACCAATATCCACCATTATGGTGGTTGGTGAATCCATCATTGATTTGGTGGACATATTTTCAATAGAAAATTCGAATTTTAGTTCCCATTTTTTTTTGAGGGCGAAGGTCCTTAAGGCTAGTGCTGTGCGCTCCGTCGTAATTGGATGAAGCGTACCTCTCGGTAGTTCTTTAAGCGGCCGTAGAGGGCTGTATTTGTACAAATAACAAGATGCATATGCGCTGGAAATTGCAAATGGTACGATACTAGCGGTCGTTACTTGTAGTGGGCTAAAAATAAAAATCACCACATATCCATGGAGTGAATGATAATGAGTGGGCGAAGCGTCCCTCCGTTCGCCCTAGCTTCCAACCATTTAAGCATTCGTGCGTTCGTTCCTTCCATGCGTCCTTTTGTTCATTCGTTCGTTCCTCCGTAAATCCCTGCATTCATCCATGCGTCCGTCCGTCCATCAGTGCGTCCATCTGTACGTCTGTCCATCGATTCGTGTACGCATCCCTGCGTTCGTCCATGCATCTATCCGCACGTCGGTCCGTCCGTCAAACAGACAGACAGACAGACGACGGACGGACGTGGCCAGCGGATGATTCACGGTTTGCCGATAAATCCCTCCAAAGCTTCGTCCTACTCATCATCACGCACTACGTGAATATGCTGTGATATTTTAGGTGAGCTTTCTTTATCACCTCTCATGCAATTATTTTTGTGTGGCAGCTGCGCTGGTGGCTCTGAACCTCTAGAACCCTTTCATGCTCCAGCATCGCCGGCACTCTAGCGTCTTCAGCGTCTATAACACGCCAGCATACACGATGCGCCAGCAAAATTCCACCACCATAATCCACAATCATGAATATGATGGACATACTTGCAATAGAAACATTCAAATTCTACATGTCGCAGTCTTTAAGAGTGCTTTCTGCTTCACCTTTCATACATTTATTTCTGTGTGGCCGCTCGGGCATGGTGGTTTTGACGCTCCTTTGTTCGTCCTTTGTTTGACTTGTTGTGCTACCTCTAAGAAGCCCAGTATGGTGACGTTTTACCTAACACTTCGCCGAGCATTTGTTAAGCAGTAAAGATATTTTTGTTTTTAGAATACAGCTTATTTAGGAAAATATAAATAAAAATTAAATGTTCAGCTCCTACATGCCCTTTCGAAAGAATGTTACTCATGGACGTATACCCTTTGAGGACAGATCACACTGTATTGCGGCTTTGTTTTTTTTACCTGAAAATACCAGATGATTTGTCTCACGAAAGCACTGTAAACAAAGTTTCTTTCATCATGACATTCAAGATACACTTTATGACACACACCATCTTTTTTTTTCATTATTTACATGGCACACACCCTAAACATGTGCGCTCAGCATTGACATCAGAATGTGCTTAAATGTAGAAAAGTTTATTACCAGCAGATCAGTTCATGCGATTCATTGTTTGTATTAGGTTTTTGAAAACTATCGTTAGAGAACGCGCTATGTTGTCCCCTTCTTCTTGCTCATCATCATCATTTGTTGTGCTGCTTCGTTCTAAAATGTACCCTATTTATTTGTCCGGGGCGCAATTTTGATAGTTCTGACGAGTGACAGAATGAGTAAATCGAGAGGAAGAGAGAAAGACAGAAAGCCAAAGTGGGAAGAACGAGAAAGTACAAAATCCTAGGCAGAAAAAAGGATTAGTGAGGCTAGACTCTAACTCATTAACAAGGATCGGCAGGCGAGCGTCGGAAGTACTCCGTCATTCAGGCACGCTCACAGATCACAAGAGAGCATCGTTCTGTTTAGTATGGCAAGGGAGTGGGAAATGTAACCTAGCATGAGCATAAGAAGTGGGAAGGTGAGCAGGAAACACATAGTTGGAGACAGCAAAGTGTAGCTTAGTAAGACAGAATATATTGATAGAAAAAAAATTGCCCGCAGCTTCCCTCGGGGGAACACTGAGGAGGATGCGGAGCATATATTTGGTTAACGGGGTGTTAAAGTGCGACTTACTTGGGTCGATGGCTCAATTGGTTAGCGTGGTTGTGAAATGGGGTGTTAAATTGCGACTTACTTGGGTCGATGGCTAAATTGGTTAACGTGGTTGTAGGAGGGGGTGTTAAATGAGTGAACACGTACACACGTATGCGAAAGGACGGCGCTGGTCGAAGGGACGTCGATCATTGTGTTTGTGGATTCGTTGGAATTCATTTCACCGCGACCTTGGACGTCGACGCGCCGTACAAACCAACCGACGAGCGGCAACTGAGCGAGCGAGCGCCGACCTTGAGTATATATACAGCGCTACGGCGCATGCACTGTCAGCTGTTGAATGTTCTCGAAGGAGAAGCGCGCGTGCGGCACAGATGGCGACGGCGCGACGGCGCATGCGCTGTCAGCTGTCGAATGTTCTCGAAGGAGAAGCGCGCGCGGCACAGATGGTGGGCGACGTCGCGACGGCGCATGCGCGCGCGTCAGCTGTCGAATGTTCGAGAAGCGGTGCGGACGGCGCGGACGGCGCACTACAAGGCGCGAGTATAAGATGCTTCCGCATCTAAAAGTGAAGAAATGCGTAAAAAGGAAACTAAATAAATGATAAAAATGGCCTCGTATCGCGCATGTTACACAGCAAATGTCGTCGAAAAACGATAGCCTTGCGTCTCGAGAGACGGAGCAAAACGTTTATTTAATGTTCTGCGCAAGAAAATTGGTGGATGATATTCTGTGGGCGCTTCATTTGAGTGCCTCGAGCGTGCAGTGGAGGCGAACGAGCGCATCAAGTCACGTCACACGTGAGACATCAGGCTATCTGGCAGTTATCTAGAAAAACATGGCATGTGCCGTGCGCGCCCATCTCTGAGGTGATAAGGGCTAGAACGCAAGGCGACAGGTAGGCGCCACCATCGTGTCGTCTTAACAAAGCGTTAGAAACACTTGTAATTTTGTGCAAGCGTTGCATGGCCAGCGCACCGTTATAAAGGCCACGATCCTTAAAATTACTCGTGTATTCTTTTTCTAGAAAAAATTACACATACATAATATTGACGTTTTGCTATGGTGCTTCACATATGCGCAATCATCGCTTTTTAATTGACACTCGCACAAGCATAAACGCTGAACCTTGAGCAATACTGATGGGCGCTGCGTAATGGGGTCGGACATTTTGAGTATCGCTCGATCAATTTATTGTCGTTTAGGGTACCGTTAAAGGTAGACAAACAGACAATTGTACAGACAGACAGACCAAAGTTTTTGCGTCGAAGGTTTTCGTGAAAGACCATCGTCATTAAAAAAAAATCGAGGGATACAGTGAGACAGACCAAGGAAAGAAAACAAACATAGTGCTGAAAAGTAGAAAAAAACAAAGAGAGAGAGAATGAAAAGAGAGGTACATAGTTAGAAGGCCTGCGCAAAAACCGCAGCACAGTAACAGCGAGACATAGAAGGACAGCGTTCGTAAGGAATCCTTTGGTATTCTTTGGCTAACCATTAAAAAGACACTTGCATGGTGCCCACAACAACATGAATGATATATTTTGACTTATAGGGAGGCTTTCACTATATCATACTTCTTCAATTTCGAGAGAATGGTGGTACCCACTATGCGCTTGCAAATAATTCTGGGCGAGTTTCAGAGCTGCGAGTGATGACGGTGAATTATTATGCCTGAAGCTTCCGTATTGGGTTGGGGTGGGTTGCCATTTAAAAACCAAAAGCGAATTGGGGAATTTTATTTTTAAAACTGGTTTTTCTAACTCGTACTAGGAATTTTGTGCCTTAGCGCTCATTTATTGGAATTGAGCGACAGGAACGTCTAAGGGGCCCTTTGAAAATTCCTGTGTGACACAAGAAGGTTACCTTGCTAAGACATTCATCAAGTTTCTTTTCATACCAAGCCTAAATTTAGCATTTCTTTATTACACATCATTAACTCAACCTCCTAAAGATACATCTTTAATAACTAATTCTGTCATTAAAACATTTCTATCACTTCCTTTTTTGTTTTTATTAGTTCATGTCAGAACTTACCAAATTAGGTTTAAAACGGAGTATTCACTTTTTTATTTTACCCTGCAGAGACCTAACATTTTCACAGATATTACCTGCTGGCTTCATGGTTTTTCCGCCTCAGTGGTTGCAACAGAGGTGCAAGCAGGCAGAGCATTCGATGGCCCACTCATTACGCAAATTGCACTTTGTGATGCCTTGTTGTTACTTTGCTGTTTCTAAGTGTTTTGACGTTCATACTCTTGCGAAATATTCGCTGATATGAAGTTCGCGTAGGGTTCCATTTGTGATGCAGTCCGCTACAAAGGCTCAATAGACTTCAAGCCAAGGTGTAGCTTAGGCTCCCACCAGCAGTAACGATTATTGTATCATCCTGCCCCGTCTACAAGCTGATAAGGTCGTAGCTGACTACAGATTTCGGCATGCATATGTTCGTGTTCGTCCATACCAAGCTCCGGACTTCTCAGATGTGTTCCGGGATATTGTCACGGGGTCATGACTTCGATGAAGGCAGGGAGTGTAAGTCGAAGTTGCAACCATTTATTTGGGTCAAACTTGTGACCATTCAACGAAAAGTTCGATTAAAGCGATCCACACTGCTACGAATAGCGTAGAACAGTCCTTCAGCCGTCAATCAACTGACAAGCGGTGAAGCACATCGGCGTTTATAGAAAGCACAGGCTCAAGCTTGCGTAGCGCCGTTCACCGCCCTAGCGGAAAGAGGGCAAAGCTCCGGTCGCTCAGATGGGCTGAGCTTGCTGGGTTTTTGTATTGCGCGCAGAAGAAACATGTTCTTCGAAGCGCTTATTTCGCATTTCGCCCGCTATGGGCCGCGCTCCTTTGGCATTCTGGAAAGCAGGCATGCACTACTGCTGCATTGCTGAGCTGCTACAAAAATTTAAACATGACGAAGACTTGCAAACTGCCCGTGAAGTTCTACAGTTTCCAGTGCAAGCAGTCAAAGAAACAAAGGCGTCAAGAGAGGATTATGGCAGTTCACCAATACTCCGTGCTTTCGTTACTTTGAAAATTTTTTCGCCGTGCACAGAACTACAGACTACTAATTAACTGAAGGAATTGATTGCAATGGCCGGACCCATATTAAAAGGAAGCGTGTTGGTAAACATAAAGTACAACAAATCGACAAACGCTGTAGATTTCACAATTAGGTTTCGCTTTCAGAGGTAACTAACCATCGGCAGTGCGAAAATGGTGGACATTGCTAGCCCAATAGTCTAAATATTGCATGCTGTGAACCCTTCAAGTGTTTAATTCAGATGATGGCTGTAGACTTCTCGTCTCCGCCCAGCATAAACAGTTATTTGCTGCGGGTTCACGCTGAGCGTTTATACGTGCAGGTCTTGCAAGCAACATCCACCGATAAGTCAGCATGATGAGCTGTTGCGATTCTAGGATCCAAGTCATGAGTTTGATTCCCGCATACGCCAGCTACATTTCCACGGGAGCGAAACGCAGTAACGGTGTGCTCAGGTATTCGTTCAAGAACGTTATACAGGGTGTGTTGTTGTTACGTATTCCAAGCGTGCGGTGGTATGACACTCAATGTAATTAGAAGTGACGACCAGTGTGTGTGCACCCTCTGGCCGTTGTCATCACGCCATATACTTCAAATGCATTTAGGTGCACGTAAAACAAAAAAACTTCAGGTGACCGGAATCAATCAAGAGTCCTAATCCACAGCGTGCCTTCTACTTATATGGTGGTTTTGCCACGTAAAATATTATGCTCTTGCATGCGCACGAGTGATGAACAGCTGCCAACATCAAAACGAGTAGAAAAAGAACCAAGGCATATGTAAAATTTTCGATGGTTTCGTGAAATTTGACGCTCTTATCAGGGACGAATCTCAGCGTAACTAGAAACATGCTCAATTTCAGCCGGTATTATGTGATATGACGACGATCAAGCGAGCTGCCAAACCAACCTAATCGACATTTTAATCAGTGAACACGCTACGTTATCAGGCGTGCGTATTATCCGATTGATTGATTGATATGTTGGGTTTAACGTCCCAAAGCTGCCATTTGATTATGAGAGTATGATTATGAGATTATGAAGGGCTCCGAAAACTTCGACCACCTGGGGTTCTTTAACGTGCACCCAAATCTGAGCGCACGGGCATACAACGTTTCCGCCTCCATCAGAAATGCAGTCGCCGCAGCCGGATTATGAACCCACGACCTGCGGGTCAGCAGCCGAGTACCTTAGCCACTATACCACCGCGATGGGCTGTGCATATTATCCAAAGAAAAAACATGTGCGGCAAGAAACATGTTTAGCCGAAGTGGACGTAAAATACTTTTTTGCACGCATCATTGTACTTTCAAAGGAGCAGAAAAAAATCAAAGGCTTCATTGAACTTACGATACGGCCTTGTTAATATCCGTTGAAAACCTTCGTAAAAGTAACACTCTTATGGAACTGAACACACCGCATTAAGCTGGTGCCAGGGACTGAACAAGGCAGACGTAAGTTCAATCTCTTCAAACTGACCCCCTACTAAATTGAAAGCCGCGTGCAAAAGTTGACATTCAAGCAATATAAATCCGAACGCTACATACATATGCACGCGAAAGCGTAGCGGTAATTGCTGATAGCTCCGAGAAGACACAAATGACACAGCGAATGCGCGCTTTCTGGCAACATACTTATAGAATTCACGCCATTACCTCACTGTTATTGTCATAGAAAGGCAGCTGTTCACGAACGACATTCTCATAGCTCTCGCTCAGAGACATCGTGTTTGACTTGCTTGATCCCGCAAAGGTTGTCAATGAATCACTTTCGGTTCTAATGATTCTCCTTGTGAAAATGTTTTTATAAACTTTTTAAACCTTCGGAGTAAAGCACAGGTGACACTGCACGGGAAGGGCGACCAGATCACAGCACGTACAGAGTGCTTGAACATGCTGAGATAGCGCAGGCAGAAGGCGGGAGCGAGGTACCGAGTGACCGGATTTTGCTTGAAAGACCGTCGAGTAAAATAAAAAGGACAAGAGTGGTCACTCGGGCCAAAAAGCGTCTGAGCTATGCATCTTCACCCCAGCCTTAAGATGGCAACACATCACTGATTGTTTCAAGGAAACACGCGTACTAGTTATTTACTGCACTACCTTCTCTAGTGCATTATACACAGTGTTCACGTGATATCACTTCCGCCGTTGTCGCCCTCTCCCGCCATGCCCGGGTTCCTCCCTGGGTACCTTCTGCAGTGCGCGTGCTGCAGCGCGAATTGTTGGGGGTTCATCTGTAGCTGCGCACACGTTGAAAGGGAAGCATTGTGTTTTTTTTATTGTCGTACTTTAACGAACTCATCAGATCACGATGGCATCATTTGTTCACTCGATACAAGACCAGAAAATTGAGATGTGCGACACGTATACCAGCCACCGCGTACACCGGCTGCCCGCCACGATCTACGAGGGCCAATTATCTCGCTTTCACTACAAATAGCGTGGCACAGCAACAAGTGAAAGCCCAAAGTCTCTCAAGCCACAATTTTAAGAGTGGATGAGCGAAGCGCAGCAGCTCCCATCGAATACGAGTCGTGCAGAGCTAGGCTACTTAACAAGAGATAAAATATTAATAATATTATATAGCTACAGCCCACGCCAGCAAAGTAGCAGCCTCCCCCCAAAGTGTTTTAAACAGTGCTGATGTTGAGCCACTCTCATTGAAATTGGGGGAAACAGCCGAAAAAAATATTATGTGAGGCAGATATAAAGACTTCGCGTGGTGCGCGCCGCGGTAATGCCGGCCATAACTTTTTTTTGCGTATGTTTTGACTTCTTTTTTATCTTGTATTTTACTTTTTTGTACGCTTATGTAAGGTGGCGTCCCTGAAAATGATGGAGACCATGTTAGAAATTAATTGACCAGAATATCAAAATCCTGACCCCCATACTTGAACAGATCGGCTACACTTCAAAGGGAACTAATGTTGTTTCGCATTCATTTTCACAGTTTATTTAAATGCAATACCAAAATTTCCGCGATCGCTATCACTAATTTAACCACTTCCCTCACACGCTGATTGTGCACGCAGTGGTCGTGGACAAGTTTGTATGTACAGTATCTTGGTAAGCTATCTGTGTTTGCAGGTGAGTGCTGGGCTATGGCACTTACCCAGAATGAAGCTACACCTGAAGACGCAAATATCACCGAGTTTCTTCAAGTAGTTTTTTTTTTGTTAATCTGTGCCAGCCAAACACGCTGGTAATTTTCGGAAAATCGCAATGTGCGTTCTCAATTTTAGGTAATAACTTTCGGCCAAGAAACACTCCGAAGCTCTGCTCCGTCTTCGGGGACCAATAAATCAACTTGCCTCACTAGCAGCCCTCAAACTGGCATCGCGAGGCAAAACTAAACGAGCGCAAGCACGAGGAGACAACACAGCAGCGGTATAGGCGACGGAGTAAGTAAGTGCCCGGACATTACGGTGGCGCATTTCGGAAGTGACGAAGGGGCGCTGCGTTACGCACGTGCACACTATGTGTACGTGTACGTGTTTTTGCGTATGTGATAGTGGCCAGAATCTGTCTTTATTGTCTGCGATTGTACGGTACAATAACGTCGGGCTGGGATGAGGCATGAATTGGACGCGAGAGAAGTGCACATGGGGTCGACGCGACACCAACGTTGTCAGGCTCCGTGTTCATGAGCATTGACGGCAATGACGAAGTACGGGCAGCAGCATGGAGATGCCGTAAAAGATGTGCGATAACGTGCCTAGAGTGCGTCGCGGTCTTCGCTTGTTTCGGCTACCTCTCAGCTTGGCTGCTGGTAGGTACGAACGCCATCAATACTATGCTAGGTGCGTACTGCATTTGTCATTGAAGCCTTTTTTAACGTATCTGACATTGTGCTGTTTGGCACAAAGATGCATTTTGTGAAAGAACTCGTTGTTGGGCTAATTGGTACAACATTTCTAAAAGTTAATTTGAGCGCTAACACATGACACGATCACTCACACACGCACACACCCAGGCATCAAACGCTGTGTGTATGTGATGCCTGGGTGTGTGCGTGTGTGAGTGATTGTGTCGTGTGTTGGCGCTCGAATTATTTTTAGAAAGATCATTATTGTGCTCTTCACTTCGCGTACTGTTTTTGTAGATTGCTTCGCGCAAAATAAAACTATCAGGGATGCTTCGAAGCACGTTTGCGAGATAATTCTTTCTTGGCTCAATAAATTGAATCGCCACTCGCGTCGTTAGGTTTTCCTTGAGCTGCTACATGTATTAGAATTAGCTGCACGAGTGAGAATTTGTGAAAAGTGCAGCTATGCTCAGAATCGTTGTCTGCGGCTCTCGCAAATTGCTTGAAGTGCTAACGAGTGCAATAATAGTGAAGTAGTGAATCTAGAAAAATGTTTGCTAGCTAAAGCTAGGACGTAACTTTGAGTAAGCAGTCCTGCCTCGTTAACGGCTTGCATGACTTCTCAAATTTCTTTGTTTATGCTGCGGCAACTGCTTTTGGTTGTTTTTTGCGAAAAAGCGATGTAAAGTGTGCCGGAGAAATTTAGTACAAAGGTGGGATAGAAAATGTAGCCAAAATTTTTCGTTTCTTTTTTTTAGTTCTGGCCGGAGTGAAGTGCTGAGGTAACTACTGCCGTGTCGCGTTGTGCACTGTACGTATAGTTGTTTGTGCTAATTGCCGTTTTATTCTGCTTCAGCACTTGTTATACTGTTTCCTATATGTTTATTTCTTGTGTGTAACTTATCATCTTGATATGGCAGCTGTAATTTCGCGTCTCGCACTGCTCTCTCTTCGTGACTGAAATAACAAAGCGGGCATGTGCTTACAAAGAATATTACTTGAAAGTAAAAGTTTTCGCTCCTCCAAGATTCTCATGCTTTAATTGAATTGTGTGTATAGACACACATTGGCATTGTGTCGTTGCGGCTCTAGCGGCGCAGCTTACACGAAGCTCACCGATTCATTCAAACGAAGAAAAATTATTGTATTGCAACAGAGATGAGCACACACGTATAAATGGTATTGGAGGCTGTATAACATTTCTAGTCACTACGAAATGGCCTTCGAGGCAGTATTTTCTGCGATATGCCATCTCTGAGGCTGCAACGTTTCACCACACCCGTTTGGTGTGCTGAAAACCCGAATCAGCCGCACGGGCCTATGGAAGTGTTCTCTCTTGGCCTTTCATATTACTTAATGGAAAGGGTGGCAAAACGCGTGCGGCGCAGCGCCCCCTGGCCAAGGTTGGGAGGCCCATACACGTGCTACCGGCTATCGAATATTCTAGCCTTATCGCTAGGAGCCCCGTAAGTTCCAGAATAAACTGTAAAGGTTGCGAATTGGGCGTAATTTTAACAAATGACTTACTAACAAAATGAACGCTGCATTCGTGGTTCGCACTGAGAATGACTAGAAGTCAAACGGAGTGATAACATAACTTCAGGAGAAAATTTGGCATTGCTCCTCCTCCCCACTGAAAAAGCCGTCTTCCAGACGTTTTAACAAAAGATGAAAGTACAAGAGTAAAGTAAAAAAGTAACAATAGTACTAGAAATAAAACACAGTTTTCAGCTTCGGGAATGAAATGACTTGAGGCGTACGGAATGGACGACTTCAGGTCTGGCACGGCACCGTCGAGTGTTCGTGATTGCGTCGGGAAACGTTTCGTAGTCGAGCGTACCGAGATGTCCAACTACCCTGTATGGGTCGAACTAGCGCCGCCGAAGTTTTTCACTAGGTCCGCATCGGCGTATCGGCGTCCACACCCCAAAACATGGTCACCAGGCCGGCATTCCATGAAACTTCGTCTTCGTCTTTCTAATAGTTTCTGGAAGGGTCGGCTGCAAGTCACGTGACCGAAGGCGAAGGCCTGTTCAAGTCTGTTTCTTCTTCTGTAAAACATTTCTTAATTCTGCTGACTTGGTAGATCGTGCGCGCTACACTTGTCGTGATTTTCCTCAGTTTAGCTAAGGTATGATCGACCTTGCCGTCGTCTTGAATCCACAGACCTATTATGCGCAGTGTTTTCAATTCTTTTACAGGCCGGCCGTTCAGGTGTACACTGCTTTTTCAAATATGGGTTCTGGATCCGTATGAACTCTGATTTTAGGGGCGAAGCTCCTTAAGCTGTGGGTCGTGCGTCCGCGATGTATGAAGTAGTAGTAGTAATAGTAGTAGTAGTAGTAGTAGTAGTAGTAGTAGGTAGCTAGCTCCACGGCCTGACTGTAGAGGAGCGGCATGCGCGTACTCCTTTGAATTGAGGAGGAAACATACGCACGGTAATCACAAATAAAAAGGTAGTTGTGTCTCATGAAAAAAATCTACAGAGACGAGTATCGGTGACTTAATCTCCAATGAAATTTCTCTTGAACTTTATGCTTAGTATACAAAAACGAGTCACGAAAGGACGCCTTTTGAACACCACTTGACCAGAAAAGGTCGCGACGATAAATTCCCTGATCGTAACCTCCCGGTATTTAGCAAGGTTTGTGTTCCTGAGTTTGGATGGTCCTTCCTGAAGATCTAAAGACCTTACGTCGCCTGCTGTTTTTTTTTTCTTGTTGGCGGGGAGCCAGCACTGTCCTTCAGCCCACATCGTCGTCCTCACTAACAATCAGTGGTTGTTTGGGTCCACTATCCGGAGTCAGCATCGCCTCTCACTGTGCCCGTCATTGTCGGTTTGGTACTTCTCAATGTGCTTAGACACGAGGGCAATCGGAGACACCTTGTGAACCAAGGAAAGTGTTAATTGGCAGAGTCTACGACGTAATGTTCTCAATGAGCCCTCGTGTCACATTAACATGTGCACGGCACTGAAAATTGCTTTGTTTTAGTTGCGGCAACTCTTGGAGACTGTTTTTCACGAAATGAAGATGTGAAGCCCATTGGAGATATTGTATGCGAAGGCGTGAGGGCAGAAATAAGAACGTTTATCTTTCCTTCTTCTTATTTGTTTTCAGGCCTTGCCGTCCGGAGGCAAGTGCTACGGCAGGTACTCCCGCACTTCCTCGTGCACGGTATGTTTAACTGTGCGTTCACTATAGATTTACCGTTCAATGCGTCTTTTCATGATGTCGCCTATTTGTTTATTACTTCTTTAAATACTTTAATGATGATACGGCAGCTGCATTTTCATTTCTTGCTGCACAATATAAGCCCATCTTTTCGCGCGTGCGTTCCTAAAACTGTGAGAAACAAAGTGTGCGCGTGGTTACAAAGAGTATATATTGAGAAAAAAAGATTTCGCCTGCTTTTGTGACCGTGACGTTTTGTTTGAAATTTCTTTTCAAACGCACAGCTGCATGGTGTCCTTGCCACTATGGCTCTACAGCTTACATGACACTTATTGATGCACGTAAATGATACGAAAAACAAAATAAAGTAGGTCCTTTCAGATGATCAATGCACAGAAGTAGTCTTGGAGGTCGTGTATTTTTTTGTAATCAATAGAAAATGGCCTTCGAGATCACGTTTTCTGCGGGTCACATCTCTTAGGCTGCAAAGGTTCCCCACACCCATTCGGCGCGTTGGGAATCACATCAGCTACAAAGGCCCATGCGACAGTCCTCTCTACTCCTTTTTTATAAACTTTACTCTATAGATATATATGATCGCGCTTCGAGGGTGATCAGAGGAAACGGTAAAAGAAATCTCATGGGTATTTGTGTAGACATGCGGAAATTTTGAGACACTTCAACAACACTATCTGTTGGACTGTGTGTGTTTCACTTCAAGTATTTCAGAGCGAAAGCTGTTATGAGATCAAATCTCTGGTCACGCGCGGTGCCGTAGTTGTCCGACGCCACCACCGGTGTGCGTAACCACTTCGCACAACAGAACAAAAACAAAACCAAGAGTCAGTGACACAGTGGGACTCGAACACGGGTCCACTGCGTGCAAGCCCAGTATTCGACCACTGAGCAGCACCGGCTCTTTATCTTGTTGGCAAACGTGTCTTAGGTAGGCTTGATATTGGGTAAGGAATTGCGTTATCGTGATTTATAACGTGTTTTACAACAGCGAAAGAACAACAAGTCGGTCCACAACGCTAATAGCGCAACGAGTGGGTCATGAAAGGCATCAAACCATTACGAAAGGTTGTTTTTGGTCACCTATTAACTGTGGTGCATACCAACTTCAGCCGTAATTCCACATTGTCGTTGGCTACTGCATGAACGATTGGCACAAAATTCCTTACAAAGTATTAGCGGATGCCACGCTTCTCGGAAGAAGGACAAGAAATAGCAAAGCGACTGCCGGCCTACTACCGAGGTTTTTTTTATGTGATATTGTAGTGAGTATGAAGCAAGCATGCTTGCAGCAGTTACCGAATAAATTTATAATATCACTCAATAATTATTGGCCGATCAGTGGGTATGAGCTACAAGTGAAGGTTAACAAGAACAAGAACGATTGTTTAGAAAAGGCTCTGAAAGGCTGCTCTTCTAGCTTTCGCTTTGAATGTGCTGGGTCTTCCACGCAGGCCTGGCGTCTTCTCGGGTATTGTACGCAAACATCTTTAGAACGTGTGTCATTTTACTTGCGCATTGTCCTCTTCTGCTTATTGCCTCTGTTCAATACTTCCTTAAATAGTTCCAAAGTACTTTTTAGTAACAATAAAGTTCATGCACTAGAGAAGCTTATTTCTCCGAAATTCAACGCCGCAAACGTTTTAGGAATCTGTTAAGTGTGAGAGGAGTTCCAAAGTTCTGTCACACGCTGCAATCACATTTTGCCTTCTGTCATCACAACAAATCTTCTGAAGCTAAGCAGGACGAGATGGGAGGGGAAAACAAATTGTCACACGCATCTCGTGAACTTGAGCACCTTTTTCTTTTCCTCGAATACGCGGCTTTATCGGTACGATCACGTGTACACATTTGGATGACCTCTTACGGTGATCTCTGTAACGACCGAGTGCTCCATGTTTCATTAAGCCAATGGGTTATAGATTAGCATTCTTCGATAGATTTTTGAGCGTCTTCCGTCATTTTTCCAGAGAATATAAAGCAAATGTCAGCTGATTTTGATTACTTATTGCGAATTCCAGGCCGCGTGCAGCGCTAGAACATTTGGCTAGTGTGTTCTCAGGAGCCTCCACTACCTATCGGCAGTGTTTTTTGACAATACTCAAAGGGCCTGGCGCAAGAAGTATTGTGTCCTATTACTTTTAGAGAGCTGTCTTCGGCAGGACAAAAACCGCTCTCCAACGCTTCGTACTGGTGTGATGCTTTGGCCGAATTTTTTTATGTCGTTTTTGTTGTTACTGTTTACTTAGTTGCATTTTCACGCTCGAGTTTTATGTAGGTAGAGTAAGGACTGGCACTACAACAAGAAAGTTGACGTCTTTTTTGCGAAAAATACGTCGGCATATTGCCCTCGCTCTGCTTAGCAGCATCAGTGTCCCGCAGCTGATACGTACGCGGTACAATCGGAGCAGATGACTGCGAGAAACTATGCTACCTTAGGCTAGCTTTGATAGACTAGTTTGTTGCCTAAGCACACATTTAAATAGGGTCTCATTATACTACAGGTTCTTAAGAATGATGACACAACGACATGGTCCAAGAGAACACTTTGAGAAGGTCGTTAGTTGGTCATTCTCTTTCTTTATCATACGCATGTGACTGATTTGAAATGTTGATTGTCAGGTAAGGTTTAACGTCTTGAAATCATTTTATGATTATAAGAGACACTGCAGTGGGAGGCTCAGAAATAGGAGGCTCAGAACCTACGCCCAACTCTGAGCATACGTAGCCACCGCCGCCAAAGTTTGATCCCGCGACCTGCAGGTCAGCAGCGGAGTGCCTTAGCCAGTAGACCACCGCGGCAGGCTCATGTGACTGAAAGACAGAAGAGTGAGAAAGACAAGATCGTTGGCAAGCGTAAATACCACCAGCCAAACAAGTCACTGAGTTCTTAGGATTCGTTATGGGCGTGGGAGGGGGGGAGATACCGAGGTGTTCAATCATGGCTCCTGGCTTTCCGTTGGTGTTCTTGTTACAGGAGGGGGCAAGCTCTACCGAGTTAGGTCGCCACCGTGTCACTTTAAATAACTACTGGTGAAAGGAGCTATATTAACGCTATAGTGTCAAAGAGCCTGTTTCGAAGAAATTTCGGTTTCGGTGTCGCTGTTTGTGAGCAAAAACTTATCTTTGAATCATCGCAAAATTGAAAAAAATTGCTAATATAATAAGTAATAAATCATTCCGGGCCTGAGTCGGCATTGATCCCGGGTCGTTTGCGAGTGTTCTGCTAGGCTTTCATTTCCTTGAGAATAGATTGAAGATAACTTGTTCTACATAGAAATTCTGTGAAAGAAACTCTTGGGCTAAAAAAAACACACGCGTCTTCTATTAATCCTTCACAATGCAACATGAAATATCGCCGTTGCGTAATACTAGTGTGCACCGTCATCGGGCGTCACAACATTGTATTACCATAATGAGTTCATAATTTAAAGCCACTTACCTACTGCAAAAGACACACACGTTACTGCACCCTAAAGGCCACGTAGTGGGTCTATTGCAAGTTCGAAAAGATTTCACACAATAAGTGTTTGAAGTACGCACCAGGAATAAGATATGGCTATCGCGTTCACTCTTGAAGGCAAAAATCAAGGCGCCCCCCCCCCCATTTTTTATGTGTTCATAGAGTGTAGTAGGATTGCAAAAAAAGGCTGGCACTTTCTTGGGAAGTGCTAATCCCTACGATTACGTAGTAAATTTTCCCCTGCCACCAGCTTTGCCAGCTGGTTGATTGATTGATAGGTGGGTTTAACGTCCTAAAACCACGATATAATTATGAGAGACGCCGTAGTGGAGCGCTGTGGAAAGTTCGATCACCTGGGGTTCTTTAACGTGCACCCAAATCTGAGGACACGAGCCTACAACATTTCCGCCGCCATCGGAAATACAACCGCCACAGCCGGGATTCCATCCCGCGACCTGCGAGTCAGCAGCCGAGTAGCTTAGTCACTAGACCACCACGGTGGGGCCTTTGCCAGCTGGGAATGCTCTGCTCTGAATGCAAATAAGAGGGAAAGGAAGTTTTGTACTGAAGCACGTATCATTGCAACGGCAAAAACTTATGCAAGTCCTGCTTTTCAGGCACTACACTACCAAACAACAGTACCTTTCGAACTATTGTTTACTATTATTAATCTGTTTCCATAAACAAAGACTGAGTCACTTAGGGAGCCGTTCAATATACTAGGATTCTCTGAACCTCTCCCTCCTGTTGTTTAGAAGCGCATGGTGTGTGCACCACTGCACCGAATTGAATAAAGTGGCTTTTTAGTTGCTCTGCAGTGAAAATTTGAAGCGTATCAGCAGGAGCACATACAATCAGTGATATGAGCAGCCTGATATAACTTTAGTTTATTCGACTCGCCCACAAAACTTCAAACTTGCACTATATTGTGTAATGATTATCTAACTAGATTTTGATTAAGACGAGATAGTTAAGTCTTACGTGAAATATTTTTTGATATGTACAATATATGGTATTCTTCCAACTCTAATGAGTGGAATTCGTATGGCACTAGAACTAAGTAACTTTGGATACAAATCTAAAATTATTAAATCAGTGCAGCAGAAAATTCTGTACATGCCGAATCCTGATTGTTGTTCTAATTAAATTTCTAAACAAACATTAGTGTTTTAAGATGGGTCCGCAATGTTGCAGACACAGTCAGTGTCGTTCGCTACAACTGTCACTGCTATTTCATGCGAAGTCTCTTCATCGCCACAAACTTCAAGCACTTCAAACTTCCAGTATTGTTCACGAAAGCAAAATGAACAGCTTTTCCTGCAAAGTCACCTCGTGGTTCAGGTTGTTGACCACTGCGACAAAGTCAATGCCGTCCCCCAGAGTCATCGTCAAATATTTTCTCATAGTGTTCTGTGATCGGAACAAAACAAAAAAACATTTTCATTCCGCTGGCACATTAAAATGCAGTTTTTAAAAGATATAAGGAAAACATGCGTTTTAAAGTAGTGGTTGGGGACCCTGCGAGGAATCTGGCGTTCCGAAATGGCATGATAATACTTTTGTACGGTGGTGAGACAGCCAAGAATGTGGAGAAACGTGCACTGGTCTGTTGAAATCCACAAAGAGACCCCTAGTTCACACTGAAGGTCCGCTTTCTAGAGTGGGTGAAATTATTCTGTTGCCAAAACGTAGCGCCGTTCGAACTGTACGTGCACCACACCACCGAATTTGCCCAATAGCCATAGCCCCATCTGCTGAGTTAACGATCAACCATGGCCTGACACGGGAAGGATATGCTGTACTCCAAAAGTTGTCGGTTGCTCGCAACTCCATTGAGCCTATAGTAAACTAGGATATAATCTAGTGGCGTGGCCGGCAGGCCACGGCTGCTGTCTCGGGTGTCCAAACGACACGGACAGCCGCTAGGATTTCTGGTGGCGTCACTGCGCTTTTTCATGTCATGTGAGCAAGGTGAGCGCATGCTGGCGGCGTCTTCTTTGGATTGCGCGGGCAGCGCGAGGGTCAATCAGTGCGTGTGCGTGATTTTGGCGCGTTGAGCCATCGCCACCTGAAAAACCTTCGTCAAGGCTGGGAAGTTGTACCGCATATGTCAGCGGGCTGTCGAAAATGGTTGCGTTGTGCGCTGTGGTGGCACGCAACGCAACCGACGTCGCATTTGGCAGCGCATTCGCATCGGCATTGCCGTCCCTGCAGTACTACTGCGCTTCGACAAGAAACAACGAGTGTTGCATCGTTTCCTGTGTGTCGTTGGTCTCTTCGGAGTTGTGATGTGTGCTGCTTGTGATTGTGCTTGTGTTCGTTGGTGAGCGACCAGATTTATAGCAGCTGTGGTGCCAAGGAGGTGTTGTGTCCACATTTCTGTGGAAACTGTGAATATGGGTCGTGAGTGTATGTATTTGTATTTACGACTGACCAAGGCCCGCGGAAGACATTGATAAGGCTATCTTAAGGAATGGTATCAGCCCCAAAACACGAAAAAAAACAGATAGGCTGCTTTTCTTTCGTTTCGTGTATTGTGTTACATCTAGTACCGTGTTAATCTGTAACACTTTTATTCTATTCGCGTGTTTCGAAGTACGCGTGATGTCCATTACCATAAACGGCAAGCATAATGCTGTCGCTTTTTTGTAATTTCCAGAAGTTCAAAATATTTTTGGCCCAAGTAATATAGACGAGAGGGCCAGCGACGGCAAGCTGCAAATCCTAGCGCACACGAGACGCACCTTTTAATCCTCCAGCCCGTGTGCGTGCTTGTCAACAAGTGTCCTTGCGGTACGCTTACCACGCTCATGTAGGCCGCGTAAGAGAGCGAAGCTGATGAGCGTCTTTTGCAGGCCAGATGATTTTTCCTTCTCTACCATTTATTTCCTTTCTCTCTATTAGAAAAGATAAAATGATCTTATTACGCAATCGTTCAGCCTAATATTCGAGTCTAAACAATATTGTGCAGGGAGTCTACCTTCATTTCTGAACGCTGGAGCAGCAGGATGTAATCCTCTTGAGGGCTGCTCTGTGCTGGCTGGACGCATTTGTTGGAACTGCCAGGATTGTACGCAAGGCCTGTGTTTCGCTCACTGACAGCCATGGCCAAAATTCAGGGCGTTTGGCCGGAGCAGCGAATTGCCCCATCCTCCAACGTACCTCTCGTTCAAAGCAAAAACTAATCGCTGAAAACACGAATGAGAAGCAAATACCAGAACAAACTGTCTGCTTCCGTCTGTCGTGTGCTTATTATATCCACAGTCAGTTATAGTGTAGAGTATGCTGAAACTGTGTGAAGCGCAAATATAAGCACGCTGTGCGTGGTTATCCACCATGCAGACAAATGGCAAGATTTCTGTCAAAGACGACCTTCAAAAATAATTTTCTTTCTTAACACAATAAAATAATAATAAAAACAATAAATAAATTGAATAAAAAATTAAAACAACAAACGCATGAGCTTTCTTAACACGCAAAAAAGTATTTTTAACTGGATAACCTCATGGTCTATAATGCATCCCAATGGGGTTCAAATTGCGCGTTTTCAAAAATTGCCGAATTTTACCGCATAATTTACAACATTGAGTATTTTAACATCAGCTACATGTTACGAAGAGCAAGCATGGTTTAATTTATTCGAATGATCATTAACAGGAAGAAGTTACGCAGAAAAAATCAAACAGCTCCTTTTGCCGAAATTTGTGGACGCGTACATGGCAAAAAAGACTAATAATTTTTTAGCCTAAAACACCTTAACCTACACCTTTTGCTTAAAGGGGTGCTGCCACCGAATTTTTGGCATGCGTTTACTTTGCTGTAAGCGTTTTCTTCTGCTTCAGGAAGCGTGATACACACAGGAAGATTCGTATATTTTCGCTGAATAATTTAATGTTGCTCTGCCTATGAGGACCATTTTGGGTTTCACTTTCGCGATGCCGAATTCGGCAGTGACGTCGATGCATAGGCGGCTTGGTCACGTGAGCACACAAAGCTGTGAAGCACATTGCGTTGAGTGTCGTCTGCCCCTATGTACATGCGCCACCCCAAGGGATGTCAAAACAAACTCTCTGAAAGTCTCCATGGCCAGCTGCAGTAGCATGAAGGCAGTGGCAAGGCAAAAGGCAGCAAGAAGGAAACAAACAGTTTATATTTACAACGTATGTACAGAACGTGGACGAGGGAGCCGTCCAGTTGCCTCCTTTCTGGGCTGCTGCAAGAGAGTACAAAAGTTGACGTCACAGCCTCGGCAGTGCATTTTTTTGTGGTGTCACGCGCAGTAACAGCAGCCCAGAGAGGACTATGGTAGCGTCTAGGAAGCTTCGAGCAAAAAGGTAAATAGGCGCAGAGAGGCTCATAGAGGATGGGATAGCCCTGCTGCTGGACGTGCGCAGCGTCTCTGAACGACGCGTCGAGTGTCTTTCGAAAGCACTTGACGGATGCACACAGTGGCTGTGTTCCAATTCTTAGACTGCATGTAGACAAACTATGCAGACTGCTTAAAAGACAGGACCGAGCCCATGCTGTCCGAGAATTGAAACATGTCTGGACAGGTGGATGGATAGTTGGATGGATATGGCTGTACCCTTCAGATCGGGCGGTGGCTAGCGCCACCAAGCCGTAATCCCTAATGAACCAAAAACTATATTTTTTTTCCTTAAAGAGTGAGTTTGAGGATTCGTACTTTGCAGTGAAGAGTTTAATTTTCACTCGTGCCTTGACTTTAGCCACCAATCAGATAACCTCCTTCTAGTTAAGTCTACCCGCTTAAAGTTTATTTTGCCCTCCCGGTCCCTAAACCCCAGTGCTTTGAAAAACTCTGCGCCATTATCCTGAACTATAGGGTGAAGCCCTTTACAGAGGGCTGCACTTTCGGCTTTAAAGCGACGGTGCTTTAAAGCGACGGTGCGCCACCTCGCGTCGAGAAGAAAAAGATAAAACAAACACACAAAACAGTTGTATTTTCTGGCCTATTTTGTGTTGAAAGCAAAAACAAATAACCGTTACTCACATTGAACGTCTGGCGAAGCGTCTGCTTGTGTGCAGAAGACAATTCCAGCGAGATCGGATCTGTTTGAGCGATTTGCTGAGCCGTCATCTTGTTTAGACAGCAAAGTAGACTGCATCGTATTTGTCTATGATGTGGTCTTCTTGGAGCTGTGTATTTTGCAGGTGGCGTGAGAATTGGAATGGGACTTAAGATGGCCACCGTCTATTTAGCTGTCTATTTAGCCATCTACAGTGAGTATTGGAACACAACCAGTGTCTCTGCACACTCGTAACATCAGGCATGCTAGTTCTCTTTTTGTTCACAAAATGAGTTTCGGAGATGGCGGAGGTAACTCAATTCACTACAAATTTGATGTGAGGTCACGACAACTGCAGTTGCTTCTCATATTCTAAAACGCCAGTGTTGCTGCTCAAGCGATTTGTCCAGATAGCGAGAGTGAGCATTCTGCTATGCTTTTAGAAATGAATTAAAATATATTCACACGTTTCTTGTCTCCGACTCTTCAAGTGTAGAGTCCTTGCATACAGAGAAAATCTACAAGGGGCTTGGGATAGTCTCAAAATTAGGTGTTACCAACCCTTCAACACGTGAACCCAATTTGGCGTTTTTACTATACACAGTGATTCCAGAATAATTATTTTGACAAGCACTACTCAGGCGACATTAGGCCAAATTCGAAAGGCTTCCATGTAACCAATTCTTTTTCTCTGTAATATTCTAGCGTTTTAATGTTCACGACACAAGACGCGAGTTTTAGTACGTTTGAAATAATCGCCAATATGGCTGGGACGTTTGGCGTGGAATGACCCACATGTGTGTGTATGACGATATCATCTCTCCATTCTTTCTTGCTGACTGTGTGCCTATGATCCGTGACATCTTTCACATCCAGTAAAATCTCAGCAATGTGAATCTCGCAGGGTCACCAACAGTTTCGTATGATCTTAAGTTTGTGTCAGAAAACTAGTGAAAATTTACTATGCAACAAAAGAAGCCTGCTGCAATTTTGCGTTGTTTTGCAGGACCGCAGGAAAGCTATAAACTACTTTGCATAATTGCCTGTAGAACTTCTAGGCTTCAGATATTATACTGTACTTTTAGATAAATGACGTGTGCGCCCAGTTGTGAGTAATTATTCAGATGAACTGTGGTCATTGTCGAACAAGAGGAATGGAACTTGGCTTCTTGTTCCTTCCAATTACTAGAACAAGTTCCCTCCTGTAAGTTCATTTATTGCGAATGGAAGAAGTTACATTTCCTAATTGAAACGTGTCTTAGCATTACCTCCATATTTGATGTTTTGTTAAGCTAATTCTAAATTTACGTAAGGCGAAGAATTGCAAACTCACTTGAGTACTGCGCACATTATAGCATTTCGAACATCACTGGCAGTTGTTTTATCGGAGGTGAAAAAAACGCCCGGCCTACGAAGGTGCAACAAAGTGAAAGCTAGAAGAGTGGCCTTTTAAAGCCTTTTCTGAACACTTAATATGTAACTGCTGCAAGCACACCTGCTTGATACCTACTATTTCACGCCAGCATTGCGTTGCATTCAGTTGTAACAACGCGTTATCGGGGGTGTGAATCTTCGTTCTAAGCGGCAACTACTGTTATTTTCGACAAAGAATACTCTTTTCGTACACAATGAGAGTACTTCAACAGAATGATGAAAAAGCATGCATATTTCGTGAATATTCACTAATCAGTGGGGTGCGCTTGTAGATAAACAGTTCTAAAAAGGATAGCCTTCTCACAATATAGTAAACTAACTTCTATGTTATTCCTATGCTGCCGCAAACTATGCCTGGTTTAGTCTCGGTGTTTTGTTTTCTGCATATTCATGTGAGAAACCATACTCAAACGTCAAACGCGTTATGTAGCAAGTTATTGCGACAATAAAAATGACATTCTCATGATGTGATGCAAAAAATAAAGCATAAGTAGTCAAAAACTAAGGTGTGATTCCCTTTCATTGCAGATCTAGGGACTCGCCTCTGAAGGTTGTTCCACGCGTGTTATTGTGGCGTTTCTTTTCTTTTTTCTGGACGACTCCGTGCGGACACCATAATTAAATAATTATGAAGGAACAGCTTTTCACAGGTTACACCTACACATCGCCTGTTTAATAAGTAGCATATTTATAACAGCCAATTTTTTCCGCGCACCAAGGTTAAAGCTTTTGTGCTGTTGTGTGGTTTCTTCTTACGAGAGTAAAAATACAAGCAGAAGGCCTCACTTGTGCTGAGAAAGCACTCATTATGTAACTGCAGCAAGCACACTTGCTTGGTACCTACTAATTCACGCCTACAATGCGTTGCGTTCAGTTTTAACAATGCGTTGTTGAGGGTGTGAATCTTCGTTGTGAGCGGCTCTAAGCGACATTACATAGTGTTTTGCACCCATCAAAGACCCTTACATCAGCGAGCGCGATATTCTGGAATAGCGGAACGCCGCGCACTTGTGGGCACAGGCGGTGACAGGCAACCATCGAAAAGGCCTTACAATCTAGATGGTGTTGGTACAACTCAGACATTTATTTCCACTATGACGATGAGCTATAGCATTCAGAAACCACAGCAGGAACAAGGACAGGATGCAAAGATTTCTGTTAGTGTCCGGAGGTGGCTCTCAACAACCCTTAGAGAGCAATACTTGTGGGCTGCTCCCACAACGGGACGGAGAGGTTAAACTCCACGGCTATGTCATTGGCCCTCTGGGTGGCCCTAAGCTTGTCTCCTTTGTCGAGGCTTGTGAGGAGACAGTTCCAGTCCGTCTCGGTTGAGGGAGACTTGCTGCTCTCGCCAACGCAGTGCACTGCCACAGCATGTGTTGGAGAGTACAATTGGAGTGACTGCCGCGCGGGCCCCCCGGGTCCTTGCCATCAATGTATTAAAATCGATTTAGAGGTGATGCATACGCCTCCGTCTGCGAAAATCGTAAAGTGATTGACTGAGGTATTGTTGAATGCGTGTGTAGCAGTGGGCACTTCCACCGCTTCAAGTGGTGATGTTTGCGAATTTCATTAAAAGTTAGCAACGGGTCTCTGAAGTAACAAGTAACATACCCAGCCTCCGAGTGGTTCTCCCCAGCCTGGAATGTGAGACCTCACAGCCGAGAGTGAGCCAACTTGTTGGTGGCCAACTAGCGTATTTATCGCTCGCATGGAACTCCGAAGTCTACAAAGAAAAAGCGGTGGAAAAGACTACCCCAACCTCTGAGCCATTCCTGGACAAGCTCCAAGTAATAGAAAACCTGGCTACTGTATTTATATGGCCTGCAAAAAAGCGCATTCATGTGCCCCTGGATGCTACCATGTAGGGACATGCGAGGCCAGCCAGTCGGCTTTTCAAGAGGATCAAGAGTCTATAAAGGAAGGACGGCGGAAAGTAAAACAAGACATGTGGTGCCTCACAACTACGTACGTAAACGCAATAAGACCAGAAAATATATAATGCAGCATGAAACACACGAAGAGAAAACAAAAGAAAAAGAGGCACTCATTACACATGATTACTTTTATCACAAAATCTTTATACGCTTAATCCCTGCCAGATAGCGCAACCCAAAGTTGACTGATGTATACCATGCTTTTTCTGTAAAATTTGTTCTCTCAAATACCACCCGCGTGTTGATATCTGTATACTTCTAAGAATGTCTGTGTAAGAAAACCTCACTGAACAGTTGAATCGACGGCAATGTGCAGATACATGCGCACAGTCTTTCTTGTTTAGAGTCGAGATATGCCCTCTAAGCTAAACATGCATAAACCATCTCGTCTCTTCTATAAATACCCTCCCGCAAGGAAGTGGAGAGAAGCCTATCACGTTCGCCTGGGAACTTAAGTTTTAATGAATATGTTTCATATCGCACATTTCTCTTGAGTCATATAGCATTTATTCCTTTTCCCCCTAACCCCATTTCATACAACGGCCATATCGCACAAAGTTTGCCTGTAGCCCAAAGACAACTTGTATTTCGTATCTACTCACCGCTTCACTAGGCCATTAAAAATTTATGCGCATAAGGCACAGCCACGCACTTGATTCGCTGCCTCTCTGACAGTTCGTGCTTTGGTGACGCCTTTACCCATCTGGCGCATTGCCCCACTCACGGCTCATTTACGTCTGTGCAAGTGTTCATCAAACTTCTGTAACACTAAGAAATTTTACAAGCCCATAGACATGAACAGAAGAATAGTTGTTGAGGCAGCATAAATTGCACACAAAGAATGATACGAATAAACCAACTTTCCAGCACACTATTTGAAAAAGTATCAGCGTACCATGATGGTACAAAACGATGTGTTGTGGTGCTCATCACAGTTTTTTTTCTTCCAGCTTTTTTGTGCACGACTTTGTATCTTTTCAAATCCTTACAGCCTTGCCTTTTCATTTTCACTCTTCATCATGAATGAGTACTATTAGGTTTGGGAGTCCAAGCCCAAAAGCAATGCTTTGCAAAGTACTCAAGTTGGTATCGTCGGATGCAAGTGGCGTCAACCTCAATAGACTGGTAATGCAACCAGCGAGTTGTCTGATGCAATGGGCGTCAACCAAGGCGGCATTTTAATGCAATCCACGGCATATATTGCGGTGCACCTGACGTAACCGACGGCAAACCCTCAAGCAACACTCGGCAAGCCCCCTCCGCCATGGGTCCAGCCAGCGAGCAGTGGCGACTTCCGATTCGAGGCTTCGAACTATTGGCTTATGCAGGAAATCTGCACTGGCTACAGAAGAACCAATCTGCGTGAAGATGAGAAAGAGACCGAAAAAATCCTGGGTGATCGTCGCACCTTGATGCAAGCTCAATAAGGTGTTGGCCTTAGTGTCAAATATGTAATGCCTCTGCTTATAACGTATTATCAGCTTCAAACGAAACCCAAACAGTGGCAAGCCTCCACGATGATATAGTGTGCACCGTACAGTACAAAGCTGCCGAACAGTACGCGTGCGGCGGTCAATGTGCCAACTTAAACGTAAACATTTTGACAGCAATCTGTCTGGCTGGGTAGAAAGGTTTAGAAAATTGAAATTGCTCCAGCCACAGTTCAAATAGGGTCCGACGTTTCGAGACCGACTCGGTCCCTTCCTCAGGGGGTGACTGTCTTGGTCATGGAAGTGTCGTCGCGTCGTGTTCTCTCACCACGGCTCCGGCTTTCCCTTTTCACCACGTTTCGGAGACCGTGAACGTACACCGAAGGCGATGATCCCAGCGAGCGGTTCACGTTGGCAGGCGTATGCTGAATGTGCCAAGTCTCGAGCAAGAGCCTCTTTCCCAAATTCCGTTCTGTTTCAATAACAGAAGCGCCGTCTAAGTCAATTTTATGGTCGTGCTTCTCGCAGTGCTCCGCCAGAGCGCTACATTGCACTTCCATCTTCCTGACGTCGTTCTTGTGTTGGCGCATTCTTTCCGGGAAACACTTGCTCTCGCCTATGTAGCAGGCTGGACACCCAGAACACGACACTTTGTAGACAACGCCCGGGTGTAGCTCCCTCGGAGGTCGGTCTTTCGGCCGCGGTAGCAAGCGAGCGAGCGTCGAAACAGGTTTATGGATTACCGTGACCCCGGCTTTTCCCAGGACTCTCGAGAGCTGTTCACTTATGCCCGGCACATATGGAATGGCGACGCGGTTGTTTGGCGCCTTCGTTTTTCTCGTGTGCGGTGGTGTGGCCAGGGCGGAAAGGGGGTCGGGCGGTGTGTCGCTTGCAGGTGTCTTTCCGCGGTGCGGTGGTTGTCGTCTCGACAAACGGCGTGACGCCCGGCGGATGAACGCTTCTGTGTGGCCATTCCCTCGTAGCTCGGCGACAATCCTCTTTTCTTCTTTCTTCCTCTCACCCTCCGACGTGCAGATTACTCGTGCACGTGAAAGGAGTGCCCAAACCACTGAAGCTTTGTGGGCAGCTGGAAGCATTCACGTAATTCATGTCGCCAAGCTCGCATCAGGAGAGAGGGCGTTTCAGCGTGCAAGGCGATGCGTAACTTCGCTGCAGTATCGGCCAGCTCCTGAGCTACGCGACGACGAAGTGAACGCCCATCAACTGAGCAGCGCAGGCGCCACTGCGTTTTAAGCGCATCCCAATGAGATGAATGAGACGCAGCGAGTGACACAAGTATAGCACGGGAAAAATCTGACCAAGAGCACGCGTCCTGGAGGACGCGAACATCTAGACGCCATGGTTTTTCTGAAAAGAAAATGGAAGTATTAGTTCTAAGAGAATCGGACGATGGTCAGAGATGTACACAGGCGAAGGTGGGATGGGCGGAACACGTAAGTCGGAGACATACGTCTCTAAAGCATGTGGAATAGAAGCCTGGTCGAGTCTGCTGGTGGATGTTCCGCGGCGCCATGTCCAAACAAAAGTAATCCCGGGCATGGCAGTTTGCTCATCCAGCAATCAAAATTGCTGGACAAGGCGTCGCAGATCCCGTGAATTCCAAGCAGACCGACCCCAGCCAGGACCTTGTACATTGCATTACGTATTTAGCACACAGTTAAAGTCTCCAAATAGAATTACATGACGACCATCGAGGAAAAAAAACATCCAAATTTCGAGAAAAAATTTTCAGACTGTCCGGTTTGTGCAGGCGCATAAAGACATAGTATCCTGATTCGAAAAGAAAAGAAGGTACATTCTAGAGCCATAATTCTACCGACGCCATCAAAACAACATGGTCACCTCTCAATAAAACCGGAATAAATATGATGCCTACTCCCGTAAAACCAGTTGTAGCGAATTAAAAATAGCAATGTAAGTTAAACTTTTGTTTAAAAGCCCTAACGTCGGATAGTGAAAAGAAATTAGTTTCCTGCAGGCACAAAACATCACGATTTGAAGCATGGGCTACACAAATCACTTCGGCCTGCTTTACAGGACTGCGAAAACCTTTTACGTTGAAGGAAATAATATTCAATGTGGTAGCCGTCGTAAACAATAAAGACAAATTTGGATAATAGACTCACAGTTCTGACAGACGCGGGAGCGGATGCCCCGCAAATACCTCAACCACCTCTTACGACCAGGCGACCCACCGGAAGCGCGGGGCTTCTGGGGCCGCATCGAAGTCCGCAGGGGACTTCTCTCTCTGCTGGGGGCCTCCGAGTCGCTGCTAGATATTGGGTGGCGCTTGGTACCGAGGCTTTTGAGCGAAGATGGCACAAATTCGTCTAAACTGTCCCGGCTGGTCTCGCTTGGAGTGCTGTCGGTGTCTATCTGCAGGGCCTTGTCACTCCTAGTGTTGCCCGAGTCCTCGTTGATGGAAACCTCGTCACCTAGAACAAAGTCTCTTCAATGATAGAAGGACTAAAAGAAGGCTGGGCAGCCATAGGGTGAGCATCAGATATCCTGTCATCATCTGTGACGCGTTCACCGAGAGACGCCTCCTCTGGCTAGTGCTCGACCTGTGGTTCTGCGAAAGTCACCACTGGTGGCGAGCCGTTAGATAGATCATCCGCACCTTGAGGAGCTGGCTGGTTTGGGCTGGCTGGAGACGCTGCGGGCGTTTGGTGTGGCGTCTGGTGTGGCGTTGTGATGCATCTAACTTCGTCCTGGCAAATATCCGGGCCTGGCGTCAACGATACGACGTTCTTATTCTTGCCCGGTTGAAGTGGCGGGTAATTCTTGGAGGCCGCCTCGGAATACGACGGCCTGATGGTTCAGGTGGCGGTGGCATGCGGGTCACCACAACGGCGACACGGCAGCGAGCAGCCCTTCCTGTCCTGTCCTGTCGTGGGAAGTATATACGAAGCGCAAGCCGTAAGAAAGGAAAAGCCGCATTCTCCTGTCTCTCATTTCTCATTAGCAGCCATTTGCATGTACATTGAGCACTATCTGACTGAAAAACGTCGCTACGTTATACTCGCTGGGCGTAACCTTCTTGATTTTAGAAAGGTTTGGCGATTGTTGGGCCGCAGTGCCATGAATACAGTGAACTAGTATATACCATGAACTCGAGGTAGTTAAAGGTGAAAAGTAGACCCGAAGCGCAATGCGTAGGAAAGTGTGCGTGTGCCACTTCTTGTTTAATCCTTGGAATGTCCGCTGGATGGCGGTGCTTCGATATGGGGAATATATGATGAAAGGATACGAGCTGGTGGTACTTGGAGTGTTGATTAGATAAACGAACGGACACACAGACACCATCTATCATCGTATCTTCTCATCGCAGGCCCCATCACCAGTCAGCAAAATACACCATTTCCGGCACTGCAGTCTCACCCGCTGAATCATACAAATATCTTGGTGTCATATTTTCACGTAACATTTCCTGGTCAGCCCACGTGACTAACATAGCCAACTCCGCAAATCGCACTCTGGGTTTTCTCCGTAGACACCTAAAACCTCACCTAGGTTAACTAATATCGTATAACACCTAGGTTAACTAATATCGTATGTCAAACTTGTTCGTCCAAAATTAGAATATGTATGTTCTGTCTGGGATACATACCCACTAATCTCACCTATCCAACATTCTCGAATTAATTCAAAACCATGCTGCGCGTTTTATCTACTCTGAATATACCTACAATTCCAGTGTTTCCAAGCTTAAAACTCGTGCTCACCTTCCTTATCTAGAATCACGACGTCACATATCTCGACTATGCCTTTTTCACAAATTTTATCATGCCCTTATCGAAGTTCCAGCCATCCTGCCAGTCTATCGCTCATCAAGCCGCACAAACCATGCAGTGTATCCTCCACCAGCCCAAAGCACCGCACATCTTCGCTCCTTTTTTGTGACAACCGTACGGGACTGGCATCGTCTGCCTGCAACCACCGTGTACCACTCCGACCCGCATCAATTCAAGATTGCCGTCGAATCACTTTTTTTATTCTGTAACTATTACCCATCCCACATGTAACACCCCCGCTGGGGCCTTCGAGGTATTCAAAATAAATAAATTATTAAATAAATAAATAAATAAATAAATAAATAATGAAATGAATAGATGCATGGATACACGCAAGAACGGACATAATGGTGCAGGCATGGACGAACGCAGGGATGGACGCACAAACAGACGCACGCACGGACGGGCGGTTGGACGCATGAACGGTCACACACACGGACGCATGGACGGACGGAAGCAAGAACGAATGGACGGACGAATGCTTCGCCCCACTCTCCATCATTCACTCCGTGTATATGCTGCCAATTTTTATTTAGAATGCGCACACATAAATATACTGTATCTCAATCTTAGACAATCAGAAGTTTACTTACGGTTGCACGGTATAAACGGGATAATTACTAGAGCTTAATATGTTTCCGCGAAAACGATGGCCCCAGACCATGCATAGAATGCCAACGCCAATTCGATGGCTTCGCCATCTCTCGACCACTGCCAGAGATCTTTTTTTTCTTGAAGCTTCCGAGAAGGCGCTTGAAGCCTCCATGCGGTTGCCATTACATGGCTATGTTTTTTTTTATTCTTCCACTCGTTACTCGGAGAGAGCGCAGCATATAGGCCAAATTTTGCCTGCGTCGTCGAGTCGACTTCATTTCGTTGTTTGTTTATGACCTTCGTTTAAGTTCTATTAACGCGCTTACCCCAAGTATGACCATTAGCAACGGATACAGTACACTACTGACCCTCCAATGGTTAGCAGTGTACTGTATCATGTGGCAAAGCTAGCAGTGTGCTGTTTTTTATGCGGTAACGACCACCTCTGTTGGGTAATACGTCCTTTAAAGCGCGTTATATACGCAAGAAAAAAGAGTAGATGACCGCGCATCAGACGGTGTTTTTTCGTGAGTGATGTCAGTGGATGTTGGCGTCGCGGCAGCTCCATTACTCTAGTAGACGAACTAGCAATACAGTGCGCCAATTCACTATACCATTGTAGCATGTTGTGCCTGCATACTTCTCTGCGACAGATACGTCTCGCGATACGTCTCACATGTCAACTGGCGATCATTATGCCACAACTGGGTTGTTAGCGCTGTGGCTGTGGTAATTACTGTTACCGTGGATTTGGAATGCTCTTTTCACAAAGGTAACAGAAAGTGTTAGTACTTATCTGCTATGCGCAGCTCTTACTGGAAGTGCATTATGTGTCGAGTGTCACTGGCAAAGCAGAATCATGCGGACGAGAGAAGCATGCGGCACGCGTGCATAATTCTGTCCTAATTATTAGTGCTGGCATGGGCAATTCATAATGCATGCGACTGAGAATTTAGACGCAATTGAGAGAATTCATTGGTTAGTTTTATAGAAAAGTGTAATCGTGATGCTGTTTACCGTTTTTGATGATTCTAACCCAGTCAGAACCACAAATGTTCGGTGAAACTTTGCAGCCCGTTTCCTTTTGCACTTTCATCGGACATGTAGCTTGGCTGCATTGGGTGTCGTGTTACTAAACTCGAGTGCGCAGGTTTGACGGCAAGGTTTTGATTAGCGTTGCATTAGGTGTTGCCAGACTTAAAAGGTCACTGTTGCCAGATTGAATGGAGAAAATTGCCCTTGTAGTTTTGCCTTCCCTGTGATGGATTTGTGTCGTCTGCGGTGCATTTTGCAAGTGCGTGTGAGGCGTTGGCCGTATAAACTAACGAAATAAACGTACAATGCGCGTTGCAGAACTCGGGACGCGTTGTCTTCCTGTGTACACGCTAAACGGGAAATAATTTTGTGTGCCGCGTTTTACTATACGTCAGTCATGTCGCCGAAGCACGAAATATCTCCGTAGCTGTGCGTATACCTAGTCGGCTATGCACAACGATGCATTTTGTGGGGAAACTGATTGGAGAAGCAGGAGGTGGTGCGCTTTCTTTTTCTGATCGTGTCTGATCTTATAAGGTGTCTAGCTCTGCAGAGCTGATCATGCCACGTCGACCACGCGCGACGACGGGGATGCTACACTTCTAGCTGTGTCAACACGAGACATATTGCTCGGACTCGTGTTCATATTATAGTGAATGAGAAAGACGTTGATGCCATCAGCTCAACTATCATCAACACAATGAAAAGCCACGAGATCGGCGATCGAGCACCATCATCTGGGTCCGCCAGCGTTCCTCTCAAGCTACTACCCACTTGCTCAGTTCCTTCAATAACCCCCCTTTATATTTGGTGGATTGTGCTGGGTAACTACATCACCTACACCCTGGAACTCCGATCCCGCACCCTGCCGTCAACCATGCAAGTTGACGTTGCCCAACAGACATCACCTCTCACGGCCGCTAGTTGCTCAGGCTTGGTTCACCAGCGAGACCCCCGATCTTTTCAGGCGCTGAAGACCAGGACGTCGAGGACTGACTGTTGTCCTACAAAAAAGTCTGTGGACCAAACAGGTTGGTTGACGCTGCCAAGTTGAGCACCGTCCACTTTTACTTGGCTAACGTGGTAAAGCTGTGGTACACAAACCACAAATACGAGTTCAAAACTGGGCCGCTTCAAAGCAGGCAATGTCCTCGGTTTTCGGTCGCCCGGCCGTGTGGAAGATGCGCGCCGAACAACGCCTGCGTACACGGGCACAAGAACCTGGCGAAACGTTTACCGCCTATATGGAAGACATACTCGATCTCTGCAGGCGCGTCAATGCCGCACTGAGCGAAGGGCCAAGATCCAGCAGAATATGAAAGGTGTCGATGACGACGTACTTCAAATGCTCCTTGCGAAGTCTCCTGGTACGATGTCTGAAGTTGTAACTCTGTGCGAGAGTTACGACGAATTGCAATGGCAACGAGCTCTACCCCGTCGTCCATTTCAACCTAACCCATCACTCCCTGCACTGGACGACATGACTGACCACTCCCACCTTCTAGCACAAATGAAAGATTTTGTGCGTGAGGAGCTCGCACGTCATCTTTCCCTCGAGCCGTTTAGTCAGTGCCCAGATCTCCCACAGCACCAGCAAGGGCGACCTCCTACCCCGTTAGCTCCCATGCTCTGACACGTGCTTCAGGACAAGATTGCCAAGGCTATGCCAATGCCCTTTCAGCTCCAAGTTGTCGCTGCGCCTCTTACTTATGCTGACGCAGTAAAGAGGCAGCAGCCACGCCAGCCCTCGCTGTTCAATGGACTGCCGCATGTCACCACTCCTACTCAGTCTTCCATCGCATGGGCCCCTCCCTTCGATACCCCAGCCTCGACTCAGCAGTATGTCACGTGGGCGGCGTCACTCACTGCAAATGCCTGATGAAGGCATGATAACTGGCTGATCTGTTTTGCGTGCGCTGGCCCTGGCCATATCTCCCGATACTGCCGTCGTCACGTGTCTGTCTACACAGACGCCCGATCACAGAGCAACTACTTGGAGCTACCTCTTTTTGGTTATGAAAGTTCAGATCATCAGTCAAGCACGTCTTCTCGTGAGTATCCGGCAACTTCGTCTCGTCGTTCACATTCACCCTATAGTCACTGCTTGTCACCCATGCGTCCACGACCAGCCCCTCAAAATGAGGGAAACAAGCCGTCGCAGTTCAGGAGGCAACAGCGGCGCTATCGAAACGTTCAAGTCCTCGTACTTTGCCGTCAAATATTGTCGAAGTTTTTGTAGGCGCCGCCCATGCATACGCTCCTGTAGATACCGGTGCCGCCGTGTCTGTTATAGACGCCGAACTTTGCCGCAAGTTCCGTAAGGTGACCACGTCGCTTGATACGATGTCCTCACATGCAGCAAAGGAAGAACCTGTTCGACCTATAGCCGCCTGCACTGTCTGACACACAATTGCGGAGGACCACTACATTGTTGAGTTTATCGACCTTTACTCCAGCTCTAAAGACATAATACCTGGCTGGGATTTCCTATCGCGTAATCACGCCGTTATAGATTGTGCCCGTTCCGAACTTGAACTGCTTCCGTTGTTCGACCAGCTTTAGGACCACACGAATTGAGCCGCGCACAAGCTAGTTGTCAAAGAAGATACTGACATTCCACCGACAGCAGCTGTTTTGCTCCCTGTCGTCTCCCACGGCATGCAGGATGAACTAGCATTTTTTTGAGCCATCAAGCCTTTTTCTGAGTTGGAAACCACTTCTGCTCGCTTATTCAGCCCTCTAAAGTTGTAATACAGCCATTGCTATCTGCCTTACCAATCCTTTTTCGCATACCATCAAACTGTTTAGAGGCGAATCTCTTGGACGCGTACAGCCCATTGATAACGGACAAATTTATACCGTGCTGCAAGAATCATCGCAAAATGACTGCGCCGCCGTCAGTGCTATTAACCATTTTGACCTACAGGCTTCGAAAGTGTTTGATTCAGCGATCGCAGACGGACTGTCACTATCTGAACGATCTCAACTCCTCCAACTGCTGTACCAGTACAGCGAATCTTTTGTTATTATTCAACCTCCACTTGGCCGCACTTCTACCACTCTAAATTACATCGATACCGGCACCCCCGAGTCATTATGACAACGACCGTACCGAGTTTCTGCGGCGGAACGCAAAGTTATTACCAAACAGGTGGGCGATATGCTGCAACGTGGCGTCATTCAACCTTCACGACGTCCATGTGCCTCACCTGTCGAACCCATTAAAAAAGAAATGGTTCCGTTCGCTTCTGCATGGATTACCGGCGCCTAAATAAGGTCATTTGAAAAGACGTGTATTATTCACCCAGCGTTGACAATGTCCTTGATACTTTACAAGGTGCCGAGTTTTTTTCATCACTAGATTCGCGCTCAGGGTACTGACAGGTCCTTCTTGCAGATGCCGATGGACCAAAAACAGCCTTCGTGACACCCGACGGTCTATATGAGTGCAATGTCATGCCCTTTGGTCTCTGCAATGCCCCTGCCACCTTCGAGCGCATGATGGACTCGGTTCTTTGAGGTTTGAAGTGGCAAATTTGTCTTTGCTATCTCGATGATATTGTCTTCTTTGCGCCAGACTTTACGACACAACTCGAGCGCCTCAAACACGTCCTCACTTGCCTGAAGAATGCTCAGCTCCAACTCAACCTCAAAAAGTGCCACTTCTCTGCTCGGCAATTTACGATTTTCTGGCAAATCGCATCAAATCACGGTATACTTACAGACCCGGCTAAATTACGTGCTGTCGCCGACTTTCCCAAACCAACGACTATGAAGCAGTTACGGAGCTCCGTGGGGTAATGCTCCTACTTTCGCCGGTTCGTGCTTAACTTCGCCTCTGTCATTGCGCCTATGACCGAATTTTTAGGCACACCCACTGATCTTTTGTCCTGGTCTTCTGAGTTTGACTAAGCCTTCTGTACTCTTCGTCGTCTCCTCACTTCACCACCAACACTGCGTCACTACAATCCTACGGTGGCAACTGAGGTCCACACCGACGCCAGTGGTATTGGCCTCGGTGCGGTTCTCGTGCAACGCAAGCCTGGACTCGCCGAGTATGCCGTCACCTACGCCAGCAGAACTCTCACTAAGGCTTAATCGATTTACAGCGTCACCGAGAAGCAATGCTTTGCGATCGTTTGGGTGCCTGTCAAGTTCCGCCCATACATGTAGGGCCGTACTTTTGATGTAGTAACGGACCACCACGCATTATGCTGGTTGTCTTTGCTCAAGGATTCATCGGATTGCCTTGCCCGTTGGACTCTTCGGCTTCAAGATTATGACATCCACGTTGTATATCGTTCCGGTCACAAGCATACCAATGCTGATGTACTATCGCGATCTCCCTTATCCCCGGACATTGCATCCGTTTCTTAGCAGCAGCGGCAGCAAGCCGTGAACATCGTCTCAAAAACTGCTCTTTTTGCAGTGTCGTCTACGTCCGGACCCGCAGTGAACGGAGTGCAAGAAGTGTTTCGCCGGACCGCTTACTGCGAATTTCACGTGGATCTGCCCTTGGGACGAGGATTCACCCGCAAGTCGTCTCTGCACATGCGCATCTAGCCAGCTCGGCACAAGAAAAGCGGAGCACGGCGATCCGCCCACCACTTAGCAGCAGCGGCAGCAAGCCGTGAACATCGTCTCAAAAACTGCTCTTTTTGCAGTGTCGTCTACGTCCGGACCCGCAGTGAACGGAGTGCAAGAAGTGTTTCGCCGGACCGCTTACTGCGAATTTCACGTGGATCTGCCCTTGGGACGAGGATTCACCCGCAAGTCGTCTCTGCACATGCGCATCTAGCCAGCTCGGCACAAGAAAAGCGGAGCACGGCGATCCGCCCACCACTTAGCAGCAGCGGCAGCAAGCCGTGAACATCGTCTCAAAAACTGCTCTTTTTGCAGGTTAGTGTTACTGTGTTTCAATAATATTCAGTTGCAATAGTATTTCTACTGCTGCTGCTGTCGCTGCTGCTGCTATTGGTTTTGCTTGTGTACCGCTGGGCACCGTATTGTGGTTGCATAGCTACACTTGAAACAATGTCTCTTTCTTGTAACACATGTAATCTGCTCATCTCTCCTGACGAGCCCTTTGTGGAATGTTGTAAGTGCGAGAACGGTTATCACTTTGGAAAATGCGCTGGCCTAACAGAAAAGTCGTTCAAGGCAAAGAACGAGGCCGCAAAGAAATCATGGCAGTGTCCGTCGTGTAGAAGTGCTAGTGGTGGCAACATGTGCAGTAAAGACAGTAATGATTCTGAAACAGAAATTAAGCTTGCCCTCATGTCAATTAACCAGAAGTTAGAACGGCTGATGCCCCTGACAAAAAAAGTTGAAAGCATTGAAGAGTCTCTTACCTTCATATCTACAAAGTTCGATGAATTTGAGCAAAAGTTCTGCCATCAAGAAGCCGATTTAAAAGACATAAAAAAAAAGGTGTCTGAGCTTGAAAAAAAAGATGACCTAAATCAAGTAACCTGTGCCCAACTTGAAAAAGAGATGCATGACCTTGAATTTAGAAGCAGGCAGCTAAACTTGGAACTGCATGGTATTAGAGAAGTAGCAAATGAGAATCTTATGGTCACATTAAATGACGTAGCTGACAAACTTCAAGTGCCTCACTTAATGGAATCGGATGTTGCGAATGTTCATCGAATTCCTGCAAAACATGGCAAGGTGCCAGGCATCATTGTCCGCTTTACAAAGCAAGCGATAAGGGACCAGTGGATCAGGAATAAAAAGAACCTTAAGGATAGCCACCCACCAATTTTCATGCAAGAAAATCTGACACGCCGCAATAGAGAACTGCTCCAAGCAACGAAAGAATGCGCCAAAGATAAAGGCTACAAGTTTGTTTGGTATCTCAACGGAAAAGTTCTCGTTCGGAAAAGCGAGGGAGTGAATGCTGTGCATGTGAAGGGAAAGAGCGACTTAGAGCACCTATAGTGCTTCCCGTTGAATGCTTTGTTTTCTTTTGAAATGTAATCACGATGGAGCACATGAGTTATTTTCTTCCGAGTGATCTTAATAAAATTACTTCATGTACTACTAAGCCAACATCGTTTAAAGCCATTCACTTAAATGTACGCTCTGTAAAAAACAAGACCATGTGTTTGGAGGAATTTTTCGGTGAATTTTCATTTACTTTTTCTTTGGTCATGCTCACTGAAACTTGGAGCACCAATGATTCTGACACCTTTACGATGACTCACTATAAAACTTATTCTCTGAACCGCTCCAGCCTGCGAGGAGGTGGAGTTGCTTTGCTGGTGTCTAACAATATAGAATGCGATAAGCTGGACTCGTACTCTCTGATTACTGATGATTTTGAAATCATATCAGTCTGTACTGGTCAGTTCGTGTTTTCGGTGTGCTATCGTCCCCCTAAGGGAAATGCGCTCAAGTTTTTCCAGTTTTACGATAATTTCCTTTCATTTATAACGGACAGTAAATACACATTAATAGCTGGTGGGGATTTTAATATTGATTTGTTGAAGGATAATTATTTTGCTATGAATTTTAACACAACTCTGGCTTCGAACGGATTCGTTAACCTTATAAAAATTCCAACAAGGGTTACACCAGAGGGTGCGTCTCTTCTTGATCTGCTTATTACGAACTCATCTCAACCAATAGCTGCAACAGGTGTAATAACATGCGCAATCAGTGACCACCTTCCGGTGTTCTTAAGTATAAATAAGACTCCAGCGGTAAAGTACTGGCAAGAAAAAGCTGCATATCAGCGTATAACAAACCAAACCCTGAGTTTATTTTACAACTCAATAACACAAGTTCAGTGGGATGGCACCGGCCTTTCAAATGATGCAAATGAGGCCTATGATAAGTTTCTCTACGTATTCAAGCAGCTTTATCATTCCTGCTTCCCACTAAAAGTGCGCGGATTAAAACGCAAAACGCGCAAACCTTGGGTAACTATTGAATTACGCGAAGAAATTAAAACGAAAGATAAGCTGTTCAAAGTATTCTTAAATACGCGTTCAGCTGATGACCTCAAGGTATTTAAGAAATACAGGAATAGGCTAACAAAAAAATTGCGTAAGGCACGAGCGGAATACTACTCTACTTTACTTGAAGTTAAAAACGGTCGCCATGATTTGCTGTGGTCAAGATTAAATCTCTTACTTAGACGGGAGCAACCACAGGCTTCCCTACGTATGTTAAAGCTAAATGATAAAGATATATCTGGAGTAGAACTGGCGGAAGTTTTCAACAACTTTTTTACAACTCTCGCCCATAACAGTCCGTCCGATGATTCTAATAAATACATTAATTCTTTTAATAATGATACAATATTCCTGAGCCCTGTTACAACAGAAGAAGTTATAGCAGTGTTACAAAACCTTAAAAACAGTCATAGCTGTGACATAGATGGCATTCAAGTGAGACCTGTGAAACATGTTGCCGCCGTCATTGCGCCTACTCTTGCAGACATATTTAACCTATGTTTAGATACCGGTACATTTCCTAAAAAAATGCAAGTTGCTAAAGTAACGGTTCTATATAAGAAAGGAGATCGCAATGATTTAGGTAATTATAGACCAGTATCCATACTTCCAATATTTTCGAAAGTTTTTGAGAAAGTGTTATATACTAGGTTGTATGATTTTATTAATAAACATAGCCTACTATCACCAAATCAATTTGGGTTTTGTAAAAATAAATCTGCTGAACTAGCACTACTCGAACAAAAGGAATATATATTAACACAGTTTGAAAAGAAAGCCTTCGTTATTGGTATCTTCGTAGATTTCTCGAAGGCGTTTGATCTTGTCAATCACACTATACTCCTGCAAAACTTAGAATGTTATGGTATTCGTGGACAGGCGCAGTTGCTCCTGAAATCATATCTATCGCATAGAAAACAGGCTGTTTGCATTGACAACATAAAATCTGAACTAAAGTCTGTTACCTGTGGCGTTCCACAGGGCAGTATATTAGGACCATTGCTTTTTAATATGTATCTTAACGACATTTGCAATATCAACACCACTGCTAAATTTATCATCTATGCTGATGATACTAGCATCTTTTTACTGGAAATAATCTTGATATCCTTGTTCGGGATTGCAATGATACCATGAGTGAGCTACAAAAATGGTCAGAATCCAAGTGCATGCGTATCAATGAGAAGAAAACACAAGCTGTCGTATTCCGCCCTAAAAATAAACCAGTTCCTTTTTCCTTCGGCATTAAACTGAACTCACGATGTATAGATGTGGTTGAACAATTTAAGTGCCTCGGAGTGGTTTTTTCCTCCTCTATGTCTTGGGAACAGCATGTGGATCACATTTCAACGAAACTGGCTCAAATAACTGGGATCGTAGGCAGGCTCAAATACGTTCTCCCAAAACCAATAAAACTACTATTGTACAATTCCCTTTTTTACTCTTACTTAAACTATTGCCACTTAGTCTGGGGCACGACTACTCCTGGCTGTCTTCAGCGTATCTACATTCTGCAAAAGAGATTCCTTCGTCATGTTCATAATGTACCTTGGCACTCGCCCAGTGCAGATCTCTTTTTGCAAAGTAATGTAATAAAGATCGAGAACTTGTACAAATTCCGTTTGAGTGTCAGGTTTCAACTCGAAACTCTAAAAAATATAAACCATCTACGATACCTTGCTGATTTGCATGCACGAAAAATGACATTTATGACAAGGCATGGAGAGTCTTGGGTTGTGCCGACACCCAGAATAAACTTAGGTCGACAACGCCTGCAATTTACTCTTCCTTCCCTTCTAAATTCATATTTACATAGTGGTTTTGATCTCTTCAGTTCGTCAAAGAATACTTTGCGTGCCATGTACGTTAATATGTAAACTTAGTTTTTTTTTTTTTCATATCTCTGTGCTTAATGTGAATATTATTTATACTCTATTTTATAATATCTTTTAGAGTCTCTTTTGTATTTGTCGATTATTGTTTATTTGCCATTACACTATGTTAATACTGTTGTTTAATGAACATTGCTGTGAAGCTGCTGCTAAGCAAAAGGGTGTCGCGGCTTTGTCAAGCTGTCTCTGACAGCTTTTTCTGCGCCTCCACTGTCTGTACCCCTACAAGGCAGAAATAAAGAATTTGAATTTGTTTCCTCGGACAACACGTTGTCCGTTCTTGACGAGGACACCCTCTTTTCTGCCCAACGTAATGACTCATGGGTCGCTTCGCTTGTTGACGCGTTATCCGAGGCACCGACACTTCCAACCACTCGAACTCGGCGCCGCCAGGCTCCGCACTTCAGTATTCGGGATGACCTTTAGTAACTATTCAGAAGGTGGTAGGAAATGTCTACTAGTCATTCCCCGAACTTTGCGCTCTACTATCTGTGCGTCGTTTCCTTCCGACCCGCAATGTGCTTACGCCGATGTTTTCAAGACCTACGAGCACCTACGAAAAAGGTATTACTGGCGTGGAATGTTTACCTTCACCCGCCAGTTCATTCGCGGCTGCCACAAATTTCAGTGTTGGAAAAACCCGCCACATCCTGCAACAGGTTCATTACAGCCACTTCCATGCCCAGACCGCCCTACGATCATGTAGGCATTGAACTCTACGGACCACTACCATTGACAACGGCAGGCAACTGATGGGCTATCGTGGCTGTGGATCATCTTACACGTTACGCTGAAACTACTGCTCTCCCCACAGCTGCAGCACAAGACGTCGCAACTTTCCCACTCAATAGTTTTCTGCTTCGTCATGGTCCTCCTGGCGAACTTCTCAGTGACCGAGGGCGCGTTTACCTCTCCGATGTAATCCAAGCACTTTTCCAACAGTGCCATATTGTACACCGGAAGAGTACAGCCTACCACCCACAGATGAATGGTTTGACTAAGCGGTTTACTCGTACTCTGGGGGACATGCTCGCGACGCATATCGATTCCGATCAAACAAACTGGTACCTCGTTCTTGCACTTGTGACATGCGCGTATAACACCACTACGAAAGTCACTACCGGCTTTTCCCCAATTTTCTTCTGTACAGTCATCGAAAATCGCACAGCAGCGACACTTCACTGCCATACTCGCTAGATCCCTCCGAATGCACGCCTGTCTCGGAAGCCGCTCGTTACGCAGAAGAGTGCCGCAAGCTAGCCAAGCGGCCCCGCCGCGGTGGTCTAGTGGCTAAGGTACTCGGCTGCTGACCCGCAGGTCGCGGGTTCGATTCCCGGCTGCGGCGGCTGCATTTCCGATGGAGGCGGAAATGTTGTAGGCCCGTGTGCTCAGATTTGTGCGCACGTTAAAGAACCCCAGGTGGTCGAAATTTCCGGAGCCCTCCACTACGGCGTCTCTCATAATCATATGGTGGTTTTGGGACGTTAAACCCCACAAATCAAGCTAGCCAAGCGGCTTACTACAGCCGACCAACAGCACCAGAAAGAGACCCGTGACGACGACCATCGTTCTGCACCAACGTGCGTTCCTGGAGAATTCGTATTGCTGCATGTACCGCCCTGCGCTCCTGCTGTATCACCCAAGCTACTCTCTAATTATCATGGTGCCTACCGTGTGGTCTAGCGTATCTCACCCGTGATCTACGCCATTGATCCCCTCACGCCACCGAGCGACCGTCGTCGGCGTGGACGTGATATTGTTCACGTAAACCATCCCAAGCCCTACTTCAACCCGCTTGTCCCCACGTGTTAGATTGCCAGGATGACTTCATTTTTTTGAAACCCTCTGGTTTCAAAACCCTTTGGTTGATCTCCTCTTTTGGATTGTGCTGGCTGTCACTGCATCTTTTAAGATATACTGCTCATCATGATAACGTCAGGGCGATGTTTGTGAACATTTGTCTTTTTTATTTTTGGCAATAAAACTAATCAGGAGCTTTCTGAAAAGGTGAAAAATGCGAGAAGCAAGGAGAAGTTACTGTTGCATTTTGCACTCTGCTCTCGATTGGTATCCGTCGCGAAGACTTGTCTGATGAACAGTGTGAAGCACGGGTACTAATTCTTGAAAAAATCATTTCATTTGAACTAGCAAAAAACAGGAGTGCTGTTTTTGCGGAACATTTTTCTATTTCTGAAGTCAACTTGTTTGAGGCTTATACAGAGGTTATGAGCCGCTTTTCGTCTAGGCCCGATACAAAAATTAAATTGCTAGCAGTCGTCATAAAATTATTATGCTGAACATTCTCATTTATTTAGAATTTCTCATACTTGTAGGTTAAACTGAATGCAGACAGCGCAAATATAGCCAGGACATCGATTCTTAGACAACTTGCCAAGAGCAACAGTTCCGGGCCAATCTGTACAGGAGACCTAGTCCCGTACACAAATGCGACGCGAGAATGTCGAGTGGAAGCGCATGATGAATGGTGAAGTTCAATAACAGTACAATGGGGTAGCCAGTGTGAGGAACAGAGCAGCGACCCACCGTGGTACGCCAACGTAGCAGACGATGCGCCGAGAGTAGCGCAATATCAGACTGCAGCGCCGCTAGTTCTCGTGACCGCCATTCAGCCCATCCTCTTCCGCTGGCGGAAATACGAAGCTTTGAAACTGAGTTTCTTCTAGTAACAATGGTACACCCGCTTGCCACGCAAACGACTCAATTTGTGATTCCCACTCAGGCCTAGAACACCTTTAATTTTATTTTATTTCCATCTTTCTCAATTTTTTGGTCATGCACAATATTACCTTTCGCTCATTCTCAAGGACACTGACGCAGACAACAAAAATTCTGCGTAACAATCTATTCAGCACTGAACATTCAAGAGTGCAGAAGAGGATTATGAAAAGTTTATGCAATTATTTAAGGAAATATACTATACCTGTTTTCGGTAAACCTTTAAAGCACACAAAAACCATTCGGAAACCATGGATAGATATGCGCTTCCTTAAGCCAGTAAGTAAGAGATTGATGGATAAGTAGGGTTTAACGTCCCAAAGTCACCATGTGATTATGAGAGACGCCGTTGTGGAGGGCTCCGGAAATTTTGACGACCTGGGGTTCTTCAACGTGTGCCGAAATCTTAGCACGCGGGACTACAACGTTTCCGCCTTCATCGGAAATGCAGCCGCCGCAGCCAGGATTGGATCCCCTGACCTGCGGGTTAGCAGCCGAGAGCCTTAGCCACTGGACTACCGCGGTGGGGTGTAAGTAAGAAAAAAGGTTGTAAAGTTAATTTATGCAAACTAAATCACCTGAAGCATTAGGAGCATTTAAAAATACAGAGACTTCGTCACCAAACAAGTGGGGGTTGAGAAGTAGCACTATGGTTTTACACTTATATGCAGGACACCCGAAAGCGCTTGAAAAAATCACGACATTGCTTATTGTAAGCTATGAAATAATACGGGTTGATTTTATCAATGCATTTATTGATTTTTTATTCTTGCGCAGGCATATATGATAATATTGGCCTCTTGTACAAAAACTCATCTTAAAGTCCGTCAATAATTCTGAGGGTGGGCTTAGCGCAAGAAGTTATTTCTTAATTCTTGCTATTCATTACTAGCACATCCATTCTGCATTTGATAATCAAATAATAATGGTAAAATTTGTTATAGACATAATTGCGCCTTAACCAGAGTCTCTTTATTTCATATTTTTAAACACGTGGTTTCCATGGATGCATGCTGATGGCGATTGTTAAAGTAATAATAAAAATGGCAAAATATCAATCTTTAAATTACCCTCATGTATCAGTGCTGCCTCTATCTCGAAATGTTAAGAAATTGGTTTTCAGCGCAGTTTTGTTCGTTTGCTTACCACTTTTTATATTATGCCCTACGCTGTTTAGTTTTTCTAATTTAAGTCAACTTATTTAGCCCATATCCCTCAAAAATGATTATACTAGGAAGTCTTGAATAAAATAAAAAAGACGCTTGGTAGTTTTTTTAATTTTTCAGTGGCTTTTGATCTTATCAGTCAATATGTTTGGCTTTGAGAAATTTCTCCACATAGTCTTCGTGGTGTAACTAAACCTCCTATTACGTCCTTTTTTTCATCACATCCCAGTTCGTAGATATAGCCGGAGACCATTCCAAGTTGAAATGCGTGACCACAGGCATCCCGCAGGGAAGAATATTGGAAACCTACTTATTTACAATTTGAATCAACATGATAGTATATGTTGTGCCCTCTGCGAAATGCGTAATTTACACAAAAAATGCAGCCCCGCCGTAGTGGTCTAGTGGCTAAGGTACTCGGCTGCTAACCCGCAGGTCGCGGGTTCGAATCCCGGCTGCGGTGGATGCATTTTAGATGGAGGCGGAAATGTTTTAGGCCCGTGTGCTCAGATTTCGGTGCACGTTAAAGAACCCCAGGTGGACGAAACTTCCGGAGCCCTCCACTACAGCGTCTCTCATAATCATATGGTGGTTTTGGGGCGTTAAACCCCCCATATCAATCAATCAATTACACAGACAATGCAAGCATGTTTTTTGATCAGAACTTAGGTTCTCAAACTGCCAGGAAAGCCAATAAGACTTTTGGAAATCTATACAAGTTGTCGCAAGCAATTATCTGCAAATAAATATTAATGTGGCAAAACAAATTCATTGATCGCTCATAGAGGCAATAAACAGTTTGAACTAAACCACATAGCCCCACAAGGTCGTCTGCGCAAGTAGGCGTTTGGTGCGTAGGGACACCACGGGCCAGAGCAAATGGGGAGGGGGGGGGGTCAACTTCCTATCATGCCTAGCCATGCGTGGCTGTGCCATTGTCGGGAAAATCAGATTCTGGGGGTGGAGCGGATGCCGGGTGATTGAACCTTTAAGGCCCCCCGGCAGAGGCAACGCAACCCTTTGGCCCCGGCATCACGTAGACAACACCCCTGGCCTGACTTACCCAGGCGAAATCAGCATTCGCATTTTCCTGTCTCTCCCTCCTTACAGCTTCGTCTTTCTGCCCACTTTTTATCTCTCCTGTCAACTTCTCTTTTCCGTTTACTTCCAGATTCTTGGCGTCAAGGGTAAAGCTTGTGTGGATGCCCATCTTGGCTATCCTATATTAGGTTATAGCAGCGCTGTACTGCTAGCGGTAAAAGGACTCGCCCAGCATCTCCTGCCACGTCCCCTGGTTGGGCTCGGAGGTGGGCGGCTGGCACCGCCGCCAAATAGTACATTTATGGCAAATGCTCCCCCCCCCCTTTCTGATCACTCTCTGAAAATGTGGCGCACCCAACACACGTTCATGCTCAATACATCAAAACCAACCTTCAAAAAGTACCACGTTATTCATAGCCAGAACGAAAAGAAGACAGTACGTGCAATTTAACCTTTTCTTGTGTCGAAAACTTTCACCGAAGCAATGGGTCCAGGTTATAAAGTGACAAAGATGAAAAGTGGCGGTCTCTTTCTGGAGGTTCGTCAAAAAGCTCATTACGACAAACTATCCAGAGTAGTAACATTTGGGAACACTCCTGTTTCAGTGGGCCCACACAGGTCTATGAACACTGTCTGCGGGATAATTTCCAATGATGATCCTATCAATCTGAGAGAAAACGAACTCTTAGAAGGATGGCAAGACCAAAACATGTGCAGGTACAGAGAATAATAATCAGCCGTGACAAGAAATAGACCCCTAGAAAACACGTAATAATTACCTTCGGAACCAGTGACCTACCAGCATCAATTGAAACCGGCTATTTTAAGCACCGTGTAAGACCGTGCATTCCCCATTCTCATTTCAAGTATCAACGTTTCAGGCATGGATCGCAGAGCTTCAGAAGGCGTGACACTTGCACAAAGCGTGCATCCATGCAAAACATATTCGACAACTGCACCTCAGAAACAACTTATTGTTCGAACTGTGAAAGAGATCACGCTGTCTACTAACGATCATGCCCCAAATGGAAAGAAAAGAAATGGTAGAACTTAAGTTCAAATTCATCCTGTCATTCCAAGAAGCACGTCAACGTTTAGCACTACACAACCAGTCTTTTCCCTTATTCACTGATGTGACGCGCCGGGGCACCGCACCACACGATTCTGCACCCGCGAATGTCACAACGAGTATGGCTGTCGCAGTGCCATGAGCGCCCACGGCCGGCGCAGCCTGTACTGTTCCGCTATTTGACAAACAGGGTCGGCAGACCCCCATGTCTGCAGGACCACAGACCACTGCAAGCGCAGCTAGGTCCGAAAGTTCTGTGAACGTGCCTGCCGAGCCGGCACCATACACCACCTCACAAGAGGGGAAGGATACAACTACCACTCCTCCGGCACCTCAGACGCTAAAGGATAGGCGCAACTCCTTCGAGAGCGCCAAGAAAGAAACACTCCATATTACAGCGCCCCCAAAAGGCCCTGTAACCTAACGCAACACTTTTGTACACACAGCACCACACACCTTTAAAATGACACAAATTCTACAAGGAAACATCAGAGGACTGTTGAGAAACTTCGACAAGATCCAGGAAATTTTACACAAACATACACCTGAAGTGCTGTACACACAAGAGACACCTGAAACCTAAAGACACCAACTTTTTATATCATTACATTATTTTTCGAAAGGACAGGCATCGCGCCATTGTACCATCCGGTGGTGTTGCCATTATAGTCAATCAAGGAATCACATGCACACATCTACCACTATAAACATGTCTTGAGGCTGTGGCTGTTCAAGCAGTTCTTTTAAATAAGGTCGTCACCATCTGCTCTTCAAAATCATCGAAAACTACCTGTCCAACCGTATATTTCTTGTCCGAGTTGGCACTGTATCATCTAGAATATTTCTTCAAGAAACAGGAGCGACTCAAGGAGGTGTATTGAGCTACACACTTTACTTAGTTAAACTGAATTCCTTGCACCTGTCTCTCCCACGTAATATATTTTACTGCATATATAGCAATGATGTACAGATCGGTTTCAAATCGTGCAACATCTCATTGTGCCAACGTCAAGTTTAACTAGGGTTAAGCAAGATATTAAATGGGCAGATGAGAATGGTTTTATACTCTACGCCAAAAGAGCACTTGCGTCTTGTTCTGCCGTAAGAAGGGCCTCCATCTTGACCCCCACATTCACCTGCATGGTCAACCTCTGCTAGTGAAGACTGAGCACAAGTTTCTTGGACTACAATTAGGCACAAAACTAACCTTTATTCACGCAGCAAGTATTTAAAAGACAGGTGCTTAAAATCAATCAATATTTTGAAAACGTTGTCACGTACTACGTGGGGCAGTGTCGAGAAATGTATGATGAATTTATATAAAAGCCTCGTACGCACACGCCTAGATCACGGTGCAATAATCTATCAGTCGACAACACCATCATCCTTGAAGATGCTCGACCCTGTCCACCATCTAGCCATTCGCCTCTTTAAGAGGCTTTTCGAACTATCTCTGTCGAGAGCCTGTACAAGGATTCAAATGAACGGTCGCTCCACCTACAAAGATGTTACTTGTCTTTTTTGTACTTTCTGAAGGTGAAGAAAGACAAAAAACGCCCCTCTCATTTCAAAATTAATTCTTTGTCTTGTTCTGACTTTTTCGAGAGCCGTTATTCATTGAGGCAGCCTACTCCCTCCGTGTAAGGGGCCTGGCCGAAGCAACAAGTGTGCCTCTTCTCCAACACAGTTTGATGGCTCCTGCAGCATATCTACCGCCGTGGTAGTGGCAGCTCATAGACTCTGATGCCTCTTTTGTTCAAGTCACAAAGTACGCACCACTTGCACACATGCATACATTCAAACATCCTAGAACTAGAACATAAATACATGGGCCCTGAGTTCCTTACCGATGCCTTAAAGTCCAACACTTCTGTGTCATATGCAGCGGCAGGCAAATACTTTTCCGAGGCCGGCGTTCTTCATCCTCATGTGTGCATTTCCACAGCAGAAGCTCACGCAATATTGCGGTAGTAAAACTCATCAAACTGATAAAATTACAAAAGGCACTAAAATACACAGACTTCCTAAGTGTGGTGAAAGCCCTGAAAACTCCTAAAACACGAGAGCACCGCGCTGGTGTCTCTTTACTCACTTCTGTGCACAGTGTACACAACAAAACAGCATGTCGTTGTCTGCTGAGTTTCAGGGCACCGTCAGATACAAGGGAAAGTTTTAGCTGACAAGCTAGCTGCTTCCGCCAATGACACTACTTCCCATGCATCAATACCAATCCCTGCACTTGACTTAAAACGTTTTCTAAAGAAAAAGCTCAGGGTGCTTTGGCAGAGCACGTGGGATAGACACACAGACAATAACTCCATGCTATTAAGCCGCAACTAGGTAACTGGCCACAACTATCAAAATTACTACACACAGAAGTAACACTTACAAGGCTAAGAACAGGAAATACACACTCTATACATTCATATGTTCTATCCACCGGCAATCTACCACTGTGTGAGAGCTGTGGAGAACCACTTACGGTTCTCAACATTCTCGTCCAGTTCAATGAGCTAGATGCTCTAAGAAAAAAGCACTTTTTACTGCTCTACCGACAGCAGCTCCCACTACACCCTGGGATGCTCATCGGTAGGAATTCCCTTTTAAACTGAAATCACTTTTCACGTCTTTAAAAGTTGTTCATAGCTTTCACCCCATATTTTGAGGTGATGCATAACATGACCGCGGTACCATAGACGGGGATTCTGTGACTGCATCTCCGTCGTGGTTTTCTTATCACGACATGTTGCCATCCCCTCTGATTTCACATATCTCACGCCACTGTCAATATTTTATCACTTCGATGTTTTGCCTGCATTAGCGCGAGATACTTTAAGGCCTCTTACAGCCACGCAACATAATATTGTCCATAACTCTAGTCTATAGGAATTGCGCTCTTTGGCCATCAATTGGCAATAGCGCCATTAAATACCACCCATCATCATCAATAACGAAACCACATTATTTGAACAACACTGATATAGAAACATTGCCTTCTCTCAACTCGCTTGTCGTATATTTCTCTTAAACTGTGTCGTAGGATGGCCAAGTAAAAAAGTTAGTGAATTATGTAGAGCAATAAGTAATATGCGTCACCATTCTAACTATCTTCTCACATCGAAGACTTCAATTTTATATAATTCATTGCTTATTTAGTTGAGTACGGGACTGTATTCTGCGGGACAACTTCAGCTTAAAACAATCACAGACTGATGTTATTACAAAATAGACCAATATGCATTGCCTGCAGGGTGCCATACCTGTGGCATTCTGCTCCTTTGTTTACAAAGCTTGAAACCGTGAGAACGTAATTTCTGTTAATATAGAGGCTTTTTCTCATGATTACAATAGAAAAGTTAATAATGATAAGTAACTCTTTAATAAAGCTGGCATCCTCATAGGAGCATAACACTTTCCTTAAATTTTGTAATTTAAAACCTCTGATTATCTCAAAAACAGAATATTATATGGTGACCAGATGCTACAGTTTTGCTTACCGACTGTTTTTAATCAAATACACTAGAAAAAGTGCCTCGATATACCTACTTTATCAATATAAAATACAAGATATGTTTTTGTGATTGTTTGTGCGGTCACTGGTTAATCTCATCTTGTTTTATTGCGATAGAAATTATGTGGACACTCTCGCCTGGATTTTACTGCCGACATCGGCGCGACGTGGGCATCGTTGGAATGCTCCACATATGTAGAGCTATCTATATATATTATATCTATATCTATATATATATCTATATATATATAAATATATATATATATATATATGAAGAGAGAGAGAGAGAGAAAGAAAGAAAAACACAGAAATATAGACTCTGGTGCGTGGAATCGAACATGGGACCCCGCGGTCCTGAATGCGAGGCGTTTCCACTGTGCCTTCATGGGGTACCTCCTTGGACGCCCAAACCGCAAGCTATTTACATCTACTACTTACCGCTGTTGTCGGTGATCTTCAAGCGGAATCATCGTGTTTTTAGCATAATCAGCAAGATGGCGCTATGAGCGCGCGGCGGCTCTCATCTCTCTCGCGCACTTTGGCCTGCGTCGAAAAGAAGGGGGGTACGCTCGTTCGTGCGCCCTTATCTTGCTTTGGGGAGGTCGTAGGTCTCGTACGTATTCTGTTGTAGTTGCCGGGTGCACAAAGATCAATGCAATCGTTGCACATCTTTCGTTTGCGAAAAGGGCGTGCTTTTCAGACAGGGCAAACTAACTACTGAGACGCTTACTTGCGTTATTCTGTAGCTGTGAGTACGTTTTGTGCGTCATTTGTGCGTGAGAAACGCGGGTCACGTTTTGATATGCTTGCTATTCTGCACACAACCTTCCTATTTTTTCCTATCGCGTTCATTGCTTCGCCTTGGCGGCATAGTTGTTATTTTTTTTCTCTGTGTTGATCACGAGTATTTTTTTAAATGTTTCTACAATAACCTTATCAGAAACTCTCATCGTAGTTGTTTAGTGTTTTTCCTGCTTTGTTAGCCCATATGGTATGTATACCGCATATTCCTGTTCCACCGCTGTAACTGCTCAATGTATGAGGTGGCCAGGATCTTCTAAAACTGTTCAATGTAGCTTTCTCACGTGGTCATCCTTGCAACCTTGTTGCAAAATAGACTCAGTCTAGTTGAATATCGGGCCAAGCGCTATACCCTATTCAGGCTCATCCTATTAACGCAAAAATACCCGCCAGTGAGAGCGCGTGATATTTTGAACTTCTGCGTCTGGTTTAGAAACACCCCAATGTGAGACCAAAGAGGACTGGCACTTAGTGCTTAATGAACAGCACCGTGTAAAATGTACTGTTTGGTTGTCCTTGGTATCACCTAATATTTGAGTTAGTGTAGTAATTTACGTCACATTTGTTGCCTCTCACTTCCTATTAATTAATACCATTGAGATATCTAGTTAATTGCGGTGCGGCACAACCCTCGCTTTAAACCTCATTAACAACACTCTCCTCAGCCTACGGATTTCTTCCTCAATTCAAATGCAAACACGTGCAGTTGGTGACAAGTGAGGCGTCGACTGAGAAAATGGAGGAGGGAGCACGTAGCACGTGGGTGCTCAAAAGTGCCCCCCCCCCTGCAACGAGCTGCGAAGAATCTGCCCTATTGTTTTCTTTCTGTAGGTGTGAAGGTCTTGAGAAAATCTGAAAGTGCCGCTTTTCTATAGTCTGGCCATGGTCCAACGAAGCGGCACCTACTTCAGTGAGCAGGAATGTTACGTTGCTCCAGCATAGCAGTCATATTGAAATAAAATATCGTTTTTCAAGTGCCTAAATAACAAACTCGCCATTCAGTTGATGCTCATCACATTTCGTCTTTTTCTGTTTTGCAGGCACGTGTGTTAATAATACATGTATGTAAACAAGAGTCTTTCAAGAAGTTCTTTAACATAAGCTTTGATCCAGAAGCTAGTCAGTCATTTGATGCAGTCCCGCCTCAAGATAGTCATGCATTAAATAGTATATATCTGAACTCCCCAGACACATTTTTTTTCGCCACGCAGTCAGCGCGTCACTATATAATTTACGGTACGTATCTCACAAAATTGCAGTGCTTCCTTCGAACCCTGAATAATCCATTGGTTACACCCTCTACATTCTTCAAATTCCTGCTTTATGAGAGAATGAAAATTTTGAGTAATTTAGGAAATGGAGCTTGAAAAAAAAAAGCTGACATGATTGAAAATGATACTTCATAGGAATCGTGGTAAGTTTGGACGCTGTATAGCATGGTCCGTTGATCTATGCGGGAAGTCAGCATGCCAGAGGTCATCACAGCATACAGGAGAGAAAAATGGCACTATGCTCTCTTGTAGGCACTGAAATACCCAAAAGCACCTGATTCGCATAGGCACCACTTTCGAAGGCCGAACGCTTCAAAAGCCCCGCCGTGGTGGTCTAGTGGCTAAGGTACTCGGCTGCTGACCCGCAGGGCGCGGGTTCGAATCCCGGCTGCGGCGGCTGCATTTCCGATGGAGGCGGAAATGTTGTAGGCCCGTGTGCTCAGATTTGGGTGCACGTTAAAGAACCCCAGGTGGTCTAAATTTCCGGAGCCCTCCACTACGGCGTCTCTCTTAATCATATAGTGGTTTTGGGACGTTAAACCCCACATATCAATCGAACGCTTCGAAAGTGCACCGGAGTAGAAGAATTCCATCTGCTACCCTGGTCCATCTTGTTTCAAGACAGCCTACAAAGTTTTTTCTCGGTTATTGGAGCACAGAAATATGATTTCTTCATTGGAGTTTAGTTACAGCAAACGTCAAAAGTATCCGAGCTCCTATGGCTCAAGAACCGCCGAAGTTTCACCATTTTTTCCTGATGCACCTGAATATGCAAACCAGATTAGTAAACTTTGCTACGCAATGAGATATGGCTAAACGGTCAAGCCTTATTTACGGGCATGATTTCAACAAAGCATTTTATGCGTCTGTTACTAAGAGTTTAGCAAAGACTGCAGCATTGGTGTTGACACGCGCTCACAAAGTCAACTACTGGACGAGGCTGCACTCGTTGGGAAATTCGCAGCATGATGGTGCCGAATTTTCTAGCAGGTCTTACTTCTGAAAACAACCGGTACTTTATTTTTTCTGACTCGAAAAACTCTGTTCACGTGCCGTAAGTGCAGTTGACTGCCACGCATTTATAAACAGCAACGTACGCTCCACCAGTATGTCATGCAAACAAGTATGATAACAACTACTGCGCTTGGCACTCACGGCCCTGCACTTTCATTAGCCTAACCGACCCTACAGTGTTCCATCTGGGCAAGCACGATACATTGCTACATCCACCAGATTCATGACTATGCCTTGTAACCCACTAATTACAATGAGTAGTAAAGTAGCTACATTTTGTCATCAGCCATGTCATCGAGCATGTTTCATATTTAACTGATAAACGAATATTTATCACCGCATGCGCGAACATAAAGAGTGTTTTGGCATAACCACATGAATGCTGTAAATAGGGTAATCTCCACAAAAATCATAATCTTTTATGCATCACCATGAAAACCATATTCATATAATTCACCTTGGTATATTGTCAAGACAAAACTGGTGACGGCAGGTGCGGTTGCCGCTGTCTTCTTTTAAACCAACGGTAGATGCATGAAAACGCCACGCCACAGGAGAGACTTCCATTCTTTGCCGATAATTTCTGGTGCAATATTGCATAAATACAATCTCTAACAGAGTTGAAGCATACGAAAAAACCGAAATTTGCGAGGTGCCGAGCATGCAGCAATAAATGCTTCAGCTCCCCTAACCTGATACCTGGTGTGGGGTGAAGCATGCAGTATCATGAGAGATATTGATGAGGCACTGAGGGCGGCAAGCCTGAAACTGGGAAAGCAGGGACGAGTGGTTCGACTCTTTTAACGTCGTTAGAAAACGGCATCAGAATGCAGCTTACTTCAAGGTTAGTCTTTTTCCCTGAATTTCCCCCAGTTCCATACGGCACGTTATGAAAGTTTTTTTAGATGCGGAAGCATCTTATACTCGCGCCTTGTAGTGCGCCGTCCGCACCGCTTCTCGAACATTCGACAGCTGACGCGCGCGCATGCGCCGTCGCGCCGTCGCCCACCATCTGTGCCGCGCGCGCTTCTCCTTCGAGAACATTCGACAGCTGACAGCGCATGCGCCATCGCGCCGTCGCCATCTGTGCCGCGCGCGCGCTTCTCCTTCGAGAACATTCGACAGCTGACAGCGCATGCGCCGTCGCGCTGTATATATACTCAAGGTCGGCGCTCGCTCGCTCAGTTGCCGCTCGTCCGTTGGTTTGTACGGCGCGTCGACGTCCGAAGTCGCCGTGAAATGAATGCCAACGAATCCACAAACAGAATGATCGACGTCCCTTCGACCAGCGCCGGCCAAACTGTTGGCGGAACCGCTTCCGCATCCTCCTCAGTGTTCCCCCGAGGGAAGCTGCGGGCAATTTTTTGCTTCACAAACGTCGTCAGCTATTTCTTTGGCACACTGTTACCTTCATTTTAGTGGACAACTATGAAGACGTGGAATTAGCCCATTGGGCCGCATACACAGTTTTATAATCAACCGTGACTACATGGACAACCATGGACAGAAGCTGACAAACGTAGTCCCTCAATAGTTCCCACCTGAAAAAAGTTTGCAGCTGCTTGATTTCACGTGAAGCCTGTGATCGCAAGCCTTGGTTTATGATGAAGAAGTGTATGTACTGCCTGTGATAGCTGAGAAAGTATAGAAAAACTTCTGTCAGGCTTTACACTGTAAGAAATAGTGCTCTAAAGAAGGGGTTCTCTAAGACGTTCGTCCCAGGGAACCATGCGAAGCTCTATTGTGTGATATGTAACTCTCCAGCCGTCATATCGCTTTCATACTAGCATTTATTACAAGAAAACATCCCCAAGGTCGCGCCTAATGAAGAGCAACAACCATCGGACACTCAAGCGAAAATTCGCACTCATCTTGCATACGCCAACAGGCAGTTCTAAAGCGCAAGATGACTAGGACGCAGAAAACCGCGATGAAACATTAATTGGTGGAAAAACCAGGACTGCAAAACGCCAGCAGAAAAGAAGTGCGCAGACCGACACGGCACGGTGATCCACAGAAGTCCAACATGTTTTGCATTATGAGTGTTGCCCCATCTTTCGCGCAGCGTTTTGCGTATAGGGTCATTCAAATGCAAGGTGCGTACAAGCAAAATTTCCTTTCTTAAGGTGTACTAAAGGTGACCATAGAACGTTCGTATTCCCATTGGCTGCATCATTATTTTAATGAAGTTTTTCGAAACAATTTCTTTGAAAATTAAATAGCACGTGAATTGTATCGCAAATTACTAGTTTGACTGTTGTTTTCACGGAAAGTTCTTTGTTCTCACATTTGCTTTTCCGCATTTCCTTATTGTTATCAATAAAAAGCTGGAAGTAAACAGCATTCTGTCTTTTCAGCTGGCTCTCTGCGCGATGACTGCCTACTGCTGTAGACACATGCATCAGTGTGAATATTTAAGTAAGCTTGTGCAGTTTCCTCGGGTGGAATATTGAAATTCACTGTGGCAAAGCTTAGTGTGCTTAGTGTGGCTTAGTGTGCGTACCGACAGACACACTCAATCTCATGGTTACGATTGGTTCTGTGTTTTGTTACGCTTAAGGAGGTGTGCGGCTGATTCTTCCTAGTCTCGCCAGGTCGTTCCCTCGTTTCAGTTCTGTTCAGACGACAAAACCTCTCCCTCTGTCTCTCCGACCCACTTTGCGTACGTGCTTACGAACACCAGCAAGCCACCCCTTCTATATATAGGATACGACGTGGATCATCCACTGTAGTTGCAACGTAGTTTCACCGACACCTCTCTCAAGTCATCGAAGAGGGCATCAGGAGCAGTGGAGCGTGCTGCTGTTTTGGCTAGGCAACAGATAAGGTCGCGTTGCGGTCACCGGCCAGAGCATAACGGCGACAATAGGGTGAAAATAGTGTAGCCCACGCTGCAACATTACGGAGATGTGCAACATGTGCGTTACATTTCGCGGTGCTTCACCAGTCGCCAGCTCTTTACTGCAGTTTAGATATGTTCGTCTGCACCGAGTTCCGTCGGGTTGTTTAGGGTGTAAATAGGAAGCACCGGTCGGAGGAGCAATCACACTCTTGGCGGAAAGGTAGCTCCTCCTGCTGTCCAGCATGGGTGTCAGCCGCATGTTTGGGTGCGTTATAGCAATTTCAGCTATCCTGTAATACTTGATTGTGAGCTTGCCACGTGACTTGAGATACGTGAATGAGAATCTAGGCCCAGAGCCTTCTAGTGAATTAATCTTTTGCAACGTAAGTTGTAAATAAATATATCAGAGAAGCATTCCAAGTCGCCTGCAATATTTTGACTTGGTGCGTCTTTTCTACTGTCAGTTACGGTTCTATCGCTGGTGATTCATTTTTTGACAGCCTAACTGCCACATACACATTTGCTCCTACGATTCAGTCACCTATACTTAAGCTGTGCTCATCTCTGCATCGATAGGTCGAAGAACTCGTAAAATTGCCACGGCGATAAATTGAGCACAAGCAACTGCGCAGCAAACAGCGAAACATCTATGATGCGTCTTCTATTGCAGATGCTACAACCAGTATGAAGGGCTGGGTAGAAAACTGAAATATTTCGGAATACAAGTATCGAAATTCGCTGTTTTTAAGCCTAAAATGCAGGTACTTAAATTTGTAGATCACGTAACCGGATAATTTTGAGATACTTTTGCAAAAAGGCCGAAATAAGTATTTCGAAATACAGGCACAGCAGTACAGATACTAAAATATTTTTCTCTATGTCAGAGATAATCACACTCTGCGCAGACATTTGTTATGTGCAGCATAATATTTAAAATGCGTAGCGTATCAAAACTCGCTATGAAATTTATTCATTATGTTACTACAATACTCTGAATGCTACTAAGCCTATAAAAAAGATTTACTATGCACATAATTGCTAATTCCGACATAATTACTGATATCAGTTGCAATAAAACACTACTTTGTATGAGAGCAAGAGTAACACGCATTGTACACCGAAATCGGGATACTTGGTGGCAGCCTTATTAGCTATGCTAGAAGTATCATCATCATCATCAGCCTGTCTATGTCCACTGCAGGACAAAGGCCTCTCCCATGTTCCGCCAGTTAACCCGGTCCTGTGCTTGCTGTTGCCAATTTATACCCGCAAACTTCTTAATCTCATCTGCCCACCTAACCTTCTGTCTCCCCCTACCCCGCTTCCCTTCTCTGGGAATCCAGTTGGTGACCCTTAATGACCAGCGGTTATCCTGTCTACGTGCTACATGCCCGGCCCATGTCCATTTCCTCTTCTTTATTGCAGCTATGATATCCTTAACTCCCGTTTGTCCCCTAATCCACTCTGCTCTCTTCTTGTCTCTTAAGGTTACACCTACCATTTTTCTTTCCATTGCTCGCTGCGTGGTCCTCAATTTAAGTTGAACCCTCTTTGTGAGTCTCCAGGTTTCTGCTCCGTAGCTAATACCGGCAAGTTACAGCTGTTATATACCTTCCTCTTGAGGGACAGTGGCAATCTACTTGTCATAATTTGAGAGTGCCTGCCAAATGTGCTCCACCCCATTCTTATTCTTCTAGTTACTTCAATCTCGTGGTTAGGCTCTGCGGTTATTACCTCCCCTAAGTAGACATAGTCTTTTACAACTTCAAGTGCACTATTACCTATCGCAAAGCGCTGCTCCTTTCCGAGGTTGTTGTACATTACTTTCGTTTTCTGCAGATTAATTTTAAGACCCACCTTTCTGCTCTCCTTGTCTAACTCTGTAATCATGAGTTGCAATTCGTCCCCTGAGTTACTCAGCAATGCAATGTCATCGGCGAAGTGCAGGTTACTGAGGTACTCTCCATTAACTCTTATCCCTAACTGTTCCCATTCTAGGCTTCTGAAAACGTCCTGTAAGCACGCAGTGAATAGCATTGGGGAGATTGTGTCCCCCTGCCTTACACCCTTCTTTATTGGTATTTTGTTGCTTTTTTATGAAGCACTATGGTAGCAGTTGATCCCCTGTAGATTTCTTCCAGAATGTTTATATATATTTCATCTACGCCCTGATTCCGCAGTGTCTGCATGACGGCTGATATTTCTACTGAATCAAACGCCTTCTCGTAATCTATGAAGGCTATGTATAGTGGTTGGTTATACTTTGAGCATTTCTCTATTACCTGATTGATAGTATGAATGTGGTCAATTGTTGAGTAGCCTGTTCTAAATCCTGCTTGTTCCTTTCGTTGATTGAATTCTAATGTTTTCTTTACTCTGCTAGCAATTACCTTTGTAAATAGCTTGTATACTACAGAGAGCAAGCTGATCGGCCTGTAATTCTTCAAGTCCTTGTCATCTCCTTTCTTATGAATTAAGATGATGTTAGCGTTCTTCCAAGACTCTGGTACTTTTCCCGTCAGGAGACACCTCGTAAATAGAGTGGCTAGTTTTTCTAACACAATCTGTCCTCCATCTTTCAGCAGATCTGATGTTACTTGATCCTCACCAGCAGCTTTGCCTCTGTGCATGCTCTCCAAAGCTTTTCTGACTTCTTCTATCATTACCGGTGGGGTGTCGTCTGGGTTACTGCTAGTTCTTATAGTATTAAGGTCGTGGTTGTCTCGGCTACTGTACAGATCTCTGTAAAACTCCTCCGCTATTTTAACTATCCTATCCATATTGGTAGTTAATTTGCCTTCTTTGTCCCTTAGTGCATACATCCGCCTTTTGCCTATCCCAAGTTTCCTCTTCACTGCTTTGACGCTTCCTCCATTTTTCAGAGCGTGCTGAATTCTCTCCATGTTATACCTTCTTACATCGCATACTTTACGTCTATTAATCAGCTTCGAAAGCTCTGCCAGTTCTATTTTGTCTGTTGTACTTGACACTTTCATGATTTGACGCTTCTTAATTAGGTTCTTCGTTTCCTGGGAAAGCTTGCCGGTGTCCTGTCTAGCTACTCTGCCTCCAACTTCCACTGCACACTCCGTGATGATACTCGTCAGATTATCATTCATTGTATCTACGCTAAGGTTGGTTTCCTCGCTGAGAGCAGAGTACCTGTTCTGCAGTGACACTCTGAATTCCTGTACTTTCCCTCTCAGTGCTGGCTCATTGATTTGCTTCTTGCGTATCAGTTTCTGTCGTTCCTTCTTCAAGTCTAGGCGGATTCGAGCCCGTACCATTCTATGGTCACTGCATCTTACCTTGCCAACCACTTCCACATCCTGCACGACTCCTGGGTGTGCAGTCATTATAAAGTCTATTTCGTTCTTATTTATGCCATTAGGGCTCCTCCATGTCCACTTGCGGTTTTCTCGTTTTCGGTAGAAGGTATTCAAAATACGCAGATTATTGCGTTCTGCGAATTCTACTAGTAGCTCTCCTCTGGCGTTTCTAGTGCCGATGCCATAATCTCCTACTGCCTGGTCTCCAGCCTGCTTCTTCCCTACCTTTGCATTAAAGTCGCCCATTACTATAGTATACTGTGTTTTCACCTTACTCATTGCCGATTCCACGTCTTCATAGAAGCTTTCAACTGAAGCGTCATCATGGCTGGATGTAGGCGCGTAAGCCTGTACTACCTTCATTTTGTATCTTTTATTCAGTTTAATTACAATGCCTACCACCCTTTCATTAATGCTATAGTAATCCTCTATGTTGCCAGCTATGTTTCTGTGAATTAGGAACCCTACTCCCAGTTCTCTTCTGTCTGCCAAGCCCCGATAGCAAACGACGTGCCCATTCTGTAGCACAGTAAAGGCCTCTTCTGTCCTCCTAACCTCACTCAGCCCTATTATATCCCATTGAATGCCTTCTAGCTCCTCGAATAATACAGCTAGACTTCCCTCACTAGATAACGTTCTAACGTTAAACGTTGCTAAGTTCAAGTTCCAATGGTGGCCTGTCCGTATCCAGAGATTCCTAGCACCCTCTGCTGCTTTGCAGATCTGACCGCCGCCGTGGTCAGTTGCTCCGCAGCTGGTGGGGACTGAGGGCCGTGAGTTAATTGACGAATGCCTACGGGAGGGGGTGGCCAGATACTGCACCAGGGTGGCCAATCCTTCTCTGGTGAGATCATCGGTGCGTACCGGCTTTCAGCCGGTACGATCAGACAGTAGGGGGAATGCTCCATGCATGTCTTCCTTATTGTTGTTCAGCAGCGTTGGCGGCCACCCACCACGGAGCCCAACGAGGGGACGCTACAAGGTTACAAATGCTGAAACCTGCAGACGCCAGCCGTACAACGCCACTATAACCCAATGCGCCTAGACCAAGGTGGGCTATTCACAGGGTTAACCCTAGCCGCCAGGAAGTTTGGAAGTAAACGGAAGAGAGTAGAAGACAGGACAGATAAATAGTAAGAGATAAAGACGAAGATGTAGGGAGAGAGAGATAGGAAAAGGCGACTGCCGATTCCCCTGGGTGGGTCAGCTCAGGGGTGCCGTCTACGTGAAGCCGAGGCCAAAGGGGTGTGTTGCCTCTGCCTTAACGGTCCAATCACCCAGCGTCGGGGGGCCTTAACGGTCCAATCACCCAGCGTCGGCTCAACCCCCAGGATCCCCTTTTCCTCGGACACGGCAAAGCCACGCACGGCTAGGCGTGGGAGGGAGTCGAAACTCCCCCGTTAGCTCGGGTTCGTGGTGTCGCTACACACCAAACGCCTACTTGCGCAGGCGCCCCTGCGGCCAGATTACAAATATCACTATATAATCGTTTTTGTCCACATTGAGATGCAATTTGAGCTGTGTGTTTGTCTAATTGAAAATTACTTTTATATGTAAGTTGAAAGCAAATAAACAGTTCTTGTTACATGGCAAGTGTCATCATTACAATTTTTGTTTAAATGAGGAAAATGATTTTTGAAGTCTCCTATTGAGGGCCATGGGGAACTTTGGAACAGAAGCTGTCGTACATCAAATGCAGAAAACAGCTATCCTAAGAAACCTTCAAAAATTCATTTCTACTCTAAGACAAAAGCAATCATATAACTTGCCATATAAAGAGAACTGCTTCCTTGCTTTTGATGTGGCGAAAAAATTGCACTAATATTACTGAGCTTCATGCATTACACACAATCACCTTTACTTAATACCAAGACCAAATTTGGTGTAGAAGAGGCAGTATTTTTGAAACACTTTACTTTTTACAAACAACACTCAGACGACATCCTGGGAAGTCCAGAAGGCACCAACGTGGCCTAATATTTTGTTCTCTGCGATATACTTTAGCATTTTGCTGTTTTCAGAAAAATACCGTAAACGAGCACAATATTTTTTTTTTCAAAACACAATAGCGAAGTGCTCGAACTCTAAACAAATGAATATAGAAAAGGTATACTTTTGTTTAACATAAGTCTGATTCGTCGAAACGTCTGGCGCGTCTTTCGCAATTTCAGTAGTACAGCTGCTCAAATAGGCCATCATCTAGACATGTTCGGCATCAACACAAGACTTGTGAACGAGAAACATCGCTCTACCACTGCAGAGGAGCACAAATTTGTGTTATAGCACATACAGTTCACAACGATTCGGTGAGAACAGTAAGTGTAGTGGCAAACAATGACTAAAATGCGCAGAGGGTGTACCAGAGGGAGACCACCAACATAACGTATGTACGTTACCCGTTAGAGTTTAGAAATTGTAACGAGTACGTTACTGAGTTACCAAAAAAAAACTCAGCAGATCACACGGACCTGGGAATCAACATTATGCGAAAAATGCGGAGGGATGGTAACGGTGTTGCGATATTTTTATTTAGCGAGACGTCACCAAATGATGCTAAATATATGCACTAGTGTAGCACGCTGATATATAGGAAGAATGGCAGATGTTTATATACCCATTTTTTGGACTTGCGCAATGATGCCAACTGGAAAATGCGTATTACCAACACTAGAAGCTGATACGAAGCACTGATGCTTGCGAAGATGCTGGTCCTTGATTCTGCTACCTAACTCAACTTCAGCGCATGACACCTAGCCACAATTCACGTTAATCCGACGTGACGGCTGTATCAAAGGAGTGCATATGTAATGTTTCTAAATTTGCGTAGGCACCATTGCAACCGCTATTATTGTTTCTAGAAAATTCGCCTCTGTTTGAAAAGTAGTTCCGAGACCTGGCGTAGCTCTGTGGTAGAATGGCTTGACTACCACGCGGAAAGCTTGTGTTCGATTTTTGTTGGGAACCAGAAATTTATTATTTGCATTCTTTAGTGTGTCACTACAGCCTAAATGACAGGTTTTTCTTAACACTGATATTTTTATGCCATCGTTCAGTCGACGCTACCAATGTCGGGTATTGCTTAACGATCACGCGTGAATATTGCCCATGTGTGCTCCCATCATTTCTGGGTAGATGCTGAGTATGAATCACCTGTGGCACACACCCGCATACCAGCGGGACATACCCACTTATGGGTATGTGCCACTGTCTGGCGAAACGTCTTTGACGACGTATGCGGTGGGATGGCGACATTATTCATGTCTTTACCAGTGCTTCATATTCGTCAAACCATCTTACCCTACCTTGCTAATTTTTATTCACGCCAAGCTAAAAGGGTGACTACGAGAGGGCCCAAACGTAAGCGGATAGATAGATATATGGATAGATAGATAGATAGATAGATAGATAGATAGGTATTTTCTGGTTGCTTCAGATGTAATAAGTTCTTCAAGTTCTAGGTGCATACCAATAAGTTTACAAAACTGCATAATTTTTACAGAGCTAAAAAGCATGCGTTCATTCATGTACTAGTGCTACCATGTGGTTACTTGGCAGTGCATCCAGCAGCTGTGTGGTACTGAAATATAAAATTTATAGAGGGGACAAGGCTGTTTTGCAGCATTTAAATTTTTCTACAAACGTCACAAAAAAGCAGCTGCGCCTGGAGCCTGGCACCAGCTATTGTGCTTTCACACTAAAGGAAGAACAATAGGCAAACAACGGTGGGTTAGGCGTAAGAGGCAAAAAGATGTATTTTACGAATTATGAAACGCCCCATTCGTCCAGACGTGGAACAACAAAATATTGTAAATGCTCTTTTGAAATGTGAGCAACAAGGCTACTTAAATTTCAGTAGCGCCAAGAAAATCTGCTCTGTATGACCATCTAAAGATAGAATGGCGCATAAGTGTCGCTGCTTTAACATCATTTGCATCGCGCTGCTTTTAACAATAAGCCTGAGCGCATGTGCTGGCCGTAATCTGAACAAAATGGTAAGTTGTCACGCCATGGATTCTTTTAATATGAAGCATCAAAAGAGACTATGATGGGCAGCTATTTCGGTTATTATAAGAGGAATGCAAATTATTGTTATACATCCATGAATATTTCGAACTTTACGGTAGTAGGTCTTGTCAATCCACTTCTGTGAAGTTCGCCGCACTGCGGTACGCACTCATGATCAGACAAATTATTGAACATTCAATAAAGCATACATGAAGTGGAAACAAAGCAAGACAGGTGAAACCATATTTGGGGAAACGAGGACGTGTTGCTTCTTTCATTAGATTTCATTTTGCTGGTGGTTCTTGCCACACAACGGTAATAAAATGGTTTAAATTAGAAAACAATATTCCAAAGGAAGCGTAATTTATTTTAAGTGTTTTTCATTAATACTGGCTTCACACAACATTAGAATCAACAATACATAGACGTCGCTCCACCTATGCGGGTGGCATCGCCATACAGAAATTGCATCCTATGAAAGAATACATCTTTTTTATATCTTAAGCCAGGAACATTCCGCGGAGTACCAGTATTACTAATGTCTACAGTTTGACTACCATGGATAAACCGTGATACTTTAAATTTTCTTGGGCCTCAGCGTTTTTCCCGTGTCAGCACCGGCTCATTATCGTTATTGACCACGTATGTTTAGGGGCGAAGCTCCTTAAGGCGTGAGTGTGCGTTTCCTGTTTGTAGCCACCTCTCGCTTAGTTTTTGCATTTATCACTAGATGGTGGTACCGTCCCCTGTATGTAACCACCTCTCATTTAGTTCTTGCAGTGCTTACTAGATGACGCTACATGTAGCTGATGATTAGTCCATCCACCGTGACAGTCCAAACACTTCGGTTCGGACTGTAAGGGTGGATGGAAGTGTTTTTTGAGCGATACCGATCGACTGGGCAGATAAGTGGTTTTGCATGTTTTGAGCTTGTCTTTATAATTAAAAAGGCAGCAGTTAAAATCTTTGTTGCACTTATTACATCAACAGGCCCAGGTGGCATTCCGATTACGCTGACAAAGACATTAGGTCGAAAACCTAAGCAGGCTTTGAGATAGGCAGTGAGCAAGATAATAATCGATGGTGAAGTCCCCGATGGATGGAAACTTAGCAGGATGAGCATGATCTATAAAGAAGAGGGGGACAAAGCTGACATAAACAACTACCGTCCACCATTGGTCTACAGGCTAGTGAGGTAGATTATAAAGGAAAGACTGCAGGCATGGATAGATGATGAGGGGGTGCGAGGGAACTGCAGAATGGGTTTTGAAAACACAGGAGGTTGAAAGACGATCAGTTCTCACTGAGGAAGTGCATCGAAATAGTAGAAAAGGAACATAGGCCCTTATGGCTAGCATTTTTAGATACAAGGGAGCGTACGATAGCGTAGTTCAAGAGGAATTGTGGGGAATACTGGACACACTAGGCGTGGAAGATGGAGTAGTTAATCTTCTAAAGAATATCTGTAAAGGTAACAAGGTAGTTACAAAGTGGAAAAAACAGGTATCCAAGCCTGCAGAGGTAAAATGGGGGCCTAGGCAAGGGTGTCCTATGTCACCCCTGTTATTCATGATGTACCTACAAGGATTAGAGGATTAGGGGGGGTGGGGTGGACTGGGCTTCCACCTCTCTTTCGTCAAAGAAGGAAAACTAATTGAGCAGGCACTACCAGCATTGATGTACGCAGATGACATAGTGCTAATGGCCGACAACAAGGAAGATTTGCAGAGCTTGTTGGATATCTGCTGTAAGGAGGGAGAGGTTAGATTTCAGATTCAGTTAGAAAAAATCAGCAGTACTGCTTTTTAACGACCATGAAGTTAGAGAGCTTAGAAAACAGGAGGTCACGCTAGAGATAACAGATAAATACAAATATCTGGGCGTATGGATAAGCAAATGGGCCAAGTTTCTAAGGGAACACGAAATATACGTGACGACTAAAGGTAACAGGAATGCAGCTGTGATGAAAAACAGGGCACTGTGGATTTACAATAGGTAAGATGTTGTGAGAGGAATATGGAAAGTGGTCATGGTTCCTGATCGGACATTCGGCAATGCGGTCTTGTGTATGAGATGAAAAGTTCAAGCAAGAATACAAATTATGCTACGTAGAATAGGTAGGTTTGCATTAGGAGCTCATGGAAATACACCAAATCAGCGAGTACAAGATGACATGGGTTGGACATCATTTGAGGGCAGGGAAGCTAGCAGCAAGATAAAATTTTAAAGCGATTTAAAGAATTGGGGAAGGAGCGTTGGGCTAGGCAGGTATTCCTCTACTTGTAAGTGAAGAATGTCGATATTAAATGGAGGAAGCGAACAAGAAACTTGACTGGAAAATACTTGAAGAACAGCAGAGGGCCAAACCAAAAAGAATTATCGGTTGAGAAGAAGGTGAAGGGAGCTGAGATCGGTATGCGGAAAATTGGCATGATTAAGGAGTCCGCACTAGAGATCTATGAAACTTTTATGCAGGAAATTGCCAAGAAAGGATTTATGATAGTACTCGGGGTAGTTATGTACTGTTTGATGCCAGGACGGGAGTATTCCGAACCAAGACATAGCGAACCAAATACGAAGGGGTAGCCACGGTATGCAGTGCGTGTTGAGAGGAAGACTAAAGTGCCGAACACTTGATAGTGTTCTGTAAAGGGCTTCACGCTATAGTTCTGGATGATGGCGCAGAGTTTTTCAAAGCACTAGGGCTTAGGCTTAAGCAGGGCAAAATAGGCTTTAAGGGGGTAGAATTAACTGGAAGGAGGTTATCTGATTGGTGGCTAAAGTCACGGCACAAGTGAAATTTACACCCTTCACTGCCAAGTACTAATCGTCAATCTCTCTGTTTAAAGGTAAAAAAATGAATCTAGTTTTTGTTTCATTAAGTATTACGGCTTGGTGGCGCTTGCCACCGCCCGATATAAAGGGTACAGCCATATCCATCCATCCGATTAGAGATACTGTATATGCTACCTTTAGGTAGCAGAGTTGCGCCATTGTTTTCTGGACGCCGCTGGTTCCACCTACAAGAGTTCAGCGCCTCTATTCTCTGAGCGCCATCACGTGGTCATAAGTGGCTCAATTATACTGCCGAAAAACCAACGCTGCGATGATTCTGAGAAGAGCAAGCCTGGCTGACATAGGCTGTTGTTATTCCCACCGCACTTCTTCGGTACTGTAGTCATGTGGCCTGTTGGTCAGGAGAATTGTGGTAGCAAGTGCATTCTGTGGTAAATTGTGCTACTTACAGTTTATATGATTATACACAGGTGTAGCGGGTGTCGCTAGCGAAAGATTATTGTTCAGTGAGGAATGAATAAACTTTTGAATAGGCGTTTTAAGTATTCATGGCGCTGCAAACTTGCTAGGATTGTATTACCCACAGATGCAGTCAATAAGTTATACATGCAGAGTTGGTCAGCGTGTGTTGGCTGCATACGTCCCAATTAGTCTGACTTGTATAACACTGCAAATAAAGGGGGAATGAGTTAAACTATACTTATTCAAATCGGGAAGGTGTTGCAGCTAGCGCGTTAATTGCATGAATTCAATGCAGTTTTAAAACCTTACGCGAAAAAAATGTTGGGCGTGACAGCGCTGTTGAACAACGATTCACATCAGCTGTCGTGAGCCGCGATTGTAATATGAGCGCAATAGAGAGCCGGGCCTAACATGGGCGTCGCATGGGTACTCGATCGCTATCCAGCTAGACATAGTTGAAGGCGATAAAACTACACCTGGCTTCCTGACACGGTTAACCACTGACTCCAATACGATGAAAAATAAATCATCCCTAACTGATTCGATTGTGATCAAAAGTTCAAACATATTCTCTTTTTTATAACAGGGAAAAACAGCGAAAAAGTAGACGAAGCTCGTGTACAGAACCATAAATATATATCTCAATGGTTCAATGAGCCGGCGTACTTTGTATCATTATTACATAGCAAGAACGTAAGCTCTTGGCATCGAGGCTTCTAGGCATGACCAGAGCAACCGAATTTCATTCATACCTTCAGAAAACTAGAAAACAGGCTTAAAAAATAAATGAAGCCATGCTAGTACCTTAATCCCTCAATATATAGGGGATATTTAGCAATATGAAGCACGAGCGTTGCTCCTACGTGGGTGCGATTGGCTTTCTCGCAAGACATTTGAACCGAAGATGGCGTATTTTGGCGCAACTCTGCTACATAAAGGTAGCATATACAGTAACTCTACTGATTATGAAAAGATGCAAGATGTTATAAACTAGACGGCGGCGGTGGTAGTTGATGATAAAAGATGTGAGATGTTATAAAATAGGAATGACGTCACGTATCGCGCGTGTCATTGGTGGAAGGCAATCGTTCGATTTAGTGCGGCGACGTACGCTAGGAGGGCGTTGTAATAAAATCATGTTGGCCGACTGCACGGAGAGTTTATGGTATACCAGGTTCACCTCTGGAGCTTCGCCCAATCATCATTGTCCGCATGAGTCGGAGTCCGCATCAGTGTCCGCAAAATCAGTGTCCACATAAGGCGGAGTATATGGATGGTTGGAAGTTTTTATTGGGGTCCTGGAAGATTCCAACGCCGTCTAATAAGGGTAGAATCGTGGGCAGCTTTCACGTTGGGATGGGTAGGCCTAGCTAGCCTCCCCTCCGCATTCTGGGCCTTCTGGACAGCCTTGAGTTGTATGAGGACTAAAATAGTGAGCAATAAATGAAAGGCGTTTTTGGAAAATTCTAGAGATACTAAACAATTAGTACTAAAACACAACTATAAAAAAGCACTCAGGCATTTTTGTTCAACTGACCTGACTACACACAATAAATGCAAAGCGGCGATAGCAGTTAAATAGTCTTAAATTACAAGCAACTTCAGTGCACAGTGGCATTCTATCAACAATTCTTTATACTAACCTTACTACAGTCACAAAAATATTATAACTGAGAACCCATAGTGATAGATATGAATTATTACGTAACATTGGCTTTCTATACTGCGCTCATGATGCGCTAGCGGTCGTTTTGCCAGCTTCTCACAAAGCAAATTTGGTATTACGTTATGTGAATGGATGACGAAGGCATATGACTGGTTAAAACATGATAGTCATGACATGCGTATCATGTAAGAATATGACAGCATTCCACGCTCATTGCCCCGCCGCGGTGGTCTAGTGGCTAAGGTACTCGGCTGCTGACCCGCAGGTCGCGGGTTCGATTCCCGGCTGCGGCGGCTGCATTTCCGATGGAGGCGGAAATGCTGTAGGCCCGTGTACTCAGATTTGGGTGCACGTTAGAAACCCCAGGTGATCAAAATTTCCGGAGCCCTCCACTACGGCGTCTCTCATAATCGAATGGTGGTTTTAGGACGTTAAACCCCACAAATCAATCAATCATTCCACGCTCATTATGCGCTCAGAGCTATTTGGCTAGCTTCACCTATACCTTATTTTGTGTTACGTGACGTGAACGAATTAAGAAGGTGTATGAGTGGTGCAAACGAGATAATCGTGATATGCGTGTCTTGTAAGAACATGAATACATGTTTGAAACTTGGCACATTTTTACATTCACGTACATATCAGGTGGCACAAGTGAGTAACTGAAGCAGTTATTGCCCAGAACGCATTAACATCCTTATTGGAAACCAGAGCATGTCACAAGTCCAGTTCAAAACGCCACTTAAGTTATTCAGAAACAGTTGCCTGTCATCGGCGGCAGAGAGAAATATTCCAGGCACAACGCATGGTCGCTGCATCGACATTAATTAGAGTATATAAAATTAAGTACTCTAAAAACCACAAGTAGAGTGCAATGACGTTTTTTTATTTGCTACGCTACTCGTACTTCCACCCTGAAGTGGGCACCCTATCAGTAAAATAACCATGACTCACTGCTACCGTCCGAGCTCTCTTCAACAATAAAAAAAACCCCATTTACGTTCTCCGGCATGCTTATGTTATAATTCGCTTTCTGCCTACAAACAACTCTCCCTAATTATGTCTTAGGTGATCCATAAAACATGGAGTAAGATGCAGCACGAACAGAATATGTTTGACGTAGGGTTCTGATTGCCAGCTGTAAGTTTGGACAAATATATTGAGTAAGAAAAGATAAAAAAATCACCGGATATGCATGAAGTGATTTAAGATGAGCGAGGCGAAGCGACCGTAAGCCGTCCGTTCGTTGTTGCTTCCTTACGTCTGCGCGACCATCCGTATGTCCATCTATGCGTTTGTCTGTCTGTCCATGCGTCCGTCCATCTGTGAGTTTGTCATCAAGTCTGCCTGTCCAACCGTCCATGCGCCCATCTTGTGAACATTCAGAGTACTGCTATCTCACATCGTGCATCCTGTGTGGCCCAAAGCCGCTCCCTGCGTCCATTCATCCGTCCGTCCCTCTCAGAGTCTGCCTGTCCTTCCATTCATGCGTTCTTCCGTGCGTCCATTTATTGAATACTCCAAGCACCGCCATCTCCCATCTTGCATCCCCTGTGGCACATACCCCCTCTAGAGCTAGTAAGTGCCACTGGTGGCTACATACACCAATGGAGGATGGACAGACCCATGGCTTAAAGATCTTCGTCCCCCCCCCCAATGGTTAGTGCATATACATGATGCCAGCTGAGCGCTTTTTTATTGGGCAGTGCTAATAAAAAAAACGTTGACCAGTATGCGCTTTTTACATTAAGCTTCCCTTGATACCTGAGTTGGGAAAAAATTTTAAGGAAAAATGCAGTCAAAGTGCTTTCTATTGTAGAAGAAGGCCAAATAAACCTAAGTCGTATATTAATTGCAGATACGCAGTGTCGGCCAGCCGTGCCATGCAAGAGCACCATGCATAAACTGGGCGTGCTGTCGACAATATGGCAGTGAATCTGTGTGTTACCCTAGAGCCCGAAGAGGAAATCGCTGCTCAACCATTCACTTCAATGGAACATACCGCCAGCATTGCCCGTGTGCGCCTGGGCATGGTACTGATTTTACAGCGAATGTTGTTTTGAGATAAGAACAGTTTGCGGTGCCGAAGTTGTCTGGTATTACCAAATTTGCTGTCCGCAATAACTATCACATGAGATCACAAAACGTTGTAGAAAGGGCTAATATTTTGGTATGCCAATGGCCTCGTACATGTGCCCTCTTTGTGCTAGCTTCGCATTGTACCAAGAGTCAGGCCGATGCAGGAAACTTCTTCGCAATAAGACCCTCTTTGTAATATAGCTTGTTAGAAAAGTTTAATAACAACCAGACGTCACAAAATGTGAATTGCGTAGTGAATAGCTCGCTGAAAACTTCCAACATTCTGCAATAGGCTCAGCCAAAAGTCTTCGTTGTCATCGTCTACAAATTGTACATTCTGCAAATAATAAAATTTAGGTGGGTCACCAGTATCCCACTTCTCTAAAAAACGAATAATATTGCCATATTACATTCTGTCCTACTTTACAAAGTTATGAAGATTCATAGCATAATGGATACTTCTCTAGTGTACTTTGAGTAGGCGCTAAGGAAGTCCACAAGGGCCCTATGATACGTGTCCTCAGGCCCTCCATACATTCGAGCTGCCTCCCACCCCGCTCTTCGCTCTCTCTCATGGTTAATGTGTGCAACATGGCGTGGTGGTATTGAAACGAACGACTACGCGTCATCCAATGCAAATAGCGTAACTAGGGAGCCTTTTCAAACTTCCAACCGTTTCAAAAATCTCAGTGAGAATTCTTCATCACCATAAGCAACTGCATTGACAACGTGCACAAAATGTCTTGCAGAGCTGTAAAGGTCAGGTACCCCATTCTTCCACAGAATGGAGAATATTGGAGTACCTGGTGTTTCCTACTTCATAAATATTATGAATTCTCACATGGCGCGTACCTTGCAAGCCGACTTGTAACAGTAGCCCCAACAGATTTTACCACGTCCTCTTGAAAGTACTCTCCCAGCACTTGTTGTCAGTGTGCTGCACTTTTCGATCAGGCCTGGCCTTTGCTGTTCATTATACGACGGATTTCTTTGCGTATTATAAAAACCTTTGACGTAATTATCCACGCATCTATCTATCTATCTATCTATCTATCTATCTATCTATCTATCTATCTATCTATGTATCTATCTATCTTTCTATCTATCTATCTATCTATCTATCTATCTGTCTGTTTGGCTGTCTGTCTGTCTGTCTATCTATCTATCTATCTATCTATCTATCTATCTATCTATCTATCTATCTATCTATCTATCTATCTATCTATCTATCTATCTGTCTATCTATCTATCTATCGATCTATCTATCGATCTATCTAGCAACCTACACCCGTGTTCTCTCTTGAGAAGCACCTTAAGTTGGAGTAGGGCAAACTCAGCATGAGGGATCAAAAGATTTAACAGTTACGACTGGCTATAACATGAATATTGAGATAATCCCGTCAAGTAGAACATGAAATCTCTTCCTTCATCCACGTGTGCTACATACCCGTATTATGCGAGCTTCGGTAGATGGCTCAGCAGCGCAGATTTTTGACACTTTATATTGTCACTAGTTAAGGGCTCGAACAAACGTACAAGGAGACGCGACCCTCAAACTGTGGGGCACGAAGAAGGAGGTTTCAGGCTGGGGCGGGTTTCCCGTCTTCGTTATCTTCGTTCACTGGCATAGAACTCGTTCACAGTTCAGTGGCACAGAACTCCAGGTGGCATTACTCCACCTCCCAAGAGAGCATCCACTCGATGCTCAAACAAAAAGCTCACGCAGCAGTGGGTCCAAGTAGGTGATATAAACAATAAACAAACTAGTGCACGAGAATAAATGTGTTTTGCGGCCGCAAATTGGAAATACACGCATTCACTGTTCTGTTCTCACGAAAAATTCACTGACACTCGAAAAAAATTCGGATCACCGCGTAAAGTATGGCTTCAAGAGGATGACGTGAACAGTCTTTGGGCGTGGCAAGCTGCACTGGGACGATGAGAAGCCTCTGTCTTGAACCACTTCGTAGTTCACCAATCTCACACGTCTCAGTACCTTGTAAGGTCCAAAGTACTGCATCATGAGTTTCTTCATAAGAACTCTCCGCGTAATCGGTGTGCAAACCTAAACTTGGTCACCAGGTTTAGAGTTAACATCTCGATGGTTTTTGTTATACCGCCGTGCATCGACACATTGTTACGTTCTGATGTGCACACGGCTTAGTTGACGTGCTTTCTCCGCTCGCTAAATATAATCATCTGGGTCGGGTGCTGATTGGTTGAGCTGGTTGGTGTCCTCATACGAGATCACTGCTTCTAGCATAGCTCTGACACCTCGGCCATAAACGAGTTGAAATTTCTTGATGCGTGTAGTTTCCTGTGTCGAAGTGTTGTACGCAAACGTTACGTTCACCAGGATGCCGTTCCACATTTTGTGCTGCACATCCATGTACATCAAGATCATGTCGGGTAGCACTTTGTTTACTCTTTCTTGCAGACAAATTCCGTGAGGGTATAATGCAATGGTCTCTCGATGGCTTGTGTAACTGAACTTAACAATATCATTCAGAAGTTCCGCCGTGAATCATGTCCTTTGGTCAGTGATGACATATGACGGTGCGCCATGCCATAGCACAAATTACTACATATGAAAGCTGACAACTTCAGACGCGGTCCCTCATGGCAAGGCCTTTGTCTATGCGTAACGCGTCCAATAATCGGTTGCGACAATAACTCCTTTGTTCCTGGAATAACACAAAGAATACGGCCCAAGGATGTTCATTCCTACTTGACTAAACGGTGTACGTCGTAGATCAATCGTTTGTAGCTGGCCTGCAGGCTTTAGGGAGATGTTTCGCGGCGCTGGTAATCAAGGCATTCCTTCACGTAGCGTTTCGAGCAGGCAGGCATTTTAGGACAGTGGAAGAGTTGTCGCACCAGATTCAAAGTCCTCGAGTGGTCCAGATAGTCGGATGTGAACTCATCGTGGCAAGCTAGCAAGACGTCATCGCAAAGGGTTCAGATATGACCAGAAGATGTGATTTGTTACCAGCACTGGTGTTCATTTTGTATAAGACGCCATTTCGTATGCAAAATGGTAGCCACGTTCACAACAACGGATGAGGAATGGGCGTGGTGCTACTTTATATGTGGTCTATAATGAGTACTAGATCAGTGTCATTTTGTTGTTGAGGTATCAGATATGGCCCACTAAGAGTTACCCCGAAGGCACCATCTTCTACCGCTGTTCAGTCGGGTTGAAGACGCGCTCGTGATAGCGTGTCCACATATTCGCGCTCTTTCCCTGATTGTACACAATGATGACATCAAATTCCTGTAGGTGCAGACTCTGCCGGCCTAGTCGATCTGAAGGGTCTTGTGAATTGACTTACCAGCACAAAGCATGATGATCCGTCACCACTCTGAAAGGTCTTCCTTATATATATGACTTAAACTTGGTAATTGCCTAAATGAGTGCGAGACATTCTTTTTCTGATGTGGAATAGCTATATTCTGCACGAGACAGAGTGTGGCTTGCCTAGACTACTGCTCGTTCAACCCCGTTTTATATTTCTAACAAGATAGCTCCAACACTGATATTGCTGGCATCAGTACGCACTTTTCCATCGAATTGGCCGAGCACGGGAGGGAAAGAAAGGCAGTGTTCAGGCTGTCTGCCGTTTGTAAACCCAGAGTTCTCCCCGCACGCGCGTCTGCACAAGCAGGCGTTTGGTGTGTAGCGATACCACAGACCCGAGCTAACGGGGGGCTTCGACCTCTCCCACGCCTAGCCGTGCGTGGCTGAGCCGTGTCCGGGGAAAAGGGAATTCAGGGGGTTAAGTCGACGCCGCGTGATCGGACCTTTAGGACCCGCGGCAGAGGCAACACACTTTTATGGCCCTGGTTTCACGTAAACAGCACCCCTGGGCTGAACCACACAGGGGAAATCGGCAGTCGCCTTTTCCTCTACTGCTCCCATACAACTTCGTCTTTATCTTTCCTTTTTGGTCTGGCCTGTGTACTTCTCTTTTTTGTATACTTCCAATTTTCCGGGCGGCAAGGGTTAACCCTGTACAAATAGGCTACCTGGGCCTAGGTGCATTGGGTTATTGCGGTGTTGTACGAATGACGTCTGCAAGCATTCAGCATCCGCAACCTTGCAGTATCCCCTTGTTTTCCCCCGCCACGGTGGTCTAGTGGCTAAGGTACTCGGCTTCTGACCCACAGGTAACGGGATCGAATCCCGTCTGCAGCGGCTGCGTTTACGGTGGAGGCAGAAATGTTGTAGGCCCATGCGATCAGATGTGGGTGCACGTTAAACAACCCCACGTGGTCAAAATTTTCGGAGCCCTCAACAACGGCGTCTCTCATAATCATACGGTGCTACTGGGACGTTGAGCCCCACATATCATTCAATCATATCAATCCCCTTGTATGACTTCATGGTGGGTGGTCGCCAACGCTGCTGAATAAAAATAAGACCGGCAAGCATAGAGCATTTCCCCTACAAAATGATCATACCGGCTTAAAGCGGGTACACACCAATTACAAACATTTGCAACAAGCCAATACCAACATTTCCTCACTTGCACGTCATTCGCTGTGACAAAGCTTGAAAGCAAGCCAGGACCGTATTTCCTTTCGTGGTTTCCAGGTGTCTCACCAAAACTGTGGGTGCTGGATAGAAGGTAACCAAAATGGCTAGCGGAGACCTCCTCCTCGAAATTTGGGTCAAAGTGAAATTTAAAAAGCTAGATGGCCCTTCAAATTTCGGTGACGTACCTATCACCGTAACACCAAACAGATCAATGAACATAACTCGCGGAGTGGTATTTGACGCGTGGAAGAGCCAAAATGTGACTGACGTACAGAGAAGTATCATCAGTAAAGATAGCAATGAAACACTAACGGAACACCTAATAGTCACGTTTGCTTCCAGTAAACTGCCAGAATTCATTCAAACACGGTACATGAAGACCTCCCTCAAACCGTACATACCAAACTCTCGTCGTATCTTCAAATGCCAGAGGTATGGCCATGGCTCCAAAAGCTGTCGTAGTCGCCAGACTTGTGCATATTGAAAACTCCTAGGCCACGTCTTTGTGAACTGCAAACAACTGCCACGCTGTAAACTGTGAAGGAACCATGCCACATATTTCCGCTCCTGCATATACCAGAAGAAATAAAGAGATATTTGCATATAAGGTAAAGGAGAACGTTTAATTTAAGGAAGCACGGCGAAGAGTCTCACCATTCTATGGATTTACATATGCTGATTCGGCTCGTAAGGGGGCACAGCCGCACCAGCCCCCGTCACTCCTTCGGCCCGCGCACAGCGAGCTGGTGGTGTTAGAACCTGCCCCCAAGGCGGCTGTAGTCCAGAGTACTCCGAATACTCCCGAAGAGAGACCGGAGACTCCAGGGTCCTCAGGTCTCAAGGCGTCGCCTCACCAGGCGTGGCCCAAAATTCGAACAACCAGCTCGCACGTGCGGGCATCCAGTGCCTCCGAGGAGGTAATGGATACGTCGGTACGCTTGGTGCCTAAAGAGCGGCGTGTTTCCTTGAAGCGCGCCAAAAAAGCAAAAAAGGCAGACAAGAAGGCCTGGTTACGGCCCTGTTCCTTGAATTCGAATTCCCCACCTAGACAGCCACTCGCTTTTTGTACACACCGCGCTACTTAACATTCACCATGAACATTAAAATTTCGCATTGAAAGATCAGGGGCCTTCTCAGGAACCTTGACGAACGTCCAAGAACTTTTACACAAACACTCAAGAAAAATGATGTGTGTACAAAAAACGTACCTAAATTCAAGACACGCCAACTTTCATCAAAAATACGTTATTTTCCAAAAGAACCATGATGATGCAATCACATCATCTGGAGGTGTTACTGTTATTGTGAATCAAGGAATTGGATGCACACAACTCCAAACGTCCCGTGAGGCATTGGCTGTTTGAGCTGGGCTTTTTAACAAACTGATCACAATTTGTAATCTTTATGTACCTCCCAGCTCTCACCTGAAAAACGTGACTTCCAGTCATTAATGAACGAACTCCCGTAGCCTTATGTTCTCATTGGAGACATGAATGGGCACAGCAGACTATGGGATGAATCGTTGCGACACGGGAGGGAACTGACTTAAAAGTTCCTTCTTTTATCGAGCGTGTGTCTTCAGAATCGAAAAGTACCAACCTATTATAATCTCACTATTAATACCTACTCCACAATAAACCTAAGCATAGTACCTGTTTCTCTCGTGCCTCTACTCCAGTGGAAAGTCATCAGTAAATCTCTACGGAACTGACCACTTCCCCGTTGTTTTGAGCACAACTACAGCAACTGAGTGTCCACAACGGGTTCCCAAATGACTCATAAACAGAGACCCCTGGAACCAGCTTTATACCATCGCTCGTTTATTTTGGTGTGACATATGCAATTTGAGCATCGATGCTGCTGTCAACTACTTCACAGTGTTTTTGATTGATGCTGCAAGACAATGCACTTCACCAACAAATAAACACTGTGGAAAACTGCGTGTGCTGTGGTGGAACACTGACTGCCGAAACGTGTACAAACAGCAAAACAGAGCATAGAGGTTGCTTCGGAACTCACCGACAGCTGGAAATCTTGACAGCTTTAGAAAAAAAAGTCTCAAGGCAGGAGAACACGTTGGCAGGCCAGAAGAGAAAGCTGTCAGAAGTGTTTGTTAGGGATCAATTCACAGACACAGGAGGCTAAAGTCTGGAACATGGTTGGTAGGGTAGCAGGAAGAGAAGTACACTTACTCCCACTGGTAACACACAGGGTGACACCTTGGAAGATAAGGCGAACTTTCTCGGCGCAGACTTTGAAAGGGTGTCCAGCTCGTCACACTATACTGACGCTCACTAAAAATACAGAACGGGAATAGAGAAGCAGAAACTCGAACACAAATTTACTAGATACAAGACATATAACCAAGCTTTCAGCTTGTTTCAGCACCTGCAGTGATTCCACTCCAGGTTCTGACAATGTGGTGTATAATATGCTAAAAAACCTACCAATCAACACGCAAAAAAACTTAATTTGTATAATGCTATCTGGTTCTGTGGCGCTATCCCTACTTCCTGGAAAAAGGCTATTGTTTTTCCCATTTTGAAACAAAGCAAAGACGCTCCTTCAGTTTCAGAAGTATAGGACTATTGTACTTACAAGCTGCTTGTGTAAACTTCTGAAGAAATTGATAAACTGCCGACTTGTACATTTCCTTGAATCGAACTATTTGCTCTACCCACTTCAGTGCGGGCTTCGAGAAGATAGATCCAACACCAACCATCTTGTTCGTATTGAGGCACAATGCAGAAACGCTTTCGTCCATAAGCATTGCCTGATCTCTGTGTTCCTCGATATTGAAAAGGCATGATACAACATGGCGCTTTTGAAAAATAAGATACCTGTCCCACTTCGGCGAGCGTGGCTGAATGTTTATTTTAATTGAAGGTTACTTGTAAACCCGGACATTCGTTGTTCAAGTAGGCAGCGTTCTTTCCGAAACATTTGTTTAAAAACGGGCATTGCACAAGGTGGTTTACTTGGTTGCACACTTTTTATTATCAAAATGAACTCTTTGCACTTGTCCATTCCTCGCAATAAGTTTTATTGTACATATGTCGACGACGTCCAGCTTGGCTTTAGATCTTGCAATCTGGTCATGTGTGAGCGGCAGGTTCAGCTTGGTTTGAACGAAACTCGAATTGGGCAGAAGGAAACGGGTTCCGACTGAATGCACAGAGAACCACGTGTGTCATGCCCTCCAGGAAGACAGGCATTCATTCTGAACCCTATATTCAACTGCATGGGCAACGTATTTCTGGTAATACCGAGTACAATTTTAGGTCTGATCTAGGACCCTAGGCTAACCTTCTGACTACACATCAAGTATTTAAAAAAACAAGTGAATCAAAGGCATGAACGTTTTAAATGTGTTGTCACGCACTACATGAGGACGTGAAAAAAAGTGTCTAATGGATGTAGATAAAAGCCTCATACGTACCCACCCAGACTATGGGGCAATAGCATATCAGTCTGCGACACCTACTGCCCTTAAAATGCTTGATCCTGTTTATCCTCTAGGCATCCGCCTCTCTACGGGTGCTTTTCGCACTAGCCCCACTGAAAGCCTGTATGTGGAATCGAACGATTGGGCGCATTACCTACAATTATGTTACATGTCTTTTAAATATTATCCTACTGTAAACGCAGACAAAGATCACCCATCACATTCCAGAAATAATGGCATGTCGAGCCTTACTGTGTTTCAGAAACGGCCTTTTATGACACGGCCCTACTCACTCCGTGTGAGGGGCCTAGCGAAAGAAACCGGTCTGCCACTTGAACACCGTTTATAGGCTCCTGCACTATGCCTGCCACTGTGGCCATGACAGGTAATAGATTGCGGCATGTCTTTTCTGGAGGCTACGAATCATGCACCCATTGCACATATTTAGATATACTTCCTAGAACTACAACAGAAATACTCATGTCCTGAGTTCTTTACGGATGCGTCAAAGACCAACACTTCTGTCTCGTAAGCAGCCGTCGGCAAGTCCTTTCCAGAAGCTGGCGTTCTGCTTTCTGATACAAGCATTTTCACCGGTGAAGCTTAAGCAAACTTGTGGCTGGTAAACACAAGACACAAAAGAAGCTACAGAAGGCAACAATAAATACAGATTCCCTAAGCGTAATTAAAGCTCGGAAAAATTCTAAAACTTCTAGAAAGCACAAAACCCTGCCCCTATCTCGCTTTATTCTCTCTTATGCACAATGCAAAAAAGGTTTTTATATTACGGTGCAGTTTAACGACCTTTATTCTCCAATAACCACTCTTTGCGCGCCACAGACTGTCTAAAGAATCATTGACTCTGGACAATGGGTGCATGTCTTTGTTACATTTGTTACGATGGTTTATTGAGATACACAGCGACGTGGAAGATAGCAGCAGCAGCAGGCAAAGCGTATACAGGGGGCGAACAGCCGAGCGAGCTTGGCGATGTCAATGCGCTCCTGCATATGTCCATCTTCTTCATCACAATAACCCCCGGTATCGAGAGGTAGCCATCCTGGCGACCTGGAGAGAGGTCAGAGGGTCATAATACGGCTTGAGACGGTTAATGTGGACTCTTTCTCGCCCCCGATGATTAAGGCCGGAAGATGGCGTAACGGGTTCAGCCACATACTTAACAACAAAGGTCCGTGCGACCACGTGGTAGGGTCCGTGATACTTCGGAAGAAGCTTAGACGAAAGGCCGGGAGCAGCAACTGGCGGCACCCAAAGCCACACGAGAGAGTCGATAGTGAAAAGGTCAGGGGGATGTCGGGGTCGTGACGGTGGTTTTGGCGACACTGTGTATTGTAGGTGAAAGAATGGGCCAGTTGTCAGCATTTTTCGTCGTGGCGAGCCACTGCAGACACAGGCTGGTAGTCGTCAACGTCTGCATGATATGCCAGAATCGCATCAATAGTGCTAGTGAATTCACGGCCGCCCCGCCGCGGTGGTCTAGTGGCTAAGGCACTCGGCTGCTGACCCGCAGGGCGCGGGTTCGAATCCCGGCTGCGGCGGCTGCATTTCCGATGGAGGCGGAAATGTTGTAGGCCCGTGTGCTCAGATTTGGGTGCACGTTAAAGAACCCCAGGTGGTCTAAATTTCCGGAGCCCTCCACTACGGCGTCTCTCATAATCATAGAGTGGTTTTGGGACGTTAAACCCCACATATCAATCAATCAATTCACGGCCATATAACAAAAGGAATGGTGAAAATACGGTGGGTTGTTTCGGAAGCGGTGTTTCAGGCGAATGTGACAAACGGAAGAACAAGATCTCAGTTGCAGTGGTCTGACGCAATGTACATCGACAACATGTCACCCAGAGTTCGGTTAAATCGTTTCGTTAATGCGTTTGTCTGTGGGTGATATGCGGTAGTGATGCGGTGAATAATTCTGCATTCGTAGAGGAGTGATTCCAAACGTCTGAGAGAAATACATAGCCGCGATCACTGAGCAGTTCACAAGGGGTGCCATGGCGGAGCACAAAGCTGCGTAGAATAAACGAGGAAACGTCTTTGGCTGTGCCGGCAGGTAATGCAGCTGTTTAGGTGTATCTTGTGAAGTGATTCACGGCGACGACAATTCAGTGGTTTCCGACGCCAGTGCATGGGTGAGGCCCGTACAAGTTGATACCGACGCGATGAAATGGGTGGGCTGGGCCGGGAAGCGGCTTGAGGGGTGCTGTAGAGAGATGCGAGACTGGTTTGCGTTGTTGGCGGTGAGGCATGAACGGACGTACTTGCAGACGAAGCTGTACCTTCCGCGCCAATAATATCGTAGGTAAAGGTGCGTGTACGTCTTGAACACGCCACCGTGGCCAAACTGGGGTTCATAGTGGAAAGCGGAGCAGAGATCGTGACGAAGATGGCTGGGCAAGACCAATAAGCATGTGCGGTCATCGTTGTGGTAGTTACGGCGGTATAAAAGACTATCGCGGATACCGTGATGCTGCACTTGGCGGCGTAGCGCTCGTGTAGCCAGAGTGGTCAGGGGGCTTGACAAAGACTTTAGAATTGTGGCGATCCAAGGGTCATTTTGTTGCTCCGAGGCCATATCCAAGATGTCGTGGGGCGAAATGTCGTGATTGTGACAAGAAGCGCTGGCGTCTGAAATAAGTGGGAAGCGTGACAGGGCCTCAGCATCAGAGTGTTGTTGGCCAGAACGATGTACGACCCGGATATTGTATTCCTGGGATCGGAGGGCTCACCGAGCAAGGAGACCTGACGGGTTCTTGAGGTTAGACAACCAACACAGAGCGTGGTCGTCTGTTACGACGTCAAAAAGGCGACCGTAAAGGTAGGGGCGAAACTTCTGTAGAACCCATATGATGACCAACCACTCTTTTTTTAATTACGGTGTAATTGGTCTCGGGTTTTGTGAGTGCACAACTGGCTTGTGCAACCACGTATTCGGCGTTGGCATTGTCACGTTGTGCAAGCACAGCACCCAGGCCGACAACACTAGAATCAGTGTGAATAGCTGTTTGTGCACTCGGAGCGAAGTGACGCAATATTGGTGGAGACGTAAGCAGGCGTCGAAGTGTCGTAAATGCATCGTCACAAGCTTTTGACAAGGTAGATAGTTCATTGTCGCCTTGGAGGAGTGCATCGAGAAGTGCGATGACAGTAGGAAAATTACGAACGAAGCGCGGAAAATAGGAGCGTAGGACAATGCAGGTGCGCTGAGCTTTCAGGTTGGTAGGCTTTGGGAACTCGCATACGGCTAGAAGTTTAGCAGGATCGGGCAAAATGCCTTCTTTGGAGACGACGTGGCCTGGTGAAGTTAGTTTTCTAGCAACGAATAGGCACTATTTGAGTTAAGCTGGAGACCAGCATTTTGGATGCAGGTCAAAACTTGATGCAACTGTTGTGGATGGGTCGGGAAATATGGCGCAAAGACGACAATGTCATCCAAATTACAGAGACAAGTGTGTCACTTCACGCCGCGCAAGATACCGTCCATCATGCGTTCAAAGGTGGCGGGCACGTTACAGAGACCGAATGGCATTACATTGGATTCGTATAATCCATCTGGTGTTACAAACGCGGTTTTCGAGTGGTCAGTCTCAGCCGCGGGCACCTGCCAGTAGCCAGAGCGGAGGTCCAAGGAAGAAAGGAACTACGCTCCTTACAAGCAGTCCAGTGCGTCATCAATTCGTGGCAACGGGTACACATGCTTTCGGATAATTTTGTTAATCCGGCGATAATCAACGCCAAATTGTATTGTCTTGTGGAAGCAATGCGGAAGCATTGCGGACACATGCGGACACATGCGGGCAATACGGACACATGCGGAAGCAGTGCCCTTCCGCATGTGTACATCTTCTTCCTCACACATTGTTCAACTTCCATCAACGACTGGTGCCATTTAGGGGCTGCTTGAAGGTTGTATCACGCCATTCTGAATCACTTCATTAGCTGCGTTTCAGTGACGTGCTCTTTGGTTGGCAAAAAACGACAAAGGTTCTGACGTATGGGGTGCGCGTCGTCGTGGGTGATATTGTAACGGGGAGTAATTAATAGGTGAATGCCGGTTGGGCTAACAATGCACACAGTGTGCAAGGATGAAAGCAACAGGGCAGTCCAGACACGGCCACACAACAACATCGTCGTAATCATTCCTTCTGGGTCCTTTCTGCACCCGTGCCTGAGGTACCTTTCTAAACCCGTGATATTACCCCGGGCGGCAACGCGCCGTCCTGGTGCCTGCTGTTATTAGACGGACGGGTCAATGTGATAGGGCTTCAGGCAAAAACATGCACAATGTCACTTCTGGATGCAACAGTGGGGTTCGTAGTAGGAGAAATTTCATAGGTGACTGGTTTGACGGCGCAAGACACAATAAGGGCCAACGTATTGCGAAAAAAGTTTCTCGCAGAGGCCAACACGACGGGATGGCAGCCACAGTTGCACGAGAGAGCCCGGAGAAAAATCGACCTCCCTATGTCGGCTGTCGTAGAGCGACAAGTGTGCTTCCTGGGACGATGACAACCTGGCGCGGGCTACTGTAAGTGTGATCAGAGCACGGGAGATGGCATCTTGCGCGTACGAAGTGGTGGACGGAAGGTCGAGCGCAAGCAGAGTATCGAAAGGAAGTAAGGGATCACGGCCAAAGAAAAGATAAATTGGTGAGTAGCGGGCAGTTTCATGACGCGGCGACTTGTAGGCGAAGGTTACGAACGGAAGGGCAGCGTCTCAATTGGTGTGGTCAACACAAACATACCTAGCAAGCATGTCCGTCAGTGTGCTGTTGAGGCGTTAAGTAAGTCAGTTAGTCTGAGCATGGTAAGAAGTAAAGTTGTGCCGCGTAGCACAGCATCCAAGGAGGTCGTCAACCAAACGAGACAGCAAGCAGCGGCCACGGTCCGTGAGAAGTTGAGAAGGAGCGCCGTGCTGAAGGATGATGTAATAGAGTAGGAAATCTGTGACGTCCATTGCGCAGCTGGTTGGTAGCGCTCGAGTAATTGCATACCGAGTGGCATAATCCGTAGCTACTGCTATCCATTTGTTTCCCGTTGCCGATGTTGGGAAGGGACTTAACAAATCCAAAATTACACGATAAAACGGCTTGGCTGGGACTTCAATAGGTTGATGGTGACCGGCAGGGAGAGACGTAGGCGTCTTCCGACGCTGGCAAAGGTCACGCTGCAACAAAGCGGTGAACGGAACGATAAAGGTCCTTCAAAAATAAACGTCAGCGGACGCGGTCATAGGTCCTGGAGAAAGCTAAATGTCCGGCAGTTGGGGCATTGTGAAGCTCTTGCAAAATGTCCTGGCGCAGATGACGTGAGACGACGAGCTGTAAGTTGCGGTGGTACAAAACGTTGTTGTGATGGTTAAGACGCGTTCGTCACTATGTTTGCTTATTGCGGACGAGAAAGGATTAACATGAACAATTTATTTGATGGCACGGGTGCAACGGCTGACGGCACACGGATGCGCTACCGTGTGCAGCGCCGTTGAGTCGGACGCCGCGGCCAACCCAGCAGTCAGGGTCGCAACTCCAGAGGTCCAGGATCAGGCCACGGCTCATGAGGACCACACCCGGTAGGCCTCGCCCACGAACCTGCTCCTCCCGGCCACTGCACCTAGGCAGGAGCCGTTCGGCAGGTCTTGGCCTTGGACCTTGAACAGACACACCGAAGCTCGACCTGGCCGACACGTATGGGTCTCACGTCCGGCTCAGGAACCCTGCCAGGAACTCATCCTCTCGAGCGGCGCACCGCTTCCTCTGCCTTCGTGGCCTCAACCCTCGAGCTCTCTTTTCCGCACGTTCCTTCTTCTTGACCAGGGCACCGTCAGGTACCCTCGGGTGCACACTGCAGCTCATGAGCTCGTGGCCCACGTCCGAGTCTGGCGCATCACTCGGCATCGCTCGGCGATCCTAGATTCAGCCAGCAACTTCCCTGTCACCTGGATCCTCGGCCACCCTGGACCTCGCCGAGTTCCGTGCTCCTCTGTGCGCACTCCCGCGTCTCGCCCGGCAGAACGTCTCGCTCGACCCTTGCCGATGTGCGACGCTCTGGTGACACCGGTGCTTGATGGCATGGGTGCGGCTACGGAGCAGTCGACCCGCATCGGAGACGCGATGCTCGATGCGGGGAATGGCCAGCCCGTCCAGCGAAGAACGTGCGCCGAGACGCGATGCTCGACGCAACCGTGACCATTAGCCAGGCCACGTTCATCGCTGTGTCGAACGGCTGACCGTGGAGACGCCTCGCCGAGATCCGCGATGCCCTCGGCAAGGAAGAGAACAGCAGGCCAGGCCGCGCCCCGAGATGCAGTACTCGTGCCGGCAATGCCACCCCAGCTGGTGGGTGGACGGCAGCAGCGTGGACGGCAGTGTTCCCTGGCCGGAACCTGGATCGCCTGCGTCCGACACTTCGGCCCACTGTCTCCCGTCTGCCGCTGCTCCGGCTCGTCCCCAGCCACACAGCCTACTGCCACGTAATGGTCACTCGTGGCCCAATCGTGGCACGCCACCTCTATGGGCCACCACAGGTCATCAGCTGATTCGCTGACACTCACGCGCACATTACACGCGCCTTGCCCCGCACTTCCGTCGTTGTCGTTTTCTTCACTCATCACAGTTGTGTTAAAGAAAAGAATAGACTCAGTGGAGAGTCTTTACGGCCATATTGAAGACGATGAATCTCGGCGCTGTTCGTCGGCTATTTGCAGAAGATACGTTATGAATAGGATGGTGGCATCATATTCCAATTCAGAGGAGTCGGGTGGATCAACAGGTTGTCGAGATAAACAGTCGGCATCGCTGTGAAGCTTGCCAAACTTGTACACTACAGAGAACGTGTACTCCTGCAATCGCAATGCCCATCGCCTGAGTCGTCCTGTAGGATCCTTAAGGGTTGACAGCCAGCAGAGCGCATGGTGGTCTGTGATGACTGCGAACGTGCGTCCATATAGGTACGCACAAAATTTTGCGATAGCCCAGATGAGAGCCAGACACTCTCGCTCAGTAATTGAATAGTTCCTTTTCGACTGAGAAAGCAGGCGGCTAGCGTACGCTATGACACGGTGTGTGCCGTTCTGCATTTGTGCGAGTATTTCCCCAATATCATGGCCACTAGCATCGGTGCGAAGCTCCCTTCGAGCGGCTGCGTCAAAATGAGCCAATGCAGGTGGTGATATGAGCGCATAAATCAATGACGTAAAGGAATGTTCTTGGTATTCACGCCAGGAGAAAGCCACGTTCTCTTTGAGGAGATCAGTGAGGGGCCGAGTAATTTCCACGAAGTTGCTGACAAAACGGCGGAAATACGAACAGAGTCCCGAAAAGTTGCGTACTTCTTGCGTGGAATGTGGGACCGAAAACTCGCGCACCACGCGCAATTTATCAGGGTCGGGTCGTACCCCAGTAGCGTCAACAAGGTGGCCAAGTACCTTTATCTGACGGCACCCAAAGGTGCACTTAGATGCTCTAAGCTGGAAACCAGCACAGCGAAAAACGTCAAGAATGGCCGACAGACGTGGAAGATAACTTTCAAAGGTTGGCGAGAAAAACGATGACATCGTCTAGATAAGCAAAGGCACGTGGACCATTTCAAACCGCGAAGGAGGGAGTCCATCGTGCATTGAAAAGTTGCGAGCGCGATGGACTTTAGGTTGATAAAGCCCGTCGGGTGCTATGAATGCCGTCTTCTCGCGGTTGCGGTCATCGACTGAAATTTGCCAATATCCAGATCGGAGGTCCAGGGAAGAGAAATGATTGGCACCATGAAGGCAGTCAAGCGCATCATCAATTCAAGGTAGAGGATAGACATCCTTCTTGATTGTTTGGTTGAGATGGCGATAGTCGACGCAGAATTGCCAGGTGTTGTCCATCTTTTTAGGGGCGAAGCTCCTTAGGGCGTGGGCTGTGCGTCCCCTGTAGGCTGTATGTAGTCACCTCTAGTTTAGTTCTTGCAGTGTTCACTAGATGGTGGTACCATCCCCTGTATGTAGCCACCTCTAGTTTAGTTCTTGCAGTGTTCACTAGATGGCGGTACCGTCCCCTGTATGTAGACGTGTTCAGAACAGACGTGTTCAGAACACCTCTGGGTTCTGGGCACAGTAGGTGGAAAGGAAACGTGGCTAGGGGTAGCCTACTTGTGGACGGGGAATAACTGCAGAGAAAAGAATCAGGAGATAGTGGATTGCATGAGTGCGGATATTAAGGAATTTGGTAATGGGGCCGAAATCATCCTTCTAGGGGACATGAATGCCCACATACATGACCTTGACGGATATTCAGACACCAATGGGAAGTTATTACTAGATCTTTGCGAGCAACATAGTCTGGAGATAGTTAACACGGGGCCTAAATGTGACGGCCAGATCACATGGAAGTCGGAAACAAGCAATCAAGTATTGATTATTGTCTCATGACTGAAGGAATTTACCACAAACTGACAGAAATGAGGATAGACGAGGAAGGCATTAACAGCTTGGGTAGTGATCATAAACGAATAACATTACAAATGGGATACGAAACTGAAAATATGAGCATGGAATCAAAGTCTGGCAGCTCGTATTTAAATGACAAACAAATAATAAATATAGCCGCAAGAGTCGAGGAAGAAGTAGGCGAAATACCAGGCAAGGACTGGGAGTATAGTGAGCTGTTACATCTAATGACGAAGGAGATAGGGAAAGAGAAGAAAACTGTTTGCTGGAAAGGAAAAAGGAAGCCAAAAAGTTGGTGGAACAAGGAAATCCGGGAGGCGATCGAGAAGCGACGCGAAGCATCACGGGAGCATAGAAAGGCAAAAAAGGAGAAGCGGCCGCAGGACGAAGTCAAAAAAATATGGGAAATATATTTAGAGAAAAAATCCCTTGTACAGAAATTGGTAGAGGCAAAAATTAAAGGTGAAAGTGAACGCTGGATGACAGAGATACACGAAAAAAAGGAGGCCGCGCCTAGGTTTTTTTGGAGCCACATAAAGGCGCTAGGTAGGAAGTCTGTCACAACGCAACAACATATTCTAGATGAAGGAGGAAATCAATTGGAAGGGTACGAAGCGCTAGGTTACATCCAAAAGGTAACAGCCGATTCGTTTAAAAAGAGCGTCCAGGGGATCTCCCCGGTGAGTAAAAGTGTGGCGGAGAAAGCAACAGAGGAAGAGCTAGTACTTGATAATTTCAACTGGAAAAAGGCCGAAGGAAAAATTCCAAAGCGCACTGCCGCGGGTTTAGATGGGATTCCCGTTAGCCTCATTAACGAACTAGGACATAACACTAAAGAAGCATTGTTAAAAGCAGTAGAAAAAAGCTTAAAGGACGGACAAATACCGGACAGTTGGAGACAAAGTAGAATGAACTTAATCTATAAAGGCAAGGGAGAAAAGGACAAGATTCGCTCGTATAGACCACTAACCATTACATCGGTACTATACAGGTTGGCGATGCAAGCAGTAAAAATGAAAATAGAAACATGGGCCGAACATAACGATATTTTGGGAGAACTTCAGAACGGATTTCGAGTCGACAGGCGGTTAGACGATAACCTGTTTGTTCTCACTCAGTGTATAGAAATATCTAAAATAGAGAATAGGCCCTTGTACGTGGCTTTTCTAGACATCACTGGGGCATACGACAACGTTAATCAGGAAATTTTGTGGGATATATTGAAAGGAATGGGCATGGGCGACGACTGTATACAGCTTTTGAGGGAGATATACCGAGAAAATACAGTTTGCATAGAGTGGGAAGGAATGCGTAGCAAAGAGAACGTTGAGGTTAGCAAGGGTCTGAGACAGGGATGTCCTTTGTCCCCGCTGTTATTCATGCTGTACATGGTGAGTATGGAAAAAGCGCTAGAAGGTAGCAACATTGGTTTTAATCTGTCACACAAACAGGGCGGCATGATGATTGAGCAGAAGCTTCCAGGTTTATTTTATGCGGACGATATCGTCTTATTTGCGGACAGTCGAGATGATATACAGCAGCTGGCGAATATATGCGGAAGGGAAGGTGAAGCTCTTGGACTAGGATTCAGTGTAACGAAGTGTGGATTGATGGTATTCAATGATCCCTGTGATCAGACGGTGTCCATACAAGGCCAAGAAATACCGAGGGTAAGTGAATACAAGTACCTTGGAGTATGGGTAAATGAGAGTGATAGATACATGGAGGTACAGGAAAAAGCCTCGGCAGCAAAAGGAAAGAGGAATGCGGCAATAATGAAGCACAGAGCGTTGTGGGGATACAATAGGTATGAGGTGCTTCGAGGTCTGTGGAAGGGTGTAATGGTTCCAGGGCTTACTTTTGGGAACTCAGTGGTGTGCATGAGGGCAGAGGTGCAATCGGGAATGGATGTAAATCAAAGGACTGTGGAACGCCTCGCGTTGGGTGCTCACGGGAAGACGACAAACGAGGCTGTAAAGGGCGATATGGGGTGGGCAGGTTTTGAGGCGAGGGAAGCGCAGAGCAAAATAAGGTTCGAAGAAAGGCTAAGAAATATGAAGGAGAGTAGATGGGCAGAGAAGGTGTTCCGTTATTTGTATAGGAAGAGCGTGGACACACAGTGGAGAAAAAGAACTAGAAGACTCACTAGTAAATATACGGCTGGTATTGTAAGCCATATGTCAACAAAGAGCGTTAAGGGAAAAGTCAGGGAGGCGGAGAGGATTTACTGGATGGCAGCTATGGAGAAAAAACCGGCTTTGAGTAACTACCGAAAGGGCAAAAATGAAATAAGGAGGGAGGCATTTTACGATAATTCAAGGGGAAGCGCTTTACTGTTTGAAGCGAGATCGGGTTGCCTTAGAACGCGTAGTTATAAAGCAAGATTCAGTAAAGAAGAAGAACAATGCACATGCTGCGGGAAAGATAAAGAAACGGCCGAGCATGTTCTGATTGAATGTGGAGATATCCACCCAGGTGTACGTTTGGGCACGAGCCTACAGGAAGCCTTGGGTTTTAGGGACAACAATGGAAAGCTGAACACACCCGCGATTGAAATAAGTAAGAGACGGTTAGAGTATTGGTGGCAGAAAATTAGAGAGAAAGGACAAAAATAAATATTGGAAAAATAAAATATGGACAGTGTGCCGTAAATGGCAGAGAACTTAAGCTGAAAATTTACCTTTTTTTTCCATTAAGATAGAATTTATCGAAGTAGAGGCATTAGGCCAACATCAAAAAAGAAAAAAGTTTTTTTTTGTCGAGCCTGGTGGCATACTTGTCACCACCCCGTTATAAAGGGGACGCTCATAGCATCCATCCATCCATGTAGCCACCTCTAGTTCAGTTCTTGCAGTGTTCACTAGATGGCGGTACTGTCTCCTGTATGTAGCCACCTCTCGTTTAGTTCTTGTAGTGTTTACTAGATGGTGGTACTTGTAGCTGATGATGAAAAGATGCAAGATGTTATAATCTAGAAAGCGGTACTTGTAGTTGATGAAAGACGCGAGATCTTATAAAATAGGAATGATGTCACATATGGCGTGTGTCATTGGTTGAAGGCAATCGTTCGATTTAGCGCGGCGACGTACGCTAGGGGGAGCGATGTAATAAAATCGAGTGGGCAAAATGTACAGAGGATTCATGGTTTACCAGGTTTACCTCCGGAGCTTCGCCCACTCATCATCATTCACTTCGTGGATATGGCGGCACTTTTTATCAAGCACAACAGGTCTGGTTGGATGCTCTATGACGTCTTTGTCTGGCATTTTCTCTACCTTCTTCTGGTATACTTGGCGCTCTGAATGAGACACACGGTAAGGACACTTTTGAAAGGGACTGGCGTCGCCAGTGTCGATCCGGAGAGCTACGACGCTCGTGTGGCCCAAGGAACGGTCATCTAAATAAAAAATGTCGAGGTAAGAAAATAGAAGACCACGGAGTGCTTCAACTTGGGACGACGACAGGTCGCTTGATATCATTTTGGCTATGAAGGCTGTGAGGCTGTGGCATGTTCGGCTACGGTCTTGATGTCAGGTGTGAGAGATAAAATTGTACATTGCTCCAGGGTGGAGAGTTCTCCTAAGACAATACATTTAGGAATGACCTGGGTCGACACGGAGAAGTTGAGGACAGGGAGAAGCGTCTTGTTTTTGCTAATCCTGCTAATCCTCACTAGAGTATGAGTAAGTATGATGTTCCGGGAAAGGGTCAGGTCAATGAGTGCAGCTGCCAAGTAGTCACCATCAGGAACAGGTGGGAACGACGACATAGAAACTTTCACAGTGGCCTGAGACAGTAATCCTAGACACTCCATGGACCATAGCAGTGTGCGAGATGCAGGGGGCACATCAGAGTGCAAATGCAACTATAGCTTTAAACTGCTGGCTGAACAATCGATGAGGGTTGAATACACAGTCAAGAAGTCAATGCCGAGAATCACGTCATGCGGGCAAGCGTCTTGAACAGCGAAGAGGACTGAAGTGTGAAGGCCGGCAACAGTGACGCGAGCACTGCACATACCAAGAACTAATGTTCGGCTGCCGTCGGCTACTCGCATAGTCGAAGACATGGCAGGGTAAGAACGTTTTTCAGGCGGAAACGATGACGTGAACTCAAAACGAATATGTAGGCCCCAGTGTTTATTAAAGCTGCAACGGTCAGGCCATCGATAAGAACACCAAGTAAACTTTGTCTGGAATTAGAGGTCGATAGAGGTTTTTCTGTCCCAGTTGTCAATTCAGCACCACCTCCAGAAGCTGCATCTGTTAGCTTTCCGAGAACTGCCCAGAATACGCCGGTGACATGCAGTGACGGCATTGATAGGAGTACGGCTGGCAACCCTGAGGTGACGGCGAGTGGCTGGAACAGGTTCCCTGGGCGACGACATTGGTGTAGGATGGTTCGGAGTGTCGAGTAGAACGGCATAGGTGGAAGGTTCTGAAGGTGGTCATCGGCAAAACGAGGTGGCAAATACTGCCCACAATCCTGTCGGCGGTTGTCTAGAAAACGTTGCCACAAAAAGCAGCTGTTGCTGTGCGGCGGGAAATGTGGCCAACACGACGGCAACAGAAGCATATCGGTCGGTCATCTCGCGTGCGCCACTCAGGAATTTCGGTAGCGCGATGAGAATCGCGGGCTCGACGCGACAGCTGCAACAAGTGGGGTGGCGTGGTAGTGAGCATTAGGGTTCATGAGCTGCAGTGGGTGGCTGGAATTTTGGGGAACGATGACGCCCATGTTGGCAAACTCTTGTCACACATCAGCTTCAATAAGAGATATTCGGGTCAAGTTGTCAGGCACAGGGGGTTGATAAGTAGAAGGAGCCATAGCTTCCAGCTCCTGGCGCACAATTCTTGGGATGTTTGCAAGATTCACGAATGGACGTGGCGCCAGAGGATCCTCGCAGGATGAAGTCGCAGCGGTGTTCGGGAGTCAGGAAAAACGTTGAGTGATTCTCCTGCTTTTGGCTTTTTCGAACCCCCGACATTCACTGACGATTGAGTCAATGGTGGTACAGTTCTTGCATATCAGAATGTTGAAGGCATCGTCAGCTATGCCCTTCAACACATTGCTGACCTTGTCTAGTTCGGTCATGGCTTTGTCGGCCTTCCGACACAAGGTGACCATGCCTTGGATATTGGTGACGTATGACTCGTTGGCAGATTGAACTCGTAATGATATTATGGTGTTTCGTTATTGGTGCTTGAGGTCTTTCCAAAAACATGCAATGCATGGGTGGAAATTGAGCAACAGCTCATTCACAAGCTGTTTGTTCACTCCAGAAAGCGTTGGGCTGATTCCGACCCTGCAGAGAGGTGCCTTGCAGTGCCGATGGCCTTGGCAGCGAATACTCAGTGGTATTGGCGACGGGGTGGTGTAGACGATGACAGTGCCAGAGAAAATGTGTTGGTGCTCGTATCTGAAGTTTGTGACAAAAACGCCACAGTGATCGTCACGAAGGTACACAAGGCTTCTCGCAACGCAGAGAGTCTGCGACAACAGAAGCGAGTGATTGATTTTCACGACTGCTTCATCATGCGCAACTCCGTCACACGCAACCTGAACCACGACGCTTGCAATATGGTAACGTGACAGCGCCGTCGACGACGCGAAAAGACACTCGTGAGTGACTGAGGCTGCATGAGCTTTTGTTGCGTTTGTGGTCGAGAACTTGATTGACGTAGTCAAATAATAATTTTGCACCATGCTCTCTGGGAAAATGCATGCCAACAATCAGGTCTCGAGAAGATCCCCGAAGAACACTACAAACTGGCAACAAACGTACAACCATGGACTTGCAACATTGCGGTGCACATACCAAGTGGCGTGACGATAAGCCCGCCAGTTGTCTGAATTGGCGTTCAGTTCCAAGTCGTCGTTAATTTCTTTTGAAGGGTAACCAGCTTTTTGCTAATTATGGCATAATGCGCACGTATTTCCACTAAACCACTGACTTCGCAACCATCTAGCAGAACAGAAATATTTAGAGAAACTTTTCCCGATCAGCCGGTTGTGTCCTCATCCATGTATCATCGGTATCGTTAGTCCAAATCGATAGGGTGCCTTGAGCACGACCAGTCTATTCGGCCTTTACCCCGGAGATTGCTGTGGCTAGTTTTCCCGACGCGGACTAGCTGACCAGCTCTGCACCACGAATGGATAGGTGAGACGATTTTGCCCGAAAAACCGCCGTGAAGGAAAGAGTGAGTGGTGAAGAGATGTCTCTATCCACGTTGCTGGGCAACGTAGTCCGCAATTTCGTGAGGCCGCTGACCAAACCTAGGAGGTGGAAAGTTGGCCAAAAAACAACGAGGTTCCTGTTCTCGATAAGTGGTAGATGTGTCCAGCTCGTCATGGTGAAAGCAAAGAGGACGTCAATCGGGCGTCTGCCCCATGTTTGATTTTCGTGGAGTCAGTCGTTGCTCGCTGTAGTACAGGCCCACTTGAACTGCTAGAAGCTTGCCTGGGGAGTGGTGTGAAGCAGAGTGAAAAGTCGTGCAGGCCGGTGTAAATTTTTGTCTGCCGGAAGCATGGCAGGGGCCACGGTGTGAAGCGGAGCCAGTTATGGTGCTAGCTGGAGCGAAATTCGCGCATACGACATGCGAGAGGAGTTATTTAGAGGCTGCGGTTCTGTCTGGCAGGACGGTTCTCGTTGTACACGCTAGACTTCTTCTCGGGCAATGTTGAATAAAGAACTCACAGTGGGCGCCGAGGCACTAGTATTTTCTGCAGTTTTTCGCGAATGACAGAGCGCATGAGCTCTCAGAAGAAGTGGAGACGGCCCCCAAGACCGTCCATGTTTTCTGTATTCGAGGCAAAGTTGACTTGTCTTTCTTATGTGTGGGTCTGTTGCCGAAGCGTGCTTTCCATTAGGATGGCTTTAGCAGCAAATATTGACGTAGTTTTGGGTGGACTGCGTACAAGACAACCGAACAACTGCACCTTCGCTCCACGCATGAGGTATCGCACCTTCTTTTCTTCCGGCATGTGAGGGTCGGCTCGTCGAAAAAGGAGCGTCATGTCATCAACATACATTCCTACACCTTAATTTGGCGTTTGCATACGGCACTGCAGTTGATGCTCAGCTCGCTCTTGGTGAATGGGGCTTGCATACGTTTCGAGAAGCCGGCGTTCGGAGTCATCCCATGACGTTTGGAGTTATTTATGACACCTGCCCGGTTTTTGTACCAAACGTGTGCCCTGTTGTTCAACCTTAAATTAACATGTATGATTTTCTGTGCGTCATCCCACTCAATGATTAACGCTTTGAAGACGGGCGTAAGCGAATTGTGCTTAGCGTGTGCTTGTTGATGTCATCTTTCCGTAAGATTTACACACACTGTGCCCGTTCGCATGTTGTCAACTTCAGTGACCACAGTGACCACAGCTGGTCTACAGCTGCAGTGTCGCTAAGACATTCGACGTCACGGCTTCCCGCAAAGAGATGAAGAAGCACGCCAGTTGGCACGACACCGAATACATCAACAACGCAAGGACGTAAGCTACTACAACACGCACCGCAGAAAAGATCAGTTCGATCAAGGCCACCGAATAAAATTATGGAGACCAATCCAACGCCACGAGCTATTAGAAAGCCTCGTTCGTCGCGACGTTGGTGCCTCAAGGTTCTCCAAAGAATTAGTGACCTAAACTACGAAGTTATCGATGATAGGCACTACCGTCAAACCGGCAAAACAGCGGAAATTGTACACGTAGTCGTATTAAACCCTATTGAAAGAGACAATAAAAAACTACGGACATCTCTTCGAAGGGAACTAGAATAGGATTTGAAGCAGCAGCGGTCCGTACGATGTTGACCCGGTACATATGGGCGTCGACGCGGGTGCTCGAAAAACATATTGCAGCAAAACTGGAAGCGGTTGCAGTCGGTAGCTGCGTGCGTTCCAGGGAGTGTGGTGCGAGTGAGGAGGAGAAAGAAGTCAGCGCGCATCATGCAGGAAAGCATGCAAGAGAAGCGTGACGCCAATTAGCAGCAGCGGCGTGATTTCGTTAGCACCACTCAAAAACCTGCGGCAAGGAAACGCTTTGCGGTGCGCTCGTACGGACGCATGTATGTACGACGTTGCACACGTAAGTCGAAGAGCTGCTTCGCGTCAATACTATCCCGTTTCTGCCTCCATTGCGCATCAGGACTATGGGTATTCTAGAGGGGGACTAATGCTGCGGGGACTGAGTACAATATTCGATACCATGAAATCCAGTGGGCGGCGGCATCAGCGTCTGCAGTCTCGCGCCTGCTCGCATTTATGGCACCACAACTTATTCCTTTGGTGCACTGACACGACTCGGTATGGTTTTGTCCAGCGAGGGAGTAGAACAGGCTTTGGCTGAGGGACAGATTTTGTTTGGAACGCTGTGACAGACTCCCTCTTTTTGCACCTACTTTGCAACTAAGAGTAGGTATTGTGTTTCGCCTCTTCAATCATTTACGTTATGTACTAAATCAACCACTTTTGGCTATCAACCAATCATCAACAGTAAAACTTCTAAGCTCGTATTTCGGAGTTTAAGCCCTTCGATTGTGGTATAGATGTATTACAGATGAGTAAAAGCGGATACCATTACGAAGTCCGAAATTGGTTTTTAACACGTTTTTAACAATGCTGAAGCACTTACTTCAGGAACTAAGGTTTGAATGCGCATTTGGCTCGAACATCACTGCGGCGACAGATAAATGTTTTTTTTTGAAGTCATTGCATGCCTGCCAGATATTTCTATATTGTTAGCTGTCTTCATTAGATGCGAATGAAAAAATACAAAGGTGCCTTTTGGCGAATCGATGGGAAGGGGAATTCGAGCCCAAGTTTCGCGTGCCAATGAAAAGTGCCTTTCTCGTTTTTTCTTGGGGTAACGTGCTTTACAGTGTTGCTCGCCGCACAAAGGAGGGTGCCACAACTTTACCGTTCGTCCACAATGCAGCGGGGCAATGATAATCGATGGTCGGAAATAGTGTTTCTATTATAACAAGATTTTGAACGTCTAGAAGTAGAAGTACAAGTAAAGCTTGAAATCTGTGGCACTCACCTACGCAAGGGTATTGGCGAAGAATCGGGTAGGTTCTACAAATAACTTAATTTTTCAAACTGGCGTCTTCTAAAACGACGAGCGACCATAGGCCGTGTTAAAATGATGATGAATGTTGCTTTTTTCACCTTTATTATGTGTTTGGTATGGGCCATACATTGCTTTCATTGGCTTCTTGCGTCTATGTCAGCTGGCTCAATTAGAAAACCGAGTATCAGTTGCAGTTCAGCGCTTCTCTTGTGTATACTTCCCTCGTCCCTATCAATATGGGCGCTCTACCTTTTCATGATCAAACTGTACGTTGCAAGAGCTATCTGAGGCTTTGACTGTAATATTTTTTTAGAAAACAAAACCCTGTTTGAAGGCATGGCGTGCGAACATCCGTATTTTTAGTCGACCTGTACGCATTAAGTCAAGATTTTTAAATGAAGCAATATTATTTTGTGTCTACTTTTTTCAGGCAGGTGTTATTTTGGATCATGCAAACTAGAAAATACCCACAGACTCCCTTATCGCCGAAGATTGTAGTTCTTGACAGTAGTGATTCGGAAGAAGTTATCTGTCGTTTCAAACAATAAATGCAACCGTGTTTGCAATAAAACAACTCACCTACCACATGTCTCAAATAAAACATTCTTGGGATCATGTTTGGGGTGCCAAAGTAGTTTGATAGTTTGGCTGGAGCTCGTGATGATGAATTGTCTGAAGCCCTTTGCAGTGGTTTCGTTGCTTTATATATCCCATTGATGGCGTATTCACCAGCATTATATCAGTACTGCCATATTCTGAAGTGGCTTAGGAATCTATATATAACATCACCTCACACGTTAATGCAGATTTTATACCATGTCTAGATTTTCCATCAACAAGAGGCACAGAGGTCACCAGTACGGTATTTTCGTCACACTGGTTCTTTATTGCAACAGTTGTGAAGACAATAGCGCGGCGCTGGTGAATGAAGAAAATTATGCGATAACTTGAATCCGGGGCTGGCTTTGGAATCCCGTGGACTCGTAATGCATACATGTCGGTCAATATAAAAACAAGTGCAAAAGAAGTAGCAATGAGAAAACAACAATACGGGGTGAAAAACGTTATTTTGAACTTTCGTTTATTATATTAGTGTGCAATATTTTTAATTAATCACTCATAGAAAATGTGAAAGCCTAAGATTGGTTCACGACAGTAAAACATTGGGTTAAGGCGTTTGGTTGGTGAAGTCGGGTGGGCCTGCTAGTTGGGTATATTTATTGCAGGGATTAATTTGAATATAGCGTTCACTTTCAATATTGAACCAGAGGTTAGAATTATAAAAAAGGCAAATAATATAGAGAGAAAATATATATGAAGAAAAATGACTTAGTGCAAGCCACACGACTCTATTCAGCGGATATATTATATATTTTTCGTGATTTCAATTACGTGCTCATTGATTGTTCTATCACACTTACCACATGTCGCATCTCATCATTTTTGGAGTAACTCTCTACCACAACTGATTGATTGATTGGTATTTGAGGTTTCTCCTCTTTGACTAGTGTGCCTCATCTGCTGAGTTGGTTTAGAATGGAAGTATGGCAAGGCAATTCTCTTATTCAAGTCCGGTGACAGGCACTCACCCCGCAATTATCGACCCTCTTCAGAAACACGCATATTTTGCAAACTACTCGAACATATGTTATAGTTTCCCATAAGTATGATCATCTTGCCCGCCATGGTGGTCTTGTGGCTAAGGTACTCGGCTGCTGACCCGCAGGTCGCGTGTTCGACTTCCGGCTGCAGCGGCTGCATTTCCGATGGGCGCGGAAATGCTGTACGTCCGTGTGTTCAAATTTGGGTGGACGGCCGCGAAAAGCCTCCTGTGGCCACTGTTTACGTTAGTATATTTAGCTATAGAAGGTCTGTATAAGAAGCTAAACTTTTAAAATCAAGCTAAAATGGCTACTCGTAGCTAAATCAAATTTTCAATAGCTAGCCAAGTTCAAAAGTAGCTCAATCTTGCTAAGAAATAACTAAGTTGGCAACACTGCGCAAGAAAGAGAGCGAGCTTTGTGGAGGCTGCGTTCTCTGAAACTTGAGAGGCAACCACTCTAAAGCGGCGCCAACGCACGCTTGTCATGCTATCTCACTACTGATCGCAAAAACGTGGTTAATCTGCAGAGCTATGATGATGGCCGATTGGTTTATAGTGTTTCCCGTTCAGTCCCGGTGTGTACAAATGGAGGCACCAAATTTAATAGCACGTCACGCACCGCGAATTTAATCAAATGCCTTGAAACTCAGTCTGCACACTCATGCAGGCCTACTGAGTGGACAAGTGGTGATTATTTAACTTCTTTTGCGGCGTATTGCAGCAGCGAATCACTTTTCTGAATGCACTACCATGTTCGACGATTGTTCGACGTGACGCATTCCCAAACCAACGTGAAAATGTTTTTTTGCTCGAAACAAATTGAACCAAAAATCAAACTGTGCGTGCATTTCGGGCCTAATAGTAAATTATTTTTATGAGAGTACCGAATGTTTTCAGGCAGATATATTACATAGTTATTTACACACACATCACTTTAAATACCGGAACTCACATGAAACAACGTTTTTGTACAATTTCTAACTTTAAATGAAATACTGACTGCCTTGAAATTACGCCACGTAAATTTGACACGTTTTTTAAAACACTTCTAATTTTAGACAGAAGGGGGGTATACATAAATGGCTTGCTGTTAGTGCTCTTGATTGCATGAGCGCTGTGGCATTCTACATCCGGCCGCAAAAGCGAACGGTCACAGGATAATGGGCTCCAACACCGCGGGTATAGCGGCTCGTGCCGGCCGCGGAAACAGGATTGCTGCCGAAAGTAATAACGGTTACGAAGTTGTTCTGCCTACCCTGCCACCTGACCGTGTTGTCGACAATACGCTGTTTTCGCACGTAGACGGGCGCAAGTGGCCTTGCAAGGTCAAGGGATTCAAAGACGCCCTCGCGACGGCTGGTGTGCTGCTAGACGTCGTTGCGTTAGGGGCGTACCTGATTCACCTTGCCTGGATCATCACCCTCAACAGCGAAGAAGCGACGAAGGAACTGGCCATGGTTAAATTGCTGAAAGTCAAGGCTGCCGGTGTCTTGAACTGGACCCACTGGGCCAGCCGGTGAAACTTCGTCTGCACTGAATGCTGCACACTGTTCAAAAGAAGGATATTCGGACTGCTTTCGTAGCATTCGGGAACGTCACCGAGGTGACCCGAGAACGCTGGCGTGAACAAAGTACGTGAATAAAGGGGTCAATGACTAGAAGCAGACTGAAAACTTGGAGACAATGAACCACGAACTCTCTCTATTTTACTACGCTTATCTACATGACTTTTCCAATAGAACCGTGCAGGAAAACTGGGATCTGTTTGTTAACAAAATCTACGAACTTACTCGAACCTTTGTTCCCTTAAAGTCTATACCTGTAAGCTCTTGCTCACCCTGGTGCAATACTTACTCAAAGCGACTTTCTAACACAAAGAAACGCTTGTTTTGTTCTGCAAAACTCCAGAGTACGGAGGAACGCTGGTCCACCTACGAAAGTGCTGCGCGAGTTTACTCGTCAGCAGTTTTGAATGCTAAGGCTAATTTTCTATCTAACACTCTGTCATCAATGCTTGTTAGCAACCCTAGAAAGTTTTGGAAAACTATTACAAATACCAACGACAGTGAAATTGTACTTGTTGACTCGGACGGCCTTCACGTGTCTTTTGAGATGTGTGCAGCACGTCTGAACAAAAATTTTGTTCGCAACCTTTCAGTATCTTTGGCTTCTGCTACCGTCTCTTTACCAGCGTGCAACTATCCATAAACATCTGTTATAGTGACTGAGGCCCATTTAATTGTAAAATAATTGAATCACTCAGAGTGTCCTCTGCTTGTTGTGTTGAAAATATAAACTCAAGAATCCTTAAAGGAACTAAACATGCCTCATCTGTGTTTCTGTGTGAAATATTTCAACAGTCTTTGAATGAAGGTGTGGTGCCACGCGTTTGGAAAGAGGCAAAGGTGGTTCCGCTACACAATTCAGGAAACAAGCGTTCTGTCACTAATTCATGCATGCGGTACGGTACACCGCACATCAGCAGCCTACCACAATCAGCCGAACGGCCTTACGGAACGTTTCAATAGATCTCTGGGAGGCATGCTCGCTATAAATATTGATTCCGACCACTCCGATCGAGACGTCGTTCTTCCTTTCGTGACTTACGCTTAAGATACGGCAATTCAATGAAGAACAGGCTTTTCTTCATTTTTTATTTTATGTGGTCGGGACCCATGCAGCACACTTGACAAAATTCTGCCATAGAATCCTGATACCTCTGGGTTCATCCCTGTTTCTTAAATAGCTGAACATGCCAAAGAGTGTCGTCAGCTTGCACGGTCCTTCACAGCCGATAATCAAGCCATCCAAAAAGATTTCCATGACCATGATCTTGTTTAGGTCACTTTCCTCGTCGGTTCTCTCGTGTGGCTTCGACTGTCTTTCCACTCTCCTGGACTGACTCCCAAGTTTTCACCGAATTATACTGGCCCTTACCGCGTCATACAGCGCCCTTCTTTTGTCAACTATGTGACTTGAACCACTCAAGCCGTCCACGGACATGTGCCGCCTTGGTCGTGAGACGGTCCACGTCAGTCACCTCAAGCTCTGCTCTAACCCTCCTGTTCTCTCGTCCCCTTGAGTCACCAGGATGGCTCGTCTTCATCACCAGTGCATTGTAGAGGAGAAATCGAATGACCAGTGGGATCATCTCTGAGTGCGAAGCGCGAGTGTGTGCACGAGCTGTAGACGCTGGACTGCTCGAGTATTTGTGTCAGTACCAGCCGTCTGCCTACTACCTGGCGTCGCTTTTGAGGAGGCACGATGAAGGGACCACACCCAAGTCACAGATAGCAAGCGAGCAGAGTCTTCATAAAGGAAGAGAATGAACACTACTCATAAGGATGAATTAACATGTATTGAGTACCAACCTAATTTAGCGAGAGCATGACGAAGCGCCAGGGTGCCGAAGTATGGCGGAGCTGCTGGTTGAATAGGGAGAGTTCGATAAGCAAAAATCAGGTTCATGATTTGAATCATCACGTTTTAGAGCCGTCTGTCAGATAAAAACATGAAGAAGCTGAACGTGGATTATCCCAGTTAGTTTCACTCACTCGGTTGAATTGGTCCCTTCAATTTATTTTTTGAATAATTATTTATTTACGGATACTGCCAGCCCTTACATGAGGCCATTACAGGAGTGAAAAAAAAGTACATGAAAAAATGGCGATCCTTCCAAGAACAGAGCATATTTAACAAATATATTCACAAGTAACCAAGTGAAGGACAAGCATGAAGTAATAAAAAGCGCAACCAGTAATGCAACCAATAACTCTATCATTGAATGCACTAGAGCAGGCAGAGACAAAAAGAGCATTAATAATTACAAACGAGGATATGTGCTAGGTGTTTCAAAAACATATCTATGGGTGAGCTTCAAGTAGCTTCATCGCTAAACGAAATCCATTCATTTGTAGCTCTTAGGAAAAAGCTATACTTTAAACAATCGGTGGAAACAGAAGAGGCAGGAATAAACATTGAATGGCGTTGTCTAGAAGTTTCAGTACAAAACATTTCAAAATATTCAACAAACCTTTTATGAACACCGTTATTATTATTGAGGTAAAGATACTTAAGTATTTCTTGTTTCGTCCTAGCTTGAATCGTGGGTAGCTCTGCTAGTGCACACAGTTGAGATGGGGAATCTGTCCATCGATGTTTATTAAATATAAACCGGACTGCTAAACGCTGATTTGTTTACAATTTTTTTGCTGTTTGTAATCGTGAATGAATCCAAGACAACTTTCGCATATTCATTTATTGGTCTAGTAAGTGTTTTTTACGCTGATCATTTAGTTTCTTTTGTCGTAAACAGAAATTGGCGCCTAAGACTCCATAGGGCATAGTGGCTTTTGCGCACACATCATCCATGTGATGATTCCAGTGAAGATCACTTGTCAAATTCAAACCAAGGTACTTACGTTGTTTAACTCTTTTTAGTGCATGATTATTATTATAATAGGTATAATTTAACTAATTTTTTACCTGGTGTCTGTCATAACTACTGTTTTCAGGGGGTTCAGCACCATTTGCCATTCATCACACCATTTTTTTTTCCTGTAACTTTTCGAGTAATTCTATCTGGTCACTTATTGCGTCGACTTTTTTGTATACGATGAAATCGTCGGCAAATAGTCCAATAGAAACGCTGATTTCATTCGAAAGTTCATTTATAAATAAAAGGAACAGAAGTGAGCTCAGGACACTGCCTCGGGGTACTCCCGACTTGACAGCTGAAACAGCAGCCTTAGTGCCATTGATTTTTACAAATTGCTGACGAGATTGAAAATAAGATGAAAACCACTTTGTGATGGTAATATTTTGAAATGTAATATCAACTTTTCTAAGTAATTCACTGTGAGACATTTTGTCAAAAGCTTTCGCGAAGTCTATGAAAATCATATCCGTCTGTGCATCTGAGTAAATATTTTTCGAAAGGTCATCGACTAATTCGATGAGCTGGGATGTTGTAACGAACCCTGACGAAACCCTTGTTGGCAGTTGGATAAAATATTATGCTCTCTTAAATTTTTCACTCTTTGGGTAAGGAACCCTTGAGAAGCGAAGACCTAAAAATAATGCAAGATATTTCGAATTTCATTCAGCGCATCTGTACAGAAAATCATTAGAGATAGCATAGGGACCAGGACTTTTTTAAGTTCAAATTGAACAAGAGGTTGAACACACCCTGTTCGGTAATTACTAGGACAGTTATCGGTGGCCTGTCAAATGTTGAAACAATGTTTGGCAAAATGCAATTATCATCACTATACACTGAAGCAAAGTATTCGTTAAAGCTCACTGCGTATTCAATAAACTGCGCAACCTGAGTCACTGAGCGAGCTTTCGTTGATGGGTTAACATATCTCCAAAATTTATCAGGTGCCTCCTTCAAACGTTTTGGGAGTGCGACTAAAAATTCTTTTGATTTTGTTTAAAGTAATTTAAGATCCTTTTCTATATTAGGAATGACTGATGGGTTTAGTAAACTAAAATTAATTTTATTGTTCTTACATTTTTGCTTCAATTACCTTTGGAGTGAATTATTTTCCTTGTTAGTCAAGACTTCCTTCACTAGTCTTCTTATGTCGCTTTGGCACAAAGCGTTCAATACACGATATTACCAATGTTGAAAATCATTTCCACAGATAATGTGGGCTCCGCATCTTCACCTAGAAGGCCGGTGAACGTGAGTGGATGACGCTGGTGCCCATTGTTAACCCACGATGGGTATAGGCCGCGGCAACCGGGGCCATGCAGGTAGATGCAGAGCCACCAGTTGGTGTTACAAGACACCTGGCACAGATGGTGACCGGAGCGGAGCTCCGGGCGGTAAAGGCGGTGGAGGGAGGACGGAAGATTGGTGAGCAGCCTCCACCACTTGTATTATCTCGGTTAAAGCGACCTGTATAAGGCCGTGAAGGCACGATGAAAAGACCACACCCAAGTCACAGACTACAAGCAAGCCGAGTTCCCAACACGGATAAAGCAACGACCGCTCATGATGATGAACATGAAGAAGAAGGTAACTGGGCCTAATGAATGCCCACCATATGTATATTCAGTGGGCAACTACAGTGGGTCTGGAATGTACGAAAGAAGACGTTAGTACACTTACGAGAAAGCTAGCGATTCCTTGATTGTGCAATTCGAGCAATTCGTGGCACGGCCTTCATCACCAAATGACGAAGGCCGTGCTATGGAAGCCGTGTCTCTGACGAAGGCCATGTCATGGCGGAAACGTAAATTGATAAGGGAATTGCTTGCTTTCTCGTACGTGTACCAGCTTCTTTTTATATATATACTGCGCAACAAATCTTGCGGCCGTATTGCCATGATGTCTTGAACTTTTGAGTGTGCCACCATAAAGAAACAGCATTCAACAACAATTTATCTTACAACCCGGCCGCATATGGTCTTATAACACATGTGCAGTGTACTGAATGACACCGCTGCAGCCATCTGTGGATTCTGTAGCACAGTTCTAAGCCTACAAAAGACTAAAGGGACAAGGAATTCAAAGTACAAAATATATGTTATTTAGCTGTAGAGAACACGTTCTAATACGACTATAAACGGGAAATTCTATGCGTTAGTGTAACGATAACTGAAGTCGGCATCAGTTCTAGTTCTGAGAGGCCTAACTAGGCTTCCACAGGCATCAAAATGATTTGGAATATTTGTGAAGCATTGGCTTAGCTATAACAGCAACGCATGAGCTCGCAATATGACGCTACTATACCTCAGTTAATTAAGGGTTCTTAGTTACCTAATATTGCATAATATTTAACAAGCAAATAAATTTAGAACGTCAACCAAGATTGAATCAAACGAGGCTGAAGTTTTTGTTGGTATTCACTCATAAGCATGATTGAAGAACTCAAGGGGCCATGATAGCACTTTGGTTAAGGTGTTTGAGTGCTGTCCCTCAAAATGCAGGTACAATTTTGATCGGTCTATGAAGCTGAAAATTCGTATAGCCAGATGGGGCATTTTGTAAGTGAAGGCAGCCCCGCATCAGCATCTGTTGGACGACAACCTGTGAAGGGCATCTCTGCTACTTAGCCGAAAAGAAGTCTTCTTTATAAGCACCTATGATCACTTGCGGCCACGAAGTATTGAGATAATCGTGTTCTTCGTAATACCACTGCGCAGTCGATACAGTGAAAAAGTATTTTACAACTACAATACAAATATATTTTTCAAATGTATATGAATGAGCAAATACAGGTACTGAATAGTACCTCTGCACTACTATCTCGATATTATTTTACGGTGGCACTGTCCTGCCCTAGTGCTTAAATATTGGTTTTTAGTGTCAAAAAATCACCACATGCTGTACTCAAGAAAACAATTTTTTCTAGAGCACTGTTATTGACACTGTTCCGTATGCTCGAAAATGCCACATAAACCAACTGCGACAGCAACTGTCGCTCCCTCCTGTCTTTTGAATATCAAGGTAAGCTGGAGATATGCGTGTGATATTCTTAGTATTTGATTCAGCTGTTTTTGTCTGCTTTGAACAATGCTACAGTATGCTAATGAAGAACTCTCTGTAGGGCTTTGGGCTTACGGAAGCGATAAGTATTTAAGGCCTAGTGGCTCGAGAAGTCCTTATAGCCAACCACTTTGATAAGGCGGTCATGAAACACAAGTGTTCCTATTTGCATATATTTTGCATTATACTGGTTTCAATATGCATTATAAGCAGTACTCAATCAATGAAACGTGTAATGGTGAAAAACGGAACAAATCAAAGAAGGGTAAGTGGTATTGTGCATTTTGTTCTGAACAAGTAACATAGCAGGTTTTCTGCAGATGTATGCACAGCCGAATTCGAGGAACCCAAGATTTACGATGGCTGCAAAAACACAACAATTTGCTCGTTATAGTTGTTTTATAAAAAATCAGTAATATATAAATGTTGTTTTTGAAAAACTTCTTCCTGCGTGCAATGTTCCTTGAAATAATTGCCTGGTGGTTTCGCTTAGCACTTAACTTATGCTGTTAGGTGCAGAATACCTGTATTTAGAGAAAGGAACCCATTATGAACAGTCAAGAGAAACCACTTTTCTTAATATTTAGTATAAATATGATCAGTGGTTAAACATTTCTTGCAATTCTGTCGTGAATTCCATGCGTCTTGCACTATACGTTTTTCTTCTTGCATTGTTAGTCTTTTTGTGAATGCCTTGTCATTGTATTATTGTATTTGTCCTCCTGCATGGGCCAGCATATTGGCCTGCAGTATTGATAAATAAATAAATAAATAAAATTTTGTTCGCCGTGAGTCCAGTGGTTACGGCGCACAGTTTGGGGCCGGAAGGTCACGGTTTAGATTCCGGCCACGGCGGTCGCATTTTGATAAAAGCAAACTGCCACAGGCTCATTAACTGCGCGTTGTCAGTGTATGTTAGAGAACAGTAGATGGTTCACTCGGCTACGGCCTCCCCCTTAATCGCATCGTGATTTTCAGTCATAAAGTCCCCACGGTTATCATTTCCGCATTTTTTGACGTTTCTTTCATCCTAATCTTACATATACTCTGTCTCTACTTATCGCCTCCTTTCACTTCGAATCTGTTTCTCTCGCTGCGTTTATTCTTCTCTATTTCTTTGCGTATCTACCACTGGCTCGGCTTTTCTATCTCTTTACTTTTTGCCTTTATTCTCCTAATTTCTGGCTGTTTTCTTATTTCAACTTTTTATGTAGCTTTCTTTTTCGGTGTATTTTTATTGTTTCAGTTATCACAGCTAATTAAGTTGCTCTTCTTGAACCGCAATGTTACCTATAACGCACTATTTTAACCAATATGGAACCTTATCAAATACGGCACTTGTAAACCTTGCGTCAGTTAAATAATACCATCGTTTATATCTTTTTTGTTGCTCTTCATTTTGATAGCAGTTTCCCCCTTTCGTTTTAGTGCCTGTCTCTTTTGTTCATTCTCTCTTTTTGACGCATTCTTTTATGTTTGACACTCGTACCTGCTGTACGCAGTAATAGGCCTTAGTCGACTACAGTGGAGCGTACGCAACTTATCAGTTTTGCACAAAGTACATACGTAAAAGTGTGCCGCTTCTCTCATCCTCTTGGACCTTCTGTGTCGATGCCACTGCAATGTCTCAACTGCATGAAGCTAGGCCACACGGGAAGCGCATGTTGGAAAAATGAGCATGTTCTCGCTGCGCAGAAACAGCCTGCGCAGACAGTAGAAAAGCGGATGTTCTCAAGTGTTTAAACTTTATTGAACCCTACGAAGCTTCTTCAAAAGATTGGCCAGAAACGAAAATAGAACAAAGATATTTCTATTGAGACAAATAGCGAGAGACCATATTCGCAATGCGAGGGGACCAGAGCCACCAGAAATTCATGCCGTTGGCGCCAAAGTTCATAAAAAAGAGCTAATGACTCCAAGTTCTGAGCACCCCGTTCGATGCCCTGCATAACCTCCACCATTGTATGAATGCCATAAACTGAATGCCAAAAAATTACTCCACAAATACTTCGTACTGCTGCAAAAAGATTTTTTTATAATTCTGCTGCAAAAATATAGCCGTATCACTGGCACTGTTATCATGAGTTCTATCTTACCACAACTACTTATCAGAAAATTGACATGCAAGGGAGACGAAGGCTCCCGAAGAAGACATACGTTAACAAAAGTTGTGACCCAAGCCGGCGTTTTAATAAGCGGAATCGCCTTCTACAAAGCTGGAACTGATTTGCATAGGGATAGTGGTTAAATTTTTTCTTGCCCTTCCTTCCAGCCTAACGAATGAGGAGGAGAGGGCACACGCTAGAATTGGGGGCATGGGTGGGGAAGGGGCCAGCGTGACAAGTTGTCGGAGGCAAAGAAAAGAATTGCTTGAATAAATAGAAAATATAACAGATCAGAATGCTAGGCGTATCACTAAATTAGGTTGTGAGAAGAAACGGCAATAAACAATGGCAGGTTATAAATTCTAAGAAGGGGCTCACTTCTGATGCGCTGAGCCTGTGTGTGCCCCAGTTTTGTAGGCACTACCAAAATAAAGTTGGGTAATATTTTACACCTGGCTCTAAGTAAAAACATTGCCTTACTACATTAAGTTTACTTTAAATATAAGATAACATCTTACTGCTATTGAAATTAAAGTGAAGTAATGATTGTTACCTTAGCGATTACGATGCAATATTAAGTTTTTGATAGACGTGTCTTTGCTTACGGAACTCATATTAGGAGCTATCTTTTTATCTCATACTTTTACACAAAACGTCTAATCCAAACAAGGATTACGCCCAAAATGCTCATTAAAGAGTTTTATTTGTACAAATGTACCAGGCATTTGCAATGTCATACACGCCCAATTAAATCTTTTGTGCTCGCTACTGACTCTCTGAGAAGCAGTGAAACAACTTTTTTCTATATGATACATTGCACCGCATATGAGATTCAATCAACCGTGGTACTCATGAAAAATTATCACTGAACCTCAGAGACATTATCTGCGGTCATCCTTTTCTTGACCGCCCCGCCGCGGTGGTCTAGTGGCTATGGTACTCGGCTGCTGACCCGCAGGTCGCGGGTTCGATTCCCGGCTGCGGCGGCTGCATTTCCGATGGAGGCGGAAATGTTGTAGGCCCGTGTACTCAGATTTCGGTGCACGTTAAAGAACCCCAGGTGGTCAAAATTTCCGGAGCCCTCCACTACGGCGTCTCTCATAATCAAATGGTGGTTTTGGGACGTTAAACGCCACAAATCAATCAATCCTTTTCTTGACAAAAGCAGCGATCCAGTTGAACTTGTCGACATCAAAACTTAGCCTTCGAAATGTCTTGCCGTGCACCAAAAGGCAATAGAGGAGGCCTGCATTTGTGCGTTTTGTTTTTCTTGAGGTGTGGGAGGGGGCAATTGTACTTTTGTGACAGATGTCTTTTGCGCTGCATCTGTCGTCCTATTCTTGCCTACAAAAGTTTCGCACGTGCCTTAACAATAGCGGTGTGCATGTGCAGACTGTGGACATAGAAAGACCAGTTTGCTGACTTGAATTAGCACCAACATTTTGTCTGGGGAATTTTCTTGCAGAAAAAAAATGCAAATGTCAACCTCGCTCGCTCAGGAACCAAATTAGAGGCCCCCCTCAATACAGCTTTTTATATTTTTAAGCACTATCTTTCTTCAGTTCTTTGCACAAATAATGTTTCTTACTACCACCAGGAATTCAGTACCTGGAAACACAGTTGCCGTTGCAGGAAACCAGAAGCAGAACTTGTTTTTGAGACAAAGTTGATAAGATAGTTTTACGTAGCGACTGTTCAAAATACCCCACATTTTAACGTTTTCCACAAATACTTTCGTTCACATTGCAAGTTTCCGACACTGTTGCTGTAATCTTTATTTGTATAGATTCTATACACATAATGGATATTCGGGACAGTAATATTTCTGTGTTGCATAGTCATGAACGTTGAATTACAACTGGTAATGAGATTGGCACCACTTTGTTGAAATATATTCAATATTTCTCGCCTCTTTAGTTAAACAGGTAAAAAGAAAATAATGGTTCTCTTCGGGCTGCAGGGTTACATATGCATAAAATATAAAACACTGAACGAAATCTAAAATATTCATGTTTGAATCAGTTTCGATCACTCACAGAACCACTCGTTTGCGATTAGTTGACTACGATACTATTCGCGGTTATGTAGTACGTCTGCCGTGTAGCCAGCGATCTGTAACAGCGGCTAGCCGTAGTGCTTAGTGTGACAGGACAATAATGAAGACGTGTTTAACGGATCCTTGGAAATCATTTTTCAGCTCAAAACCCCCAGAAGTGTAATACTTTTCAAATTCTACAGAGCAGAGTCGATGTCACTTTTATTCCAGCGGCTATCTTGTTAAAAAGAAAAAAAATAGATAACTTTACTGCAAATAGTTTCCCACTGATTGAAAAGCTCTTTTTTAAGAAACAACGCTGGTAAAGCTGGCAGAAAAAGAACCCGTAAACATAAAAACCATCTTTATCTGTCGCCATAGCAACCGCCACACCTGCGCGCCACATGAACTGAAGATTTCTAAGCCACTTCCGCGCCCAGGAGCTATTGCCGGCAAGCCATCGCTTTAGTAACCACCACAGTTTATTACACCGTTACTCAGTTATAGTGACTTCAATAGACTCAGACTGATCAGCTTTGAGCGTATTCCTGATCCAATCATTGCCGTTTTCTGGCAGCCGGGTATTCGGCTAAGCACGCTGAAACTCATTGCCGTTAAAGATGTGATTTCAGAGCTGAAGCCTAGCCAAATTCAATGTGCCAAATTTTGCCAGAATCAGTGCCAACTCTTTGCATTTGTTTTCTGAGCAAAACAGCACCATTATTTGAAAACAGTATTGAGTTCCTTTTATTTATATTGTGCTATGTTTTTATTCAATTTCAAGTTGAAAGGACATCATTCGAAACGCTGTTATTCGCAGCTACCTTATCATGAAATATGTGGCTGAAGCATGCATTACGTTGTTCAGGCCATCGTTCACTCGTTTAGCTATATTACTATATTCTAGTGCGCCAGAATTCTAGTTCTGGAAATTTTCAGTACAAAAACCTTTCTGGTTAATTGTTACACACTTTCGGAAAATCGCATAAATGACATTAAATGCAATGTAGAACGTTGAAAATGAATTATTGTCATCACCCTTTACATTTGTGTATTTTCTTGAAACGGATAGCCAGAAACAGTGTAAAATAAAAGAAGTGCAAAATTATTCATAATAATGCTTTCAAAAATGATAATGATATCAAAAATGTGCTAAGAAAAACTGCATTTTTGTTGTGTCACTGCAAAATAAGCCTTAACGTACACTATACCATTTCACTAGCCAATGTAAAGACGGCCTGTGCTGCTCGAGGAAATGAAAATTTGATGCAACTCACCAATATGTTACAAAATTAGCCCAACAGTGTTGTATCATGCCGTAAGCAGAGGTATACAAAAATCATAGCGCGTGTGCATATTAAGGTAATATAAAACCATTGATGCCATTGTGATGCATTTGACAATTCTTTTCGCTAATATCTACGAGCAACTGATCAAGTGTAAAGCTTTCAAAAGTCACCCTAATCTTAAGAGCGAAAATTCTGGAAATGTATGGTCTGAGCGTCCTGGGTTCAATCCTACATTGGAAACACTGAAACAAATGCTTGAATTTTCGGTGGTCAGCTCCATAGCTCTACGTTTTATGCACACCTACATAGTTTAGCATGAGTCGTAAAGGCAATTGCAACGCAATACTCTTGCACGGACAATGCATTAGTCGCACATGTACAGTCTGTAACTTCAGATCAGCATCTACTGATTTCTGGTCGTAGCGTCTTCTTGAAAACGGGCTTTTTGACCTGAAACAGTTTATTACTAGCTAATAGGTGTGACAAAGGACAATAATAAGTAACTTCGCACCACAAAAATCATACAAATCAATTAGAACACGCGACTGTTGTTCGACGCAGGGACGTCTGCGCAAGTAGGCGTTTGGTGCGTAGCGACACCCCGGACCCGAGCTAACTGTGGGGGTTTCGACTCCCTCCCACGCCTAGCTGTGCGTGGCTTTGCTGTGTCTGGAAAGAAAGGGGAATTGTGAGAGTTGAGCCGACGCTTAGTGATTGTATCTTTAAGGCCCTCCAGCCGAGTCAACACACCCCTTTTGCCCCGGCTTCACGCACACGACACCCCTGGGCTTACCCATCCAGGGAAAATCGGCAGTCACCTTTTCGTAACTCTCTCTCCCTACATGTTCGTCTTCTTCACTTTTTTATCCGTCCTGCCTATTTGTCCCTTCTGTTTGCTTCCAATTTTCTCGGCGGCAAGGGTTAACCCTGTGCAAATAGCCTATTTTAGTCAAAGTGCATTCGGTTATCGCAATGTTGAACGGTTGGCGTCTGCAAGCTTTCAGCATCTGCAAACTTGCAGCGTCCCCTCGATGGGCTCCATGGTTGGTGGTTGCCAACGCTGCTGAATAAAAATAAAACCGGCATGCATAGAGCTTTCCTCTTACTTACCGATTGTACCGGCTTGAAGCGGGTACGCCCCGACGACATAAGCTTTTTCAACAGGCGAATCAAGATATTTCCTCACTTTCATGTCATCCAATGTGAGGGAACTGGAAAGCAAGCCAGGACCATCTCTCCCTTTGCAGCTGCTAGATGTCTCACTGGAACTATTGGCGCTGGATACAAGGTAACCAAATGGCTAGCGAAGACCTTCTCCTCAAAATTCGAGACAACGAACAATTTGAAAAGCTTGACTGTCTCTCAGCTTTCGATGACATACCGATAACCATAACACCACACAGATAAATGAGTCCAACCGGTGGAGTGATGTCTGACACGGACTTACTTGACCTTATCGAGACAGTACTTTTGGAGGGGTGGAAGAACCAAAATGTGACTACTGTACAAAAAATTATCATTAGAAGAGACAACAAAGAAACACCAACCAAATACCTATTACTCACGTTTGCTTCTAGTAAATTGGCAGAACCCATTCAAACAGGGTACACAAAGACCTCTCTCAGGCCATAAATACCGACCCCCGTCGTTGCTTCCATTGTCAGAGGTATGGCCATGGCTCTAAAAGCTGTCGTGGTCGCCAGAACTGTTCATATTGTGGCGCCCTGAGCAACGTGCCTGAGAACAGCAAAGAGCAGCCGCACTGTGTAAACTGTGACAGAAAACATGCTGCATATTCGCGATCGTCTCCATACTGGAATAAAAAAAAGAGATAATAAAGCTGAAGGTTAACGAAAACTTTTATTTTAACAAACAAGAAAAAGGGGCTCGCCATTCTGTGGCCCAACATATGCTGATAGGGTGTGTCATGGGGAACAGCCGCACCAGCCCTCACCACTCCCTCGGCCCGCACATACAGAGCCGGTGGTTGTGGCACCTGCACCCAAGGCGGCTGTAGTCCAGATACTCCGCCTACATCCCAAAGAGAGACTGGAGACTCCAGGGTCCTCAGGTCTCAGGGCCTCGCCTCACCAGACGAGGCCCAAAATTTGAACTAACAGCTCGCACGTGCGGGCATTCAGTGCCTCCGATGAGGCAATGGATATATCAGTACCCTTGGTGCCGAAAGAGCGGTGTGGCTCCTTGGAGTGCGCCAAGAAAACAAAAAAAATCAGATAACAGGGCCTGGTGACGGCCCTGTTACCTAAAATCAAACTTCCCGCCTAAACAGCCACTTGGTCTTCGTACACACTGCACTATATTATTTTTCCCTAGTATACTCAAATTATACAACTGAATGCCAGGGGACTTCTCAGGAACCTTGCCGATGTCCAAGAACTTTTACACGAACACTCACTAAAAGTGCTGTGTGTACGAGCAACACACTTCATTCCTAAACATCAACTTTTTACGTAAATACGCTGTTTTCTAAAAGAATGCCGTGACATCACCCGGAGGTGTTGCCGTCATTATGAATCAAGGAATTGCATGCACACACTTTCAACTCCGAACACCCCGTGGGGCCGTCCGAGCTGTGCTTTTCGACAAACTGATCCCAATTTGCACTGTTTACGTAACTCTGAGCTATGACCTACAAACGTGACTTCCAGTCCCTGATCGACGAACTTCCGCAACCTTTGTTCAACTTGGAGACTTGAATGCGCATAGCAGGATATGGGCCAACTCTCGTTGTGCCGCCCGGGGTCGACTGATTAAACAGTTTCTTCTCTGTTCCAGCGCGTGTCCCCAGAATCAAAAAGAACCAACCTATTTTAACCTCGCTAACAATATCCATTCCTCCATTGACCTAAGCATAGTACCTTCATCGCTTTTGCCTTTACTTTACTAAAAAGTCATCACTAACCCCTTCGGAAGTGACCATTTTATGATAGTTTAGAGCGCATCTGAATCAACTGAATGCCCGCCTCAGGTTCCCAAATGGCTATTGTGCAAAGCCGACTGAAAACAGTTTTACAGCCTGACTCATTTAAGTTAGCGCAACACATGCACTTTAAGCATTGATGCGGCTGTCAACTACTCCACAGTGTTTCTGATTGATGCAGCAACAAAATGCATCCCACAAACGAACGGACATCTTGGAAAGCGATGTGTGCCTTGATAAGTCTCTGAGTGCCGAACTTAGAAGCAGAAACTCTGAAGCAGCAAAACAAACCATGAAGGTTGCTTCGGAAGTAACCGACCGCCAAAAGTATTGAAATATGTAAGAAAATGAAGTCTCAGGCCAGGAGAACACGTCGACAGGCCTGAAGTGAAAGTTGGCAGAAGTTTTTTAACTGATATCAATTCATGTACACAGGAGACAAAAGTCTGGAACATGGTTGGTAGGGTATCAGGGAGACAAGTACACACACTCCCACTTGTAAACATACAGGGTGACCGCTTGGAAGATCAGGTGAACTTCCTCAGTGCACACATCAAACGGGTGTCCAGCTCGTCTCACTACACTGATGCTTTCTAAAAATACAGAACAAAAACAGAAAAGCAAAAACTCGAACACAAATGTACAAAATACGAAGCTTACAACCCAGCTTTCTGCTTAGCTGAGCTCCAAACATCACTGAACTGCTGCAGTGAGTCCGCTCCAGGTTCTGACCGTGTGGTTTACGAAATCTTTAAAAACCTACCAATCGAAATAAAAAACCTTATTTTGTTTGTACATTCCTGTCTGGTTCTCTGGCGCTAACCCTACTTTCTAGAAAAAGGCTATTGTTATTCCCAATTCGAAACAGAGCAAGGACTCTTTTTCAGTTTCGAGTTATTGGCCTATTGCGCCTACAAGCTATCTGCACAAATTCTCGAAAAATTAATGACCTGCAGACCTGTACATTTTCTTGAAACAAACAATTTGCTTGACCAATTCCACTGTGGATTTAGAGAGGGTAGGTCCACCACCCACCACCTTGTTCGTATGGAGGCACAGATCAGAGAGGCCTTCGTCCACAAGCAACACTTTCTTTCTGTGTTCCTCGAAATCGAAAAGGCTCAGTATACAACATGGCACCTTGGAATACTAAAAGATCTGTCCCACCTTGGAGTGCATGAGAGAATGTTTAGTATAATCGAAAGTTAGTTGTCAAACCGGACATTCCGCGTTCAAATGGGCAGCTTTCTTTCTCAAACGTTTGTCCAAGAAACAGGTGTGCCGCAAAGTTGTGTACTTAGTCTCACACATTTTATTATCAAAATGATTTCTTCGCGCTTGTTCATTCCTCGCAATATGTTTTATTGTACATATGTCGACCACGTCCCCCTTGGTTTTCAGACTTGTAATCTGGCTATATGTGAGTGGCAGGTTCACCTTGGTTTGAATGAATTCTCCAATAGGGCAGAAGAGAACGAATTGCGGCTGCATGAACAAAAAATCACGCTTCTCTTGTTCTCCAGAAAGAGAGGCATTTATTCGGAACCTGATAATCAACTGCATGAGCAACGTCTTTCTGTGAATACTGAACACAAATTCTTAGGCCTAATCTTCGACACCAAGCTAATCTTCATACCACACATGAAATATTTGAAAAACAAAAGCATAAAAGTTATGAACATTCTAAAAGTGTTGTCGCACGCTACATGGAGAAGCGACAAGAAGTGTTCAATGAATTTGTATAAAAGCCTCGTACGTACCCACCTAGACAATGTGGCAATAGCATATCAGTCTGCGGCACCTACTGCCCTTAAAATGTTTGACCCTGTTCATCATTTAGCCATCCGTCTCTCCACGCGGGGATTTTGCACTAGCCCCATGGAAAGCCTGTACGTGGAATCGAACGAATGGTTACCCCAGCTACAGAGATGGTAAATGTCTTTTAAATATTATGTCATTGTAAATGCAGACTAATATCCCCCATCCCATTTCACAATTATTGACATGTCAAGCCTTGTTGTGTTTGAGAAACGGCCTTGTATGAGACAGCCCTACTCACTCCGTGTGAGGGGCCTAACGAAGAAAACCGTTGGGCCATTTGAACAGCGTTTGATGGTTCCCGCCGTATGCCTGCCAACATGCCAATGCCAGTCGATAGACTGCGACGTGTCTTTCTTTGAGGTCGCGAAGCGTGCACTAATCGCACATATCCAGACGTACTTCCTAAAAATACAACAGAATTACACATGTCCTGAATTCTGTACGGATGCATCAAAGACCGACACTTCTGTCTCGTACGCAGCCGCCAGCCTACCCTTTTCGGAAGCCCGCGTTCTGCACTCTGATTCAAGCTTTTTCACCGGCGAAGCTTATGCAATACTTGCGGCTGTTGAACACAATAATGATGTAAAACTACAGAAGGCAATATTATATGCACACTCCCTAAGCATAGTAAAAGCGCTGAAAACTTCTAAAAATCACAAAAACTCTGTCTACTTTGGGACCTCCTGACGCTGTATATATTATGTGAGCTCTTTTTTTGTACTCATGTACTCAGCAATGAATAAACTTGAACTTGAACTTGAACTTGAACTTATGTCTCACTTTGTTGGCTCTTATCCACAGTCTACTCATCTAAGCATCATGTTGTAGTCTGCTAGGTGCGAGGACATCATGAAATTCAAGGCAACGTTCTGGTGGACCAGCTAGCTCCATCCGCCAACAAAACTACTTCCAATACATTGAAACTAGTTGCTGCACTCGACTTAAAACTTCTTTTAAAACAAAAGCTCCGGGGCTTCTTGGTCATTGGCGTGGAAAGCCGCAACTTGGTCATCGGCCGTCAATATGAAAATCACGCCACACAAAAGTAATCCTTACAAGGTTAACAGCAGGACATACACAACACATTCATTGTTTCGTCTGGGAGCGATCCACCTTTGTGCGATAGATGTGGAGAAGCACTGACTGTATTTCACAATTTATTTCATTGTAAACACTTAGACAGGCTGAGAAGACAAAACTTTCTATTACACTGCCAACAACAGATCCCACTTCATCCTGCAATGTTCGTCGGTAGGGAACCACTTGTCACACATAAATCGCTGTTAGCCTTTTTAAGAGAAGTTTGTACCTGTCATATCATATACCCTGGCATCCCGCAGCACGACCTCTCCACGCAAGTCTTTGCTGCGGTGGGTATGCACTCAACAAAGCACTTGCCTCACGGCCCTTGGATTTAGGGTGCGAACGAACGAGGCACTTGTTCTAATGTCATGCATGTCCACCATGGTTTTTTCATATACACAAACTCACGTCATCCATTGAAACTACACCTTTTCACGACGTGGTCATGACTTAATTGCTTCTATGTTTTACCCACCTTAGCTCGAGGAATTTTGAGGCCCCTATAGAGCCGCTTATCACAATAATTGCCATATTTCTAATAAGCTGAACTGGCACTCTTTGGTTATTAGGTGTCACTTGCGCCACAAAACATCAAACACAATCATCATCATCATCACCATGCGATTCTTGGATGTTCTTGGATAAGTGTTCTTGACAATGAATTGAAGTGTACGAGGCCGTATAAGGTGTATTTTACCGCTAAATAATGTAGTCCCAGTTAAGTGCCTATTTTTTCTTGCAATTGATACAAAATTTATTTCCGTATTCTCTATATGCACTTTTTTCAAAATGAACGCGGCTTTTACCAGAAGCTGTTTGTACTTATTTTTCTTTATACGTTTTCATTTTTCGTTTTTGATGCATGGGGAGGTCTCACCTTTTCGCCCGCGTCCCGATGCGAGGCATGCGCTAATTATTGAATACTGCGGTACAAAAGTCGTGAAGACATCTTTTATGTCGGCGCTCCTGTATGCCCACTTAAAGAAACAGCCACAGCTGCGGCCGCGACAAAAGACGGGCGCATTAGCATTTCCGCATACTTTAAAACGGCAAGCCCCAACGTGGATGAGGGGGTCGGACTGGCCCTAGCAGTGGTGCATGCGGCCGCAGATTCTACCATTACAAAAATTTGCACTGATTTCCAGAGCACTTATCTATGCTTTCGTCAAAGCATACCATCAAAAACAGTCTCACGCATACTCAGCAACATTCCTACACTTCTGCATCCGGTGACTGTCACGTGGGTGCCTGGCTATGAGTGTATCCCCGAGAATTAATGCATTCATGCGTATGTGCAAGGCCTTTCCATCCGGACCCCGGCGGTTTGCTCACCCGAACTCGTGAGAAAACCACAAGAGGGAATCTGCACCTACCATGAGATGACGAGGTATTACCAAAATGGCAGACGAGATTTCCCTGCCGCACAATTCTGCCTCACTCCTATCTAGAGTTTAGTTTGGCGCCAGCTGCAGACAAGAGCATTCATTTCTCCCTATTTGGCACATTCATTTTACCCCACTCTTCAACAAAATTGCGCCATCTGCGGGGCACCCCAGGCTGATCTTTTCCATTGCTTGTAGAGCTGCCCAAAGCTCTTGGAAGTAGACCCTATAACTAACCCTCTTTTTCCTCGTGGTAGGCCACTTTTTGGGCCACTGGCTTGGACGACAGGTGTTAGCTGGTACACCAGGCCTGCCTAGAGATGTCGACCAGGGGGCTCCCGAACATATTAAGGCCCAATCACATTTACTTTGATTCTTTTCCAAATAAAGTTGTATCCTCGTCCTCCTCCTCAGCTCCAGATCACATGGCCTGGCAGAAAAAAGCATCATTGAGGCGAGGTCGGTTAATATGGAACGTGATGTGCGCGTATCCCACCCTGCTGCATCAGTCGGCAGATCGTGGCTGGGCTTCTATGGCCAGGCTGCACAGAAAGTGTCACAGACAGAGCCACAGATAGGCTCAGACAGAATCAAGAGAAAAACATATATATATATATATATATATATATATATATATATATATATATATATATATATATATATATATATATATATATATATATATATATATACAATCACACAGGACACATACACATAGCCTAGCTATATACAACTTTCTTTCTGTATGCTAAGCCGTGAGAGTCCGTAAGAGTATGCGAACATCCTCGCGTCCTGTCTACTACGGTGTCTATGGGTCCGTAGACATCACTCACAGTACCGATGACCACGCAGCTAACGCAAGCTTGCGGGGACGACGTGATCGGCCAGTTGCGACGCCACGAGCACACCTAGAACTTCTCACTTCGGAAAGTGTGGGACGACGATGCGCCGGTGTAGCACCAAGGCCACGCCCTTAACAGGTAGTTGTGCTGGCTCGTAACACATGACCCCAAAGTCCGGCCATCAGCAGGCGGTTGTGCCGGGCTCGAGCCAAGTAGGCACCACGTCTACAGCCTCAGTAGCTGGCTGCGCTAAAAACACAACCCGGGCCGGGATCAGCTGCCCAGTCTGGCTCGCACGCTCGAACAGCACCACGGGGCCCCGCCACGGTGGTCTAGTGGCTAAAGTACTCGACCGCTAACCCACCGACGTGTGATCGAATACCGGCTGTGGCGGCTGCATTTCCGATGGAGGCGGAAATGTTGTAGGCCCGTGTGCTCAGATTTGGGTGCACGTTAAAGAACCCCAGGTGGTCAAAGTTTCCGGAGCTTTTCACTACGGTGTCTCTCGTAACCCAAATCTGGTTTCGGGACGGTAAACCCCACATGTCAATCGAACAGCATGACGGGAACACTCACTTGCTGCAGGCAACCACCAGGCTCATTCCCGCTAGTCTAGCAGCCCCTGATAGGTCCGCTTCGGTCCCATTGGGCCGGAGGTCGTGCGCTGCTTGGTTCGTCGGCCGCACGGGCTTCGCTCATCCCCGTTGTCCAGCTTATGCACTTCACGTTTTCTCGCTTGTTCTTCTTGTTGACCTATTGCCTGTAGCAGATACCCAGTGTGGAGGATTGGCCGTGGTATTCGTATGGAATAACTGTGCTGTGATTTTGCCTTTTCGAGCTCTAAGTTCTGGGTTCTTCCGTGCAAGAGAATGCCCGGCTTTCAGGGACTGTAATATTAGAACCAATAGGTTCAATAATTATTCTGTACTGTTATAATAACATGTGTACAATATTATATGCATACAAGAAATCAGAGCATACCCTAATTTAGGAATGAAGAAATGAATATTTATTTTATGAATATATGCATTAGGTCAAGCACCACAATTTTGTAGGTCATCGGTTACTTTTCTGTTATATAATCTTCATTACTCTAAAGCTGCGCAGTGTTTTTAAAAATTAATCTCTCGCTTTCACGCGCACTTCGTCGTCTCCTTCACTTCTACTGAGACTCGGATGAGTGAGTTATTTTGACTGGTATTTTATGTGGTCATTCAGCCATAAACGGTCCTATCTACGTGAATCATATCACCAGCAGTGTATTGTCGTAGTCGAACTAATGAATCAAGTTTTCCAGCGCACTGCACGGATTAAGCTTCTTATTTGTATGCTCATAATATTACATCTAATCTTCATAGCAAAATTAGTCAAGGGCAAATATCGCCAATTGTGTGCAACAAAAGTTCGTTGTTAGAAGTTACTCCTTTCTTTTTGTTGGTTTTCTTTAAAACAAGCAAAACATGCTAAAATTTTAGCGCCACACTGTTAAATCAAACTTTGGACTATGAACTCGCAAAAAAATTACCGGGCCTGTAATAAATAATTTGTTGGTGTAACACTTCGCACTACATAATACAGAGATGCTGCTGAAGAGTTAGAAAAGGAGTGCCTCACATTTCACGATAATAATCATGTAAAGGTTGCAAAGCATTAATTGGTTAACAAATCATACATAGCGTTTGCCACACATATCTGATTTTAAAGATCAATAGGTTGTGCCACCATGCTCTTCACAAAGCTCCAAAAAAGGCAAGCTAAATGCGATAGAAGTGATTGCTTAAAATACGCAAGCGTCTTGAGTGCCATGCTGGTAGTCAAAATTTGGAAAACTGTAGTTCACAAATAGGTTACACAAGGACAAAGCAGTCAGCAAAACCGACAATTGCGCATTCACATTGTTGTTGTCAGAAACCCATACGTACCTAAATTATCAGGAGCGGTAATTGCGTATACAGTGCAACTCTAATACACTTCACGAGATGCTTTTAGGTAATTGATGTTTCTTTCAGCCGCCACCGTCACCTTAAACAATTTTCTTTTCGTACCAGTGTCCCAAGGCACAACAGGAACAAGGTTCCTTGGTCGTAGACGTTCCCGAAAAGTGATGAAACCATTGTCTAAAAGTGATTATAGAAAAATGTTTTGCAATGAATTTACCTGGCTATTTTAAAGGACGTGGCGAAGAGGAAGAACATTTTTCTTTAGTAAACCGTTGCCATGCAAGTGTGCGTTATCATAAATAGAGATTATGCCGTATCGGCGAACAAACTTGGGGCTAAAGAATAGAGAACCTGCACATGCCAGCGTGTCCTGATACATATGTGTAAGCATGACTATACCTGTACTGAAATAAGTAAAGATATGCTTAAAAAACAAGAAAACAATCTGGTCATCGTGGCTTCCCACCGCACCAGCAATGTAAAATGGAAAGAGCTCCCACTTCGACTAGTGGACTATGACAGGCTACTATTGCAGCGACTTTAGAAGGCACACTGTTTAGTGCCATTGTAGAGGCACTGGAGCGTGAATATCGGAACACGTTGAAGAGGCAGATTTCTCGTTTTCTTCATAGGAGAAGAATGGTACACCTCAGTTTTGCGCAAGTATAGCATTAATATAACCTGTTCACACACTAAAATGACATTTACATCTAAAATATATATCGGCAATCTGTTTTCTTTCATAGTGAGCTTTGCGATTGCGATAGCTGCCAAATAAAAAAAACCGAACACCGTAGCAGTGAGGTCTAGAGTAAAAAACAGCAGTACACAATTGTATTTAGAGGAATGGCATTTATAAAAACCAATGAGCAGATGTGAGTCATCTTTCTTTTTATTTGCATTTTCTTGTCGCACAAATAAACAAGTACTTCGATCGAGAATAGAAACTCGGAAGCTTCAAAACCAAAAAAAGCAAACTGACACGGTATTGGTGTTATCTCACTCATTGCAGCTTCGAACTGTAGCGCAGCGTTGCAGCCTTAAAGCACCATGTCAGCCTCCCTTGATCTGCACCTTCTCTGGAAGCCAGTGCGTCTGTCTGTTTGGTACACAAGGAAAAAGACACTGCTGAGGCATCAACGCCAACTGATGGAAAATAATATTCAACTTTGCACCGTATGCAAGGGCATGGTAAAAGACCTACCCACTATATTTTTATTATAAAGCTCCTTTAAAACCTATGTGTAACGGACAAAGCAACATGGGGGCACCTTCTGTGTATGACCACGTGGGCTGCGGAACACTATGTCTATATATTTATTTAGCATACCCCATAAAGCTCCCAAAGACGGTAATAGTTTGAATAACTCATTACAATAAATTGCGAAATAGCAGAGTAAAAAACAGTGAAAGACGCAGTCATAAAAAGAAATGATACACACCAAGTTATACAGAAAAGAAGCTGTAAATGCAACCTACAATATGCCTTGCATAACAAACGCAGTAACCGAATAGAAATGGCAGCTCGTGAGAAAAACGCCCAAGCGCATATTAATTAGACAAATATGAAACGCCAGTACAATCTTCAATAAAACAAAATCCGCAATGCGTATGAAATATACTGCAACTCGCAAAATACGTTCGCCATCTGCAAAATGAGAACAAAAAAGCTGACCTAATAAACTACAAAAGAAAATAACATGAAAATGGCGAAATACACTTTTAATTGTAGAAAATGCTCAATGCATAGCATGACAAAAGGGAACACAAGAAGCAAATGCGCAAGCAAAGCTTTTGCATCTTCTTTGCACTTACATTTATGTTTTATATTTTCCAGATCAATGCTACACCCGCAAACGCGTTTTTGAAGACAAGCCTCCCGCGTCGTTTGTTCGTCACTGCAGCGTTGCTGGAGGATAACCTTGTGCTGATGATGATCATAATAATGATGATAAAAACTCTGAACGTTGCAAAATATTTCTATTTCTATCGGTCGTTGATCTTTCAGCGCCTAGAATTCACCCATGCAGCCTCCGAAATAAACCGATAGCTCAGCATTTAAATAGTTTTTCTTTAACTTGCGCAATTACTACGTGTAACTACATGCCAAGCATTTAATAATTTTTTTGCCACTGTCAAGTTTTGTGCTCTATAATTTTTTCAATGTGTGTAATATATTGTCACACTGTTCAGTGTGTGTTACGTTTACTTATCTGCTAGTCAATCCTGCTCAAGACTTCATTCTGAAGCCGATATATTTTTTTACAAATACACTGAATGAATAAATGAACATGCGACTGTGGTATTTGTCGTGATTGGTAGTCTTCAAAAATTGGTACAGCAACAATGTAACCCAGTGAAAACATAAACAGCTTGCTACTACTACCAACTAGTAAGTTTTTTGTCGTATTTTGAGACTCCCATCATCGCTATAAAGTTCAAACTTCTCAAGCATTGTATCTTTACAGTAAGAGACCGAAAGCGAAAACGGAAAGCACAAAGTAGCAAGAAAGATAAAGTGTATTCTAGAGCTATAACGGCCTTTTGTGATTGTTTTTGCTTACTATTGATATACTTTTTTATTTCTTGGTTTCATGATCTGCGTCTGAGAATGCAGAGTATTCTGATGTTTTCTGCAAGATTTTAAACTGGCTACCAACAAGTTTCCTGCCCCTAATAACTGTGATATTATAAGACTAAAGCAAGCGTTGTCACTGTTGCTTTAGTCGATATATTTCCCGGACGTGCTCTTCAATAAGAAAAAAATAAAAACAGCGGGAACCAAAAAAGGTATTTGCCAAATTATATACAATTTGTGGCAGTCGGCAGAAAGCGCTCTGCATTTTTTACTTTCTTTTATTTGTTTAAAGCAATCGACCTCTTTCTTATACTGGCATTTTAAATACCTTGCTTCGCAGAAGTCCCGGTATCGCCGATAGCGCCTGCGTCGGCGTCGATGTAAGTGACAAACCTCGAGAAATAGGTGTAATAGAAAAAATACCGTGCGGTGAAATTGAATCAAAGGATTTTGCTTGGCAAAAGTCTCTTTTACCACAACGACACGTCACTGCATAGTTTTAAATGCGAAGAGAATCAGGGTCTCAGCTAGTGGACGTCTGGTGTCGTCAAGGTGTGTCACGTAGCGATAGTTCATCATACAGGTATGCGCCATGAAACTTGGGTAAATGCAAAATCTTGCAACCAGTCCACTGAAACTGAATAAAGCAGAAGTTACCCAACAATCGCCGCTGACGTCACTGAAGTGGAAATACTCTTCCTTACATTCGTAGGAAACTGCAACCGAGCATCTGGGAAAGAAGGGAAGAGAAAGTACTTGTACCACCACCTTAGGGAAAGCTGCATTCGAGCGCAATTCTCCGAGGACGTTAGTCGAGTTGAAACATCCTGTCTTACATGCCCAATTCAAGGGTTTGCAACACTGCTGCTTCATCAAACAAAACATGCAAGCAGCATTTTGATAGATATATTTCATGAAACACGAGTAGTGCGAACCTTGAAACTGGCATGTAGGAAAGGGTGTTTCATTTCAACTCGAATAACTTTCTCGGAGAAATCCTCTGCTGCAAATCACTAGACACTGCTGTTCCAATCAACTCCTCAATGGTTGTGTCGTTCTAGTGCGATGGCATCTGACATTTTTGCCATTAATGGGCCAACTGACTGCATTTGCCATAAGAAAGGTTTTCTGGTGCCCATTGAAACAGTGGAAAATCACTTAAACCAATATAAAGTTTTTGGTTGCATCTCAGCCCTAAACTTACTACATTGCTGAGAGAAATGTGTCTCAGCTCCATTAAACCCCGAGAAGAAGCGCATTATTTGAACGTCTTCGATAAAATGCATTCTCCTAGTACACTTTATGCTATTTACAAGTCTGATGTTACCCACTGATGCATTGGAATCTTTCAGTCAAATGCCTCACGCAGTATCAGTGTTCGCAGCTGCTTGGCCTGTCTGGAGAAGGTCCATTATTACAGCGCAAGACGACCCTACAAAAAAAGAGAGCTCACCAGGCACGCCGAGCGCTGACTCCCAATTCGCATTTTATTCAAACCAGTGAGTCTCTTTATACCATGGGTGGCGAGAATAAAAGTAAACGATGCATGCACGGATGGGACATTACTGTCTTCTTTTTGCTATTTTTTAAAGATGGTTTGTCACATCCTCTTGCCCTTTTACATTGGTTTCTATTTTATTGCACGTTATTGTTCATGTTGTTTTTATCACAATTCTCTGTCTTTCGCCAACATTGTAATGAAATTTACGGTATAAGGTACAGTGTGGTTGATCTCCCTTCTAGGTATGAGCCAAACCTTCTAAGTGACGAAACATTACTGTCGACAGAAAACATCCATACGTCAAATTTTACGCTCGAGGTATTTTATTTCTTTTTGGGACAATGCTACTGATGGTGTTCTTACACACATGAAGCAGCTTTGTAAACGCATAAGTGCCTTGTATTTCTCTTGTTAGAGCATCACGATGCTTGCCAATCATATTGCAATCTTTTTACGTCGGTTCCCAAGAATTGCTGTAATTCTCGTCAAACCGACAACGTCTGCAAAGCTCTGCCATATGACGACAGGTAATTGATTTGATTGATATGTGTGGTTTAACGTTCCAAAACCACCATATGATTATGAGAGATGCCGTTGTGGAGGGCTCCGGAAATTTTGACCACCTGGGGTTCTTTAACGAGCACCCAAATCTGAAAACATGGGCCTACAACATTTCTGCCTCCATCGGAAATGCAGCCACCGCAGCCGGGGTTCGATCCCGCGACCTGTGGGTCAGCAGCCGAGTACCTTAGCCACTAGACCAGCGCGGCGGCGCAAGACATGTTGACAGTGGCTACGTGGGTTACAATGTAAATGTGCTCAATTGTTTTGTTTAGAACATCGCCCGCTCAGTCCCAACTACTGTTTCGCACCCGACAACACCAGGAAATCGCTGCACACTTCTTAACATCGACAAACTTCATGGCATGCCTAACTAAACATTCCTGTGATTCAATATTTTTACTGTTAACATTTAGTATATATCAGACAATTTCTAGGGAGGTGAAAAGATGACCTCCCTAATGAAACGATCCGTATGCGGATCTTACGGAAGTATATGCAAAATATATAGGAAACATATTATTCTTACAGAAACATACGGAATTTACGGACATCGCATACGGATCGTTTCAACAGGGTTCCGCATCCGAACGTTTTGTAATTCTTTCGCTGTAGCATAAAACCTACTGGAAATATACAGTACGGCAACAACTTTTTTTGTTTTCTCTTAGCGTGACTCCTTCGCTGACACTTCAAGCTCTAATGCTATGCTTAAACTTCTGCGCATTAGCAACAAAAGTTCGGAAGGGTAGCAAACTTTTGTGAGGCGACTTGTTTGTTTCTGGAGGCTTCTTTCGGTAGTTTGTTCACAACACTGTTTACAAAAAGATTATTAAAGAATGAATAGTATTTTTTACAACAATTTTTTTTGCTGAAGTGTAGGAAAGAGTGCACCTTTTTTGAGCTCAGGGCTCGTAAGACCAGCATATAGGAGAAAGCGTAAAGTGAAGTAAAATGTTTAAATGTGTACGGGTGTGCTACACTGGTACTTCTTGTGTTAAAACGAAGGGTTCAAGGTGCTCACAAGATGGGTGAACATATTGAAACACTTGGCCAAATTTGATGTTTAAATGTATAAATACAAAGTACTCTTCAACAAACAGGAAAGTGCGGCACAGATCTAGCTTTCTGAAATGCTGTTTCAGCCTTTCACTGCGTGTGGCCAGAAAAACATCGCTGAGAGTCAGCGATAGGCATGAGACGATTCACATTCCATATTTTTGAATACATACTGCCCCCTCCTCACTCTGAACACGCCTAAACGATAACAATCAGGCGCATGTACTTGCAGCGATTCCACTCTCGTTCTGAAAACTTTAATGCCGTGCTCATTTAGGTTGCCGCTGACTTCTGGTTATAGAGCCTATAGTCCGTTCCGTAAGCTGTTTAGTACTACAGTCGATTACCGGAAAATTACACGACCCCTTATGCATTTGCCTCCAATAGCTTGAAGGCAAGTGTCGTCTGCTTTTTCTCTTGCCTGTTGCATTGATTGCCATTCAAGCATCCCGAAAAAGGGCTGCCCCCCACATGATTTCCCACTGCCTCTGTGATCCGTTATTCTTATCTAAAGTGACCATGTTGTCCTATTAATGCAAGACCATGTCATGACATCATCACGGTGCCATGATGAGGCCACAAATTATGGTAATCCCTTACGCTGCGGCGCCTAATGGCACAATTTAATATCTCGGACAAAGCGTCGAGGTTTTGACCAGACCTTACGAGAAATTACGAGACCTCGGTGAACGATTGCGACTTCTCCCGATCTCGTGAAATGTTGCACACTTCCCACAGGCAACAGTGCCCTTCTACAAATCGATGGTTTCAACTCATTGACTAGTATGATTTTCGCGTCAGTGGAAATGATATTCTCTTGTTATAAAGCTAGTGTTACATCTAAAATGCCACAGGGAGATCAACTGTTATAAATTAGTTTTTACCAAATCATAAAACATATAAATTTGTCATGAGACATTTCCTCTGCACCCCAAAATTACATTTCTGTACACGGGTTTGCATGTTTTTCAGCTGACTATAAAAAAAAGATCTGCAGCGACACCGTTCACTGGCCATTGTTCCCAAACAATAAATCAAGGAAGAAAATTCTCTATGCTGATGTAACCGTATTCAATTTTCATAGCCAATGTGTACGTGACCACCTTTCTGAATATGAGCATGTACCACACAAGAAATTCATTCGTTTACGCAGGAGTGTAGCAGTCTTTGTCAGTTCTTCAGTGAACTTTCTTCCGATTATTTGGCAAAGCGAAAAGTATGCAATATCTTGGCTGCTTTATCACCGTTTGCATTATTCTGCTTTTCTCAAAAAGCACACGCCAAACTATCAGTGGAAGTCCGAAGCAACTAGTGAGCACCCAAATTTAATCTCAGTAACTACGCTCCGGCGCCGTACTCTATTTTTGGTATTGGTAACGCACGCAAATATATATATATATATATATATATATGTGTGTATGTGTGTGTGTGTGTGTGTGTGTGTGTGTGTGAAAGGAGTGTATAGTCAAGGGCTTGTTTTCAGTGTTTAAACACAATAATATTAAGATCTAATAGACAATAATGCCCAAGAAATAGTAGAGGATATTATTATACCAAATTGTAAGGTTATATATATATATATATATATATATATATATATATATATATATATTTATATATATATATATATATATATATTTATATATATATATATATATTGTCACGGACGGACGGCCATTTTTGGCGGCCCCGCGTCACGGCAATTAACGGGCGTCGTACTCCCCCGCCGACCGTGGAAACGGTGGGCGCATAAAAGAGAGCCGAGAGGTGCAGAATGGGGTGCTCTTCTTCGAACGTCGCCGCTGACGTTTGATCCTTTGTGACTGCGGCGGCGTCTGCAAGGTCGTGGAAGGCCGCGATGTACCCCGAACAAAAATAAGACTACGGGACGCACCGGCTGAGAGCCAGTCTGACCATTTCCCACGGGGGAAACCGTGGGAAAACCTCTGGTGGCCAAGTCGAATGGCAACACCCCAACAGGTTGTCACTCTCGCTAGTTGAGGGCCCTCTCCTGATTAAAAAGGGGTGGGGTCAATATATTTTTTGCGACGGAGTTTTCATCAATGAAACGCGCATGATTGGACCCATGTTGAGGTCTCTTGTCCCCTAGGAAGAGAGCGAGGAGACACGAGGGGGATTTAAGCGCAGGATTTTGCCCTGCTTGGCAGACTAGTCGCTGGCCAACATGGTGTAGGAACAGATCAACAAGTATCTCTTTTAGAAGTTTTTAGTGTGGCTCTGTATCGGCTGGCCACCTGAACTTAGCCGTTCATCTAGTTGTGACGCGATATTAACGTCTGCAACGTAGACATCGGGACTTCGCCTCGAGTTAGCTCAACCTGCTCGAGGTCACCTGCAAGCATAGCCTCCCGGAGCCACCAGCGTAGCAACACCGCCGACATCGCAGTCGTGTCAGAACTCTCTTCGACTTCGAGTCGTGTCAGAACTCTCTTCGATTGCCAGGGACGCAACGCTGCCGGTCATCACTCGTATGCCTTCACCTGTTTATATCTTCGATCTTTCTACTCCGTAGTTCTATTGTTGTTAGTTTGTGTAGTTGGTAATAGTTCTCTCTCGTGAGCTGATTTATTGTTTTTATATGTATTTTTAGTTGTATCAAGTGTTGATATAATTTGTTAGTTGTATTGAAGTGTTGTACTAGATCCCGTGTGCTGCAATATCACTAGAGTAAAGTTTGTTTTGTTTTCTCACGTCTCTGATCTCTTCACTGTCTCTGCTTGCGTACGGAACGAACTAACCTGCTGTCATTCCCGTCGCCGACTTCGCGCTGGCGACGCTAGAGTGGCAGCTTGTAACATATATATATGTAGGTTATTCTGACGAAGGCCGGTCCCATGGCCGAAACGTAAAGAAAGCTTTCTGTTTTTCGACGTGTGTCTTCTTTTTATTCATTATATTTACCGGTGTCCAAAAATTTATTCCCTGCAGATATATATATATATATATATATATATATATATATAGTTGGAGTAATAATTCAATGGCCAGTTAGTCTTCGTTAAGGTATGGGCTATGGCACAACGGGAGCGTTGTCGAGAAAGATAAATATATTTATTTCCCAAAAGTTTCGGGAGGGGTTCTCCCTTCATCAGGGGATGAGTTATATATATATATATATATATATATATATATATATATATATATATAACTCATCCCCTGATGAAAGGGGGACCCCTCCCGAAACTGTTGGGAAATAAATATATTTATTCTTCTTGACAACGCTCCCGTTGTGCCATCGCGAGGGGTCATCTCTTCATCAGGGGACGAGTTATATCTATATATATATATATATAGATATATATATATATATAATGAGATATAACAGACAGTAATGCCAAGGAATGTACAGGGGAAGTTATTAAAACCAATGGAATGTAAAGAAGAAGAAAGAAAAGTGGATGAAAAAATTACGAACTGTGAGCAGGAATCGAACCTACGACCTTCGAATTACGCGTTCGATGCTCTAACCACTGAGCTATCACAGCGGCCCTCCCTCCATCCATTTTTTTGGGTTTATCTGTGAATTTAGAAGTAGGAGTGACAGTCAGCGCCATCTATAAGCCAAAGAACGAGTGTGAGAAACACTCTTATGCGCATGTTTGGCGTTAAGTAGCACGTGAACTTATTATGAGCGGGCAGCTGATTAATTGTCCCTCTTATACAACCTAAACACATCAAGTCTGCCAGTACGAGACCCTCGTTCAATGAAATAAGGGAAAGAAGTGTATACCTAAGGGCTCGTTTTTCCGTGTTTTAACACAATATTAATGAGATATAAAAGACAGTAATGCCAAGGAATGTACAGGGGAAGTTATTAAAACCAATGGAATGTAAAGAAGAAGAAAGAAAAGTGGATGAAAAAATTACCAACTGTGAGCAGGAATCGAACCTACGACCTTCGAATTACGCGTTCGATGCTCTAACCACTGAGCTATCACAGCGGCCCTCCCTCCATCCACTTTTTTTGGGTTTATCTGTGAGTGTAGAAGTAGGAGTGACAGTCAGCGCCATCTATAAGCCAAACAACGAGTGTGAGAAACACTCTTATGCGCATGTTTGGCGTCACGTAGCACGTGAACTTATTATGAGCGGGCAGCTGATTAATTGTCCCTCTTATACAACCTAAGCACATCAAGTCTGCCAGTACGAGACCCTCGTTCAATGAAATAAGGGTCGTAATTCGAAGGCCGTAGGTTCGATTCCTGCTCACAGTTGGTAATTTTTTCATCCACTTTTCTTTCTTCTTCTTTACATTCCATTGGTTTTAATAACTTCCCCTGTACATTCCTTGGCATTACTGTCCGTTATATCTCATTAATATTGTGTTAAAACACGAAAAAACGAGCCCTTAGGTATACACTTCTTTCCCTTATTTCATTGAACGAGGGTCTCGTACTGGCAGACTTGATGTGTTTAGGTTGTATAAGAGGGACAATTAATCAGCTGCCCGCTTATAATATGTTCACGTGCTACGTGACGCCAAACATGCGCATAAGAGTGTTTCTCACACTCGTTGTTTGGCTTATAGATGGCGCTGACTTTCACTCCTACTTCTAAATTCACAGATAAACCCAAAAAAAGTGGATGGAGGGAGGGCCGCTGTGATAGCTCAGTGGTTAGAGCATCGAACGCGTAATTCGAAGGTCGTAGGTTTGATTCCTGCTCACAGTTGGTAATTTTTTCATCCACTTTTCTTTCTTCTTCTTTACATTCCATTGGTTTTAATAACTTCCCCTGTACATTCCTTGGCATTACTGTCTGTTATATCTCATTAATATTGCGTTAAAACACGGAAAAATGAGCCCTTAGGTATACACTTCTTTCCCTTATTTCATTGAACGAGGGTCTCGTACTGGCAGACTTGATGTGTTTAGGTTGTATAAGAGGGACAATTAATCAGCTGCCCGCTCATAGTAAGTTCACGTGCTACGTGACGCCAAACATGCGCATAAGAGTGTTTCTCACACTCGTTGTTTGGCTTATAGATGGCGCTGACTGTCACTCCTACTTCTAAATTCACAGTTAAACCCAAAAAAAGTGGATGGAGGGAGGGCCGCTGTGATAGCTCAGTGGTTAGAGCATCGAACGCGTAATTCGAAGGTCGTAGGCTCGATTCCTGCTCACAGTTGGTAATTTTTTCATCCACTTTTCTTTCTTCTTCTTTACATTCCATTGGTTTTAATAACTTCCCCTGTACATTCCTTGGCATTACTGTCTGTTATATCTCATTAATATTGTTTTAAAACACGGAAAAACGAGCCCTTAGGTATACACTTCTTTCCCTTATTATATATATATATATACATATATATATATATATATATATGTGTGTGTGTGTGTGTGCGTGTGTGTGTGTGTGTGTGTGTATACAGTGTTTCAAATATCTATCTATTTGTTACTTATAATTATTTCCAGCCATCGGCCCGTCAAGTTTGGTATAAATGTTCCTCAAAGCGATTTCGATTTCTCTCGGGATCTTCAGTGTACGCAGTACGCGTTAGCAAGAAATTCAATTTTGGCCGTTGGCATAAAGCATTTTCACTGACAGCCAAGAAGATACTGCGCTTATGGTACTCGACTCTTGGCCTGAATATCGCCGATTGCAATCAGGCCGCACCGTTCACATAATGATAAAAGGGAGATACTAGATTGTCTTGTATTTTGCAACGTCCGTACCTGTTGATGTATGTACATCACTGGATCAAAATTATCACGGCTATTAAAAATATTAAGAATATTAACAAAACATTTTCGTTGCAATTTTGTCGAAAGCGTATAGCGGAGTAGATGATGGGCATACATCCAGCAGTTCACGCAGACGAAATGGTGCAATTTACGTGCTTAGGTGCATTTATATCCCTTCAAAGTTCATGCACTGCAGAACTTCGTAGCAGAACTCATCAAGAACAACGAATATTTGTGCAGATAACTTAGACAGTAAATTTCTTCAAAAGCGCCATAGCATAAATTTTCAAGGGGCATGTTTTTGAAGGCCCAGTACATGTTCATATACTCCCACCATTCACTAGGGCAAAATGAATTATGTGAACTTACTCTGACGTCTGGTAACAGTGAGTTGGGTGCTTTTTAGAACATGTGTAAAAGTGGCAGCGTTCTCATACGATTGCATGTGTTTTTGTAATGTCTTCACGTTGCATTTAATGCTTCGGCGCTCTAATTTACCCGGGTTCAATCCTCGTGCTACGGAAAACGGCGCAATGATTATATTATTCAACTGTCCACCACCCAATATGGAAAAACAACTTGGAGGTTCTGCCGCACGTCGGTGCGAATCCTTGAGGGAGGCTTTGCACATCGGTGTCATCTCGCCTTCTGACGAAGTCGTACAACATTTCTTTCGAGGCGTACATTTCGCCACGTTGGGTATCTGCCAAAACCTGTGATTCGACGTAAAGTCGGTGTGAAATGACACTCAAACAGCAACGGGCGCCAATCCAGTTTGACAAAGTTGCGCATACGCGCGCCAATGAAAGAAGTGGCCGTGGCAGTATAAATGCTTGCCACTGTTCAAGTTTTATTTCTCGCTGATGGCAAGTGCGTATTATAGCGCTTCGTAACTGCGTGAAGTGAACGATGGAAGCGGCAATCTGTAGTGTCTGTGGAGTGAGGTGTCGCGTCACATTTGTTAACACCTCCATCGAAAATGCAGCCACTGCAGCCGGTATTCGATACCGTGTCCGGCGGGGTCATAGTTGCTCTATTCAGAACGCGATAAAGGAATCGAAGGTAAACATATTGGGATTGTGGAAACGTCGCAATTAGTGACCAGTAAGAGAGCGAGGGATTGTGGGATGCACCGTCTGCCACCGGCTGCCAGTTCGAGTAGGGTAGAAGATGGTGAACCGCTGCGCCATAAGCCTCAAATTATTCGGGATTCACGCGCGTGGTCACCCGTTTGTCTTCGTCCTGCTAAACCATGGCTCGCTGTTCAGCCATTGCATGCTCCAACTCGAGCGTAAAAGCCAAACGCATGTTTCGATTTCCATGGAACGAAGACAGAAAAATGAGGCGGGCTGCGGCTGTGAAGAAAGCCACAGAGACAGGTATACCCTTTGGGTACCGAACGTTGAAGCAAGAGTGTGCGAAGACCCTTTTATTACAGATACGTGTGTATTCTGCAATCATAAAAAGTTACGCATGAACTTGCTGAGACTAATATATCGAGAAAAAAATTGTCGCGCAGGTGCGCCTATCAAAGTTATTATGGAAACGTGCGAGCAAAATCTATCTGCTTATCTGCTACACGAGAAGAGCGCCGGCAATTGCACCCATATATGGGCCTCCCAACCTCGGCCAGGGGGCGCTGCACCGCGTGCGTTTCGCCACCTTTCTAGCAAAAGCCTGTCGCTCAATACCCCTTCCAACCTTCTGGCTCCACTCTCTCAGCACGTTCCTGCGCGCTCCATGCGCTGTCGCCCTCCATGTGCAGCGTCACCGGTGACTTGCTGCGAAGGTTTAAAAAGATTATAAAAGCATTTTCATGGTGTGAATTTTATTTGAGCTGGGAGCGATTCATTGAAAATCTTTGCAGGACCAAGCAAGTCAACCACGATGTCTATGAGCGAGTGCTATGTGATTGTCGATGGCAAACAGCTACCTTTCTATGACATTAAAAATGAAGGGACAGCCCGAATTTTGTAAATATGTTACGGGTAAAACGTGTATTTGCGGCCGCATTCGTGTTTTCTTGGAGCTGTCGGCAAACTACCACCACGCTTTCGCGTGCGTCTGTATTTAGCGTTCGGATTTCGATTGAGTGAATGCCAAGTTTGTCACGTGGCTTTCAATTTATTAGGAGGTCAGTGTGAAGAGACTGAACTTACGTCAGACCTGTTCAATTTTCGGCACTGTTTTATTGCGGTGTGTTCCGTTTCAGAAGAGTTTCACTTTGGCCGAAGTTTTTATTGGAAGTTAACAAGGTCGTATGGCATGTTCAATGACGCCTTTGATTTATAGCAGCTCCTTTAAAAGTAACATGATCCACAAAAAATGGTCTTTTTAATGTCCACTTCAAACAGCATGTTTCTCGCAGATAATGTTTAATTTCTGATATCTGCGCTTGATCACGCAGCTTTTTTACTGAATGAAATGTCGATTTGGTTGTTTTGACAGCTCCCTCGGTCGTCGTCATTTCACACAATACTCATCAAGGATCAAGCACGTTTTTAGTTACACCGAGATTGGCTCTTGATAACCGCATCAAATTTTGCGAAACCATCGAAAATTTCATGTCTACCTAATTAGTTCTTTTTTTAACTCGTTTTCATAGAGGCCACTGAATATCATTAGGAGCTCGAGCGCATGCAAAGACAAAATATTTTGCATGCCAAAACTATCATAGCATTAGGAAACACGCCGTGGTTTGAGACTCCAGATTGAGTCCGGCCCCCTGTTTGTTGTTTTTTTACGTGAACCTTAATATATTTAAAGAGTATACAAATGACAGAATGAGCACACACACCGAGCGTCACTTCTGTTTACATTGAGCATTAAACCGTCGTAATTTTGAAATATGCAATACCAACACGCCCTGTTTATTATTCTTGCACCAAAATCTGAGCGCACTGTTACTGCGTTTTGCTTCCGTGGAAATGCAGCTGGCGTATGTTGGAATTGAACTCATGATTTAGAGCACGCTAAAGAAACCCAGGTGCTCGAATTTTCTGGAGCCCTCTACTATGGCGTCCCTCATAATCATATGGTGGTTTTGGGACGTTAAACCCTACAAATCAATCAACTCTTGACTTCGATCGTATGGAATCAAAACACTTCTTCAGGCTAACGTATCGGTGGGTGTTGCTTGCAATACCTGTGCGTATAAACGCTCAGCACGAACCCACAGCGAAAATCTGCTTACACTGAGCGGTGAAGAAAAGTTTACAGCCATAATCTAAATAAAATACTGGCAGGGCTCACAGTACGCTATTTAAAGTGTATTAACCTTACAAGCTTCACCGCTTTCACAATAACGATGGTTGTCTCGAAAAGCAAGAGCCCAATCGCGAAATATACAGTGGTTTTCTATTTGCTGTAGTCTCAGTTTAGAGACACGCTTTCTTTTAATATGAGTCCGGCCATCGCGTTTCTTTCAGCTAATAAATAGTTTGCAGTACTGTGCACGAGAAACAAATTTCAAAGTAACGAAACCGCGGAGTTTCAGCGAACTGCCGTAATCCACTTTTGACGCCTTTGATTCTTACACTGCTCGCATTGGAAACGGTTGATTGATTGATTGATATGTGGGGTTTAACGTCCCAAAATCACTGTATGATTATGAGAGACGCTGTAGTGGAGGGCTCCGGAAGTTTAGACCACCTGGGGTTCTTTACCGTGCACCCAAATCTGAGCACACGGGCCTACAACATTTCCGCCCCCATCGTAAATGCACCCGCCGAAGCCGGGATTCGAACCCGCCCCTGCGGGTCAATACCCGAGTACCTTAGCCACTAGACCACCGTGGCGCATTAGAAACGGTAAAACTTGACAGCCAGTTTTCTGGCCTCTGTCATGTTTAAACAGTTGTAGCAGCTCACAATGCAGCATTATTGCGTGCTTGCTTTCCAGAAGGACTTTCGTCCTTCTGGAAAGCGCCCTTTCGGGCGCTCTTAATAACGTGCAAATGTGAGATAAGTGCTACAAACAACACGTTTTCTGTGCGCGCAATGGGAAAAGGCAGCATGCGCGTCCCATCCGAGCGACCGGAGCTTTGCCCTCTTTTCACTAGGACGGTAAACGGCGCTGCGCAAACTTGAGCCTGTGTTTCTTATAGGAGAAAAAACGCTAAAACTTCTCTCAAGATTAAGTTTACGCAAAGCGCTGGACAAGTCTGTTTGCGTTTATCTTGGTCAAACAGTGCGCCAGGACGGCACACAAATGAAGAAGGGCGTTAAACAAGCGCAGGTTTCGATTGTTCAGCGCCGTCTATGTGTCACTGTATTGTTTATGTGCCGCCGTGCCGCGCAGCTTGACCAAGACCGCTGTACCACTTGAACACCGTTTGATGGCTCCCACAGCATATCTGCCACCGTGGCAGTGAGAAGCGATAGACTGCGACGTGTCTTTCTCAGAGGTTCCGAAGCACACGCCTATTGCACATATTCACACACTTCCTAGAACTACAACATAAATACACATGTCCTGAGTTCTTCAAGAATGCTTCAAAGTCCAACAATTTGCCTCGTACGCAGCCGTCGGCTCATCCTCCTTGGAAGCCCGCGTCCTGCACTCTGATACAAGCATTTTCACCAGCGAAGTTTATGCCATAATTGCGGCCGTTAAACACATTCATTAAGTAAAACTACAGAAGGCCATATTATATACATAGTTTTTAGGTGCAATAAGAGCTCTGAAAACTCCTAAAATGCACAAAAACACCGTCTTTGTCTCGCTTTACTCACTTTCATGCACAGTCTACTCATACAAACAGCGTGTTCTAGTCTGCTGGGTGCCAGGGCATCATGAAATACAAGGCAACGTTTTGGTGGACCAGCTAGCTGGACCGCCGACAAATCCAGTACCAATATGTCGACACCAATTCCTGCAGCTGACTTGAAGCGTTTTATAGAACGAAAGCTCAGGGGTTATTGGCAGGATCACATGGGACACACACACAAGTAATAAACTGCATCTTATCAAGCCGCAACTTGGTCATTGGCCGCCACCAAAATAACGCCGCCCCACCGCGATGGTCTACTGGCTAAGGTACTCGGCTGCTGACCCGTAAGTCGCAAGATCGAATCCCGGCTGCGGCGGCTAGGCGGAAGTGTTCTAAGGCCCATGTGCTCATATTCAGGCGCGAGTTAAAGAACCCCAGGTTGCAGAAATTTCCAGAGCCTTCCACTACGGCGTCTCTGATATTCATACGGTGGTTATGAGACGTTAAACCCCACATATTTAATTGAAATCGCGCCACACAGAATTAGTACTTACAAGGTTAAAACAGGACCTACACACACAACACATTATCTTCTTTTGTCTGGTGGTGATCCGCTGTGTGTGACAGATGTGTAGAAGCACTCACTGTATTTCACATTTTAATCCACTGTAAACAATTAAACACGCGGAGAAAACAACACTTTCCATTACCTTACTGACGACAGATACCCTTTCATCCTGCAATGTACTTCGGTAGGGAACAACTTTTCACACACAAATCGTTGTTAGCGTTTTCGAAAGAAGTTAGTACCTTTCATATCATATACTCATGCGTCCCGTAGCACGATCTTTTCAGGAAGGTCTTTGCTGTTGTGGCTGCACTCAACAGAGCACTAGCCTCAAGTCCTTTGGATGCAAGAGTGCGAACGAACGACGCACATGACAAATGCCATATATGTCCACCACGTTGTCTTTATTATCCCAAACTCACGTGATTGACTCACACTACACCTTTTCACGACATGGTTATGATTTTATTCCTTCTATGTTTTTACCCACCTCACTTAGCACGAGAAATTTCGAGGCTCCTTATACAGCTGCTTATCGCACTTATTGTCCACATCCCTAGATCCACAAAATGGTGCTCCTTGACCATCGAATAACCCTTGCTCCACAAAAAAAGCATCATCCTCAGCGTCACAGTGGGAAATATATAGCTCTCTGTTGCGCACCTGGATACAAGTTCACTGCCATCTTGCATTACATATTGGCTGTTTTTGATTAGTATTTGCTTTATGATCAATGAAATAGTAAATAGGCGATGGGGCGTAGTGGGATACTTGCAAGGACAAATAGTGGGCAGTTTTCAAAGTTGTAACTGTAGGTGGTCACGTACATACAAGGCATGGTCACACTCACGCTTTAAGGAGCTTCGCCGCCGAAATGCCGTTGAACTCCCGTGGCACAGACCTTAAAGCAGGTGCTCCTACTTCCTTCGCTGGTCGTTGACACACCAGGCACGTCGACCGGTGATCGATGACAGGCTTACGCAAGTCGCCTGCGAAAATAGACCATGGCTCTGTTGCTTATCTATGATTGCCAGCCAGGGAAGCTGGCAGACCTCTGCGGTACTCTGCTCTCGTTGGGAGCATATACAGTCACTACGCAAAATGTCTATTGGCTAAAGTTGAGACATGCAGATGCCTGGAACTGCTCGCTCTGCATTATTTTTTTGGATTCGGGACAATACGTGTGTGCATATGTGATTCTGAAGTATCTTCATTATGTGCCAAAATTTTACTTGTCACTTTTCTACATCCTCACCTGTGTTGGTGAAACCAGAGCAGGTTATCACTTGATTTGGTTGCTATTGATTTAAAACTTGTAATCAGAGGCTAAGGAAAAAGAATTTATAACAATGACTTGAGGGATTCCTTCAGCCCGGTTTAGACAAAAACGACAGCTCAGGCGCGCGCCTTTCGTTAGAACTGTAAATATTTACACTTTAGGAAAAACGAGGAGTACAAACTTCATTTTGTGAACTCGGCAGCCTCGATGGAGCGGAAGTTACGCAATTATTTTAAACAAAACATGCAATTTTTATAGACTGCCAAAAGATACATCCACTGTTTCTTACCAGAAAGAAACAGCTTGGATTTGAAAACATCATTCTCACATCAGTATGACGCACCAGAGAAACACTCCATCATGACTCTAAAACTGCATTCATTAGAAGCATTTTAAGAATGTTGTTCGTTACCAAAGACCATTTTCAACAAAAAGTGAAAGCTGGAAAAGATCGCACAGGTCACATACGTTCACAGAGCAAATGTTTATTCGTTATTTGTTGCATACACTTTGTAAACACGGAAGTTTGTTCAAACCATTTATTGACACTAATATGTTTGAGAACGCGGAATATTACTTGTCTCTATTACTCCTATGTGTTATGACAATTCATTTGACTGAAACTATACTGAAACCAGCAAAAATAAATGTTAGGTGTCTGCAGTATATAGGTGATAATCACGGAGCAATATAAACACACAAATATGTCGTACTTTATGGTAGCTTCAGTATGATACAGGTTCTTTAATTAAGCAACTGCTCTCAAAAATCTTTTTTTTGCAATATAGCAGGAACGGAGTTTGTACTGCAGTGCCATTCGAAACAGAATAGTAGGAAAATTGAAACTTTAGTTATTCAAACTTGCTATTATTTGAGATGCCGAGTTACATGATCAATAAGCTTCTTCACAGGCTTGGTATTACATAGTAAGAATTTTATTACCCTCGGGACTACATAGCAGTTTCCATTCACCATATACGTTATAGAACCTTATGTTTACAAAATTGTATCAACGAGCTCATCCCGCTGCAGCTATTTTGAAAAGTACGCATAACGTAGAGTGCCCCACTGTCATGTCTATAATGATGGAGCATCGCGCGCAAAACAGCACGAGTGACATCTGCAGTCGCAAATAAGCCATATCTGAGCGTGCGCGGCGCCTGCCTTCCAATAAGGATCCTAGTTTGTCACCGCGGATGCAACAACCACTTTGGTCATTGAAAGCGCTCTGAACGATTTCGCGAAAAACAAGAAAGCAAGCAACAAAAGCGAAGCAAACCGTTCTCGCCCCCGTATTTGAAAACGCTCCTCGACTTGACTTCCACCCTGCACTTGACAGAGTTGAGCACTGCGCCACCACTCGGCTGAATATGGCGCTGCGCTACTCAAGAATTGCAGCAGATTGTCGCTGATATGCAGTGACTTGCCGTGCCTAGAAACGGCGCTCCCATCGGCTTTCTCAAGTGAAGGTGAAGCGTTGAGTGAAGGGACGTTATAGAATACGTGGGCAAGTGTGATGATATCACGAAGCGAGAATTAAATTTATAAAAATTTGCCCAAATATACATAATACACTCTAAATGTCGTCGAAAGATAATAGTCTTGAGTCTGGAGAGAGGGAACAAAACGTTTACTTGATGTTCTGCGCAAGAAAATCCGTGAATGATATTCTGCAGGCGCTGCGTTAGAGTGCCTCGAGCGTATGGTGGAGGTGAACGAGCGCATATAAACACGTTAGACACTCGTGCCATCTGGCAGTTATCTGCGAAAACGAAGGCATGCAGCCCACGCAGAAAGATGCGCGCTAATCTAGGAGGTGATAAGGTGTAGAACACGAAGTGACTAGCAGGTGCCACCACCGTGACGTCATAGCAAAGCGTCGGAAACAGCTTTTTTAACATCGCATTGCACTGTCAGCGCAGCACGATTAAACGCTACATCCCTTAGAGTTACTTGTGTTTGCCTCTTCTAGTATAAAGGCAGACGTAGAAAACATCGAAGCGTTGTGTTGGTGCCTCAGATATGCGCAATAATTGTTTTTTTTTCGCACAACTATGAACGTTAAACCTTGGGCAACAATGGTGGGCACTGCGATTGGGGTTTGCCGTTCGGTGCCGTTTGAGGTATTCTTAGGGCGGGCAAACAAACAAATGTACTGCCAGACAGACAGAAAGACAGACAGACAGACAGACAGACAGACAGACCAAAATTTTTACGTAGAAGGTCACCAAAAAAACTATCGTCTTTAAAAGCGCCTCTCCGGGCACATTCTGTGTTTTTTTTCTTTTCTCTCTGTACTACAATGTTGACTGCGCTTCGAAGGCGAAAGCAGTCATCGTGTCCGCCGAGATAAAGAAGGGTGAAAACCGCAACGCAGGAACATCACAGGTACCGCGCATGCCCAGATGTGGCGTATTTGCGACTGCAGATGTCGCTCATGTCGTTCCGCGAGCGACGCTCCGTCGTTATAGACAGGAGAGTTGAGTACTGCACATTAACAACATACTATACCGATGAGCCGCTATAAACAATGCGGTGTTTTCAGAATAATACTTGACAACACAACAAAAAGCATGCACTTTCACAATTTTTCGGCGTTTATTTTTAAATTGTTATTACCGCCACATGTGCTTAATTCATCCCACACTACATTTGCCTTGTGAAAGAGATAGGCATCTAATAAAAATGAAATAAACATGCTGGTATTGTGAGCGTCACAAATTTGACTTCCGAATAGATGTAGCCTATAATATTGTTACGTGGAAAATAACACTTGTCAGTCCGCAGCCACAACGCAGCTCACCGACAACGTCCACTTCTTCACTCTCAGTCTGAGGCACCTTACTTGGGTATGCCCCACTATGCTCTCTTTCAGTCAGACAAAATCACGTAACATGACCGCCGGCGGCAAAAGCGCCGACCCGGCGAGTTTACGGGGCCACAGCAAGAGCAGTGTAGTAAAGCTTGAGCCTTGATACGTGGACGATGTCCCTTGACAGCAGAGCGGAAGAAGTTGATGAATTATCAGAGACAATTTCATATGTAGTGTCGGTCACCCGTCTAAGCACGCGGTATGGGCCCATGAAACGAGAGAGAAGTTTTCCTGAAAGGCCTGCATATGTCGCGTAGGGGACCAAAGAAGAACGAGGGAGCCTATTGGAAAGTGTTCGTCGCGATGCCGCTCGTCGTAACGATGCTTCTGCGAGTCTTGGGACGCCATTATTCTGCTGCGGGCAAGCTGACGAGCGTGGTCAGCTCGGGTAATAGCGTCGCGTGCATATTCAGAAGTAGACTGCGCAGCGGCTGGCAGGAAGGTATCCAACGGCAATGTTGGTTCGCGTCCAAACAGAAGGTAAAATGGCGAGTACCCGGCAGTCTCATGCCGGGAGGAATTGTATGCGAACGTCACGTAGGGTAGTGCAAGGTCCCAATCACGATGGTCGGCCGAGACGTATTTCGATAGCATGTCTGTCAGGGTGCGGTTTAAATGTTCTGTAAGCCCGTTTGTGGGGGGGTGGTACGATGTCGTGAGCTTATGTTAGGTAGAGATGGAACGCAGGATATCGCGAACCACTTTCGAAAGGAACGTACGGCCTCGGTCTGTCAGCAGTTGACGAGGGGCTCCATGCACTAAAGTGAGATCGCGTAGTTGAAAATCAGCAACGTCTGTAGTGCAGCATGTTGGCATGGCTCGCGTAACTGCATAACGGGTCGCGTAATCCGTAGCCACCGCGACCCACTTGTTTCCGGAGGCGGATATTGGGAAGGGACCGAAAAGGTCCAAACCAACACAGAAGAATGGCTCCAATGGGATGTGGATGGGCTGAAGATATCCGGAAGATACTCCCGATGGCTTTTTGCGACGCTGGCAAATTTCACAAGCGTTGACATAGCGACGTATAGAGCATGAAAGGCCAGGCCAGTAGAAGCGGCGGCGCACACGGTCATATGTGCGAGAGACACCAAGGTGACCCGCGGTTGGCGCGTCTTGGAGCTCGCGTAGGACTGTGGACCGCAGGTGCTTTGGTGTGACCAGAAGTAGGTCGTGACCATTGGGCGATAAATTACGCCGATATAAGGTGTGGTACTTTAAGGTAAACATGCGAACAGAAGCGTCTTGCGGTGAAGATTCGAGCAGTTGTAATAGGCGGCAGATATCCGGATCGCGACGCTGCTCATCCCCGAGATGAAGCAGCTGGGAGATGGAAAGAATGCAGCCCACAGAATCAGTGCTCGTAGGATCGCAGTCGGCCACAGGGTAGCGTGACAGACAATCCACATCTTTGTGCAGTTTTTCTGATTTGTACACTACGGTGTTAGAATACTCCTGGAGGCGTAGTGCCAAGCGGGCGAGATGACCTGTGGGATCATTGAGGGAGGCGAGCCAGCAGAGAGCGTGGTGGTCGGTAAGAACTATAAATGGTCGGCCGTATAAGTAAGGACGAAATTTCGCGACTGCCCACACCAGCGCTAGGCATTCGCGCTCTGTGATGGAATAATTACGCTCCGAGGTGGACAGCAGCCTGCTGGCATAAGCTATCACGCGATGCTGCCCACGTTGTCGCTGAGCCAACACAGCGCCTATTCCGTAACCGCTGGCATCGGTGCGCACTTTGGTCGGTGCCATAGGGTCGAAGTGAGGCAGCACAGGAGAACAAGTGAGTAAAGTGGTCAGGTCGGAAAATGCTGCTGGTTGCGAGGGACCCCAAGTAAACGTCTCATCTGGTTTGAGTAAATCTGTTAGGGGCTGTGCAATTTCCGCGAAGTTCTTGATGAACCGCCGAAAATAGGAGCAGAGCCCCACAAGGCTGCGGACATCTTTGACGGTTTTTGGCACAGGAAAGTCCTTCACAGCTCGAACTTTTTCTGGGTCAGGCTGTACGCCGTAAGCGTCAACAATATGTCCAGGTATTGGAATGCGACGGCGACCAAACCGGCACTTGGATGAATTCAGCTGAAGGCCGGCGAGACGGAATACATCGAAAATTTTCGACAGTCTCTCAATGTGCGCTTCAAAAGTGGGAGCAAACACAATCACGTCATGCAGGTAACAAAGACACGTAGACCACTTGAATCATGGAGCAGGGAGTCGATCATTTGTTCAAAGGTGGCGGGGGCATTACATAAGCCGAAAGGCATGACTTTGAATTGGTAGAGGCCATCGGGTGTTACAAAAGCCGTCTTCTCTCGGTCCATGGGGTCCACGGCAATCTGCCAATAACCAGAAAGAAGATCAATGGAAGAAAAGTAGGCGGCACCATGGAGGCAATCAAGGGCGTCATCAATGCGGGGCAGAGGGTATGCGTCTTCCTTTCCGTAGTGTTAAGGTGGCGATAGTCCACACAAAATCGCCACGATCCGTCCTTCTTTTTAACTAATACCACCGGGGATGCCCAGAGACTGGAGGATGGTTCAATAATGTCCTTCGCTAGCATCTTGTTCACCTCCTTCTGAATCATGCTCCGCTCAAAAGCAGACACTCTGTAGGAACAGCGGTGAACAGAGTTGGCATCACCTGTGTGTATGCGATAATGGACAAAGGACGTCAGCCCAAGAGGTCGGTCACCAAAATCGAAAATATCCTGGTAGGTCTCGAGAAGATGTTGTAGGGCTTCAACTTGCGGAGGCGGAAGATCAGTGGCGATCATGTCTACAATTTGACGGCTGCCCGAATGTGTTGCGAGTGATGTGCGCTGCGGTGAAACAAGTGTGTCTAAGGCAAGCACTTCAATTTGTGAATCGAGCAACGGACACAGGTAAGCCACAGAAATTCCTTGTGGAAGCACATGATTCATGTAGCCGATATTGACAAGAGGTAGACAAGTTTTGTTATCTGTGATGCTGAGCACCGTATAGGGCACTGCAACATTGTGCGCAAGGAGTACGTTGGTGAGAGGCGTAGCGTAATAGTCACCGTCGGGAACAGCTGGTGAGCACAGCAAATCGACGTACGTCACAGTTTTGGAGGGCAGGCGAACAAAATTGCTGCATTGTAATCGGCATGTTGGTTGGTACGGGGCGGCACTGATTTGTGGCAGTTCAAGGCGGAGCACACCAGCGGAGTAATCAATCAGAGCAGAATTGGCGGCAAGAAAATCGAGGCTTAGTATGAGGTTGTGGGGACATGTTGCAAGCATGGTAAAAAGGACGACCACTTGATGACCGGCTACGGTAAGTTGAGCTGTGCACATACCGACGATAGGCACGCACTTTTGCACCATCTGCAACTTGGACGACACTGGTCAAGGGAAGCGTGATGACCTTCTTCATGCGACGACGAAAACGCGAACTCATAATACAGACATGAGCGCCCGTATCTATCAAAGCTTCAACAGGTGTGCCTTCAAAATATACTTTTAGGGTGTTCCGGTTCAAACGTAAGGGCAACAGAAGATTTTTGGGTAAGGTCGACAGGGCAGCTTCACCTCCAGAAGCTGCGCAGCCTAGTTTTCCGGGGCATGCGGTGGTTGAACGATGGCGAGGGAGAGCAGCGACGCGTATTTGAACGAGAAGGGCGGCTTTGAGGCGGTGGCGATGACGGGGCAGGGTGGCCGTAGTTCTCAGGGGCAGTAAATGCTGTAGACTCAGGGCGGGTCGGATAACGGTGGTTTGGTGGACGGAATGAGTTACTGTAAGCGGGGTACGAGCCAGAAGACATAGATGGCAATTGGCTGCTGCAGTAACAAGCGATGTGTCCTGCGCGACCACAGCGGAAGCAGATTGGCTTATCATCAGCTGTTCGCCATTCAGACGGGTTCTTGGTTCGAACAGAGTACGGACGGCGACGTCTCATGTCCACGGAAACTATCGAGGGACCAGTATTATCCAGTGTGGATGCAGTGGACAGGATACAGAGGTTAGCGAATTCCTGGCGGACAATAGCCTGGATCAAGGCGACAGCTGGCGTTGAGGCGTCGGGGAACGTCGGTTTGTTGGCAGCCGGCTAAGCGGCCTCGAGTTCACATCGGACGATGCGCGTCCCGTCTTCGGTTGTAGACGGATGACAAGGATTGGCTCTGCAAGACGACGTTGCCGCGGTGTTGGGTAGGTGCTGAAACTGCTGCAAAATGCGTCGACTCTTCGCCTGCTCGAGCCGGCGGCACTCTTTGATCACGGCGTCGATGGTCGTTACGTTGGTAAATACAAGCAGGCTGAACGCATAGTCGGCGATTCCTTTTAAAACGTGCGAAATCTTGTCGGCCTCAGTCATGTTGAGATCGGCCCTTTGACACAACGCTAAGACGTCTTGAATATAAGTCTAGTGGGGCTCAGTGGACGTCTCTGTACGTACAGCCAATTGCTTTCGGGCATCAAGCTGTTGACCGAACGGGTTGCCAAAAAGGTCGCGGAGCTGTTGTTTAAACATTTCCCAGCTTGTCATTTCGTGCTCGTGGGTCTCAAACCAGATGCGAGGGGTCTTGTCAAGATAGAAAATGACATTCGCAAGCATAACGGTTGGGTCGCAGCCATATTGCTTGCCGATGCGCTCGTACATGCTAAGCCACTTGTCCACATTCGCGTTGTCCTCTCCAGTAAAGGTACCGGGATCACGGGTTGCGTTAGGGCGACGTACCGGGTTGCTGTCGTTGCTGAGGTAGGTGGCGAAGCCGTATCCTCACCCGGAGCCATGGTAGCAGACTTGAGGAGGCGTCCACTGCGTAGCTCCGTTGTCAGAAGAGTACCCAGCACCTCCACCAAAATGTTACGTGGAAAATAACAGTTGTCAGTCCGCAGCCACAACGCAGCTCACCGACAACGTCCACTTCTTTACTCTCAGTCTGAGGCACCTAACTTAGGTATGCCCCACTATGCCCTCTTTCAGTCAAACAAAATCACGATACAATATTTATGAATAAATTAAAATGGAAAGGTAGTTGAGCTTCTCTGACCAAATAAAGCCGAGATATATGGACATAACGTGCTGTGTGTAGTGTACAAAGTAACGCAGAAAACTTTGACTGCTTTCGAAGAATGTTTCAGCAAGATAAACTTATCAGTTAGCGATCTGCTAATATTTTACCGCGATTTATTATGATTAGTGCCACGTTGTCTTCTTTTCTAAGCACTCTGGTGAGACCATTTCTGACGTACGTTCCGCGAGCTATCATTGGAAATACATACCCTGGTTTTATTCGCAATCCAATAGTTTAGTGGTCATCCATGCATTTTATGCTTTGTTGGGCACTTCATATCGAACAGCGGCACACCCAAAAACAATGCATATATAATATCTTATCGGTGATCACAATGTCAACGTTTTAGCATTTTCTGCTAGTAATTAATCAGGGAAGGAACAATCGGTGCTTCACTGTTTTTTCGTTGCAGTGTAATGAAAATACAAGACGTCACACATATATTATAGAAGCTTGCTGTTGCTGCGAAAGAGTAACCATACAAAAAACTTCCGAACTTCCTTGTTTAACGCCTTCTGGCACCAAAATACGCATGATTACACTTTGTTATCTACAGTTTCTCTTGCTCCTACGCACTTACAAAATACTTCTCCTTCACTTTCTTTCGCACATTCTTAGAACGTGGCATACTCTCACACCTCCCCGTTTACGTCTTCGTTGTCCTCATCATCTTTTTGAAAATTCTATCCACACTCTCTTTTCGTTCACATGCTCAAGATTGGTGGTTGTGGTAGTAATTAGATGAGGAAGAAGGCACCTGATTTCTGCAGCCTGGTGTGGAGCACGGCGCAGTGCCGGCTACACTATACAAGGCTCGGCTATCTGTTGCTCCCTTCCTCCTATTTCTCTTCCTTTCTGCGATTACGTCACTTTCCGTCACACTCCTTTCCTTTCACCACCTTCTTGCAAATCCACTCAAAGTCAATATTTAGGCTTTCCACTCCGTGGCACGGCTTGGCTTCGTGCTTCGTTCTCCCTGTTTTGACATGGCTTCTCCTTATTCAACCAGTTTATTCGGGACGGCAATGAAGTTTGGCCAAACTTGAAAAGCTGTGCTGTTAATAAACGGCTTATAGTAGTCGTGCTCTTCTATTTCATAAACTTCATCAAGTACATTTACAAGCGCAGCAGTGCTATCTATGGCAGCAAAGAAACAAACTAACAAGTGCGTCTTTTCACATGAATTGCAGTTCAGATCGGTTGGTCAACGTTGTAGCCAGAAAAGTCCATGCGCTCATCCGCTCACTTGCCAGAGGTCAGGAAGCTCGTGCGTATGTTCAGGTCGGAAACATCCTATGGTACCCTGTTGGAAGTAACACAATGTGAGTAATGCCACAGCGCATTGTGCACCTGGGCTTGGTAAGAAGCAATTTTTATTAATTTAATGCATCATTGTCTGTGACTGTGCCAGGTGGCCAGCTCTATACCTTCTGAAAAACAACACTCTGCCCCATCTCATTCTGGTAAAGTTGATTTACAGTGCCTGAATTATTTTCAGATAAAATAAATCTACAATAACGAATTATTTCAGTTGTTTTAGCTCACTAACCGTTTATCTAGCAGCCAACTTTACGCAGTTTACTGGCAGTTATACTATCTGTCGCTATAACTCGGGCGAATAAGTTGGCCACACAGAAAATGGCTGCTATGACAGTGATAATAATCGTATAACCAGAGAGTGAAACGTTTGGTAGGTAAAGAAGCTTCAGAAGTATGATGCTGCAACAAAAGGATGACACTCGCTTTGGGCAGAACTATATGGGGAATTCTTACCAGAAATACCAGTTGCTTTTGAAAGACAGAAAAGTTCGCTTCTGAGAAACGTCTCCTCTGTGTTCTTCTATAAGTGTCAAGAACTTACGTGGTGAGGCTCATGCGTAAGCAATCAGCAGAGGGTCTGTGGAAGCCATACGTAAAATTTATTTTTTCAGTGTTGGGTGTCGGCAACCAAGAGAGAAAGAGATGAAGCAGAGTAAAAGAAACGAAATGCTTCGATAAGTAGAGAATGTTTTTTCTAAAATAGCTTAGATATATTTATTCAGAATTCTAAGACAGTTGTGTTTCTGTTGATCTCACCAATAAAAACTGGGTCTCGTAGTAAATTACGCTAAGTCCTTAGAATAATATCAAAATGAATCATAACAAGATTTGCTTAGCCTTAGCATTTTTGTTTAGCTGAGCTGTCATTATAATAAACAGCATTCAGGAAAAAGCTATGGCATACCCTATTGCCAACAACACAGACATTTCGCTTTCCTTGAAAACAATTAGGTGGAATGACCAAATGAAATAGTAAGAAATTGGGGGAAATTTTTGGATAATTTCACCTCGTGAAACATGGTGCATCAGTACTAGCTGAAAATGAACATGGTCGAACCTGATATATTTGAATAAATGATATGCACAACATACCTGTTCGACCCCCGTGGTCAGAACTCACTTGTTTTAAATGTAAGATTTTTACAACAATGCATGCTTACACGTTGTTGCTAAATACATGTCTTTTTTATTGCTCCTCGTTATTGGTTATTGTTCACAGACTGCCTTGGAGTCGCATGTCATATGGACGCCCGCTACGTGACATATGACTGCAATTATTTTTATGACAAACACTTCTATTTTGCATATGCATCACTGAAAATGGTTAAAAACTTGTTGACTGAAATATATGTATTACGAGTGCTGAACACTCAAGTGCGCGGCCCTAAAGTTGCTGCATATGATGATGACGTCTCAAAACCACCATATGATTATGAGAAACGCCGTAGTTGTGGGCTCCGGGAATTTAGACCACCTGGGGTTCTTTAACCTGCACCCAAATCATAGCACATGGGCTTAAAGCACTTCCGCCTCCATCAAAAATGCAGCCGCCGCAGCCGGGATTCGATCCCGTGACCTGCGGTTCAGCAGCCGAGTACCTTAGCCTTCAGACCACCGCGGTGGGTCTGCTGCATAAGTTCGGGTCTTGCGGAGTTTCGTCGTACGAATTTCCGCCGAATGCTTAAAAAAGACAATTTTCGTGCTCACCACTGTGTGGTTTTTATCAAAACTGCTGCGAGCAATACCGATAATTTTGCTTGTGCCTTCGATACTTTTGTCCAATACAAAAGTAAGTATTTTTCACAATATTTCGTCAAAATAATATATAATTTTACTGCAGACGTCAACTTAACCTATATGAAATAGTTTAGATCCTAGTGACAGCATTCTTCTCACTGCTTAAAGACGGTAACACCACATATTCAGATGGAGCCAACCGTATCCACATGTATCCTCTGCACCACCAGCTCTCTCATGGCTTTAAGGTGCCCTAACTGACAAAAGAATAGAGGGATGAATTTTCGGTCTAACTTTACACGCGTCAAGCTCCCTTTGGCACGCAAGACCTTGCGCTGACCATCTCTAACGATGCCGTAACTATTCACTTAAGCCTTTGTAAAGGGTCAGCCCGCCGCGCGTGACAGAAGCCCAAGCGGCAGCCCTCGTTCCCGAAGTAAGACATTACGCCGAAACCGTATATTATGAAGTACTTTTAAATAGCTCGCCGTCATGTTTCTATTGGCTAAGGTGCTTTTAGTGTCCCAAGTCTCTAGACACAGCACGAAACAAGGAATGCTCATTTACACAAGTGATGGACACATCTTTAGGTGACTGTACACCGTAAAGCACCTTTTCGGAACCCGAGGTCAGTGGGGTAGTCAAAACTCCACCACCCAGTTTTCTCCCAAGGTTTACACATCGAAAAAAAAACATTTGCCTGTCCCCCCCCCCTTAAATAAATTTCTGCCTACGCTCTTGATATAAGCTCACAACACGCCCAGGGACGTGCAAGAACACCATCATCGAGAGAGTCAGCACTGAATCTCGCTTACATTTCAGCTAGGATTAGGTGAGCGTGTAAGTGTGGCTACCTGCAGAAAAATATATAAGTGACGCTACGTTAAAAAGAAGTGGTCCACTCTGCAGCACACGAAGTTCGCGGTCAACGGCGTCCCTAGCCAGTGAAGGCAATATTCTCTCTCATTATTCAGGAATGCGATGAGTGGCCACCGAAAATTGATGCAAAGAACATTATTGCAACATTAAGGACGGATGAAGCAATGATATACCCCGTAATCCAGCAAAGAAAAGGAAGCATGAGTCACGCTTCGCTGTGAAGCGAGGCGTGTTGCTGAAGTCAGCTGAGAAAACAAACGTTTTTTCATCAGTTTGATTTCCCGGCAAGTTGCGATGCCACCGTGAAGATAATGCCTATCTTGTGGTGGTGGTAACCACAGTGGTGGTCTCTTTTGTTTTGTTTTATTGATGAAAAATAGTCATGAAAAAAAGAAACTTGTTAGTGAGAACGCCTTAAAAGCGCAGAGCTCATTTTTGTGTGCGTTAGACAAGTAGAGCACAAGATCTACGTTCCCAAATAAAGCGTAATATTTCCTTCACATACTGCACATTTATGGCTTACAGATAAATGTCTTCAATGGAGGTATTTGCTAGGGTTCATTTTATCGAAACTGATTTATGACGTTCCTCGTTTAGATAAACACGGGCGCAGGAAGCCTATTCTTTTAGTGTGTTACAGAAATCGGTGCCTTCTGGGCTGCCACAACCACACATGTATAAAACTGCATTAATATTTTCACTCACTGCGATTTTTCTCGCATGGCGATGACAGGCACTCTGTTACCCACTCTGTCCCACAATACACACGTCTCTGCTTAAATAGTGCACCATCAGCACATGGCATGCGTATCACTTTTTTGGCGTCAAATCGTAGCTTACGCAAACTTATACTAGTCATATACATACTTCCGAGCCCATAGTCTATAGCAAGAGTCTCAAACATGCAGCCCCTGGCCCGCACATGGCTCTGTCCACCCCATTTTCCAAATTTTCGTAATAAGAATGTACATGAACTGCACAGACATAATTGCTCTAAAGCATCACTTTCGTGAAGAACCCCATGTGGTCACCATGTGATGAAGCGTAACCGTGGAAAATGACAGTATTTTAGAATTGGCGTTAAGACTTTGCTCATTTTGCAGCCCGAAACTAAGGTGTTCTCGGATAGAGTTCTTGTCACGTGTTTTCTACAAAAAGACTGGCACATAATATTCAGGAAATGTTTTTTTTTCTTTTCAATGGAAGTGTTTGCTTGCAATATGTACGAGCTCAGACAACCTGCGTACTCGTCCCCCTCCCACGCTTTTATACAATGCCTTCAGCTGGTCCTTCCAGAACTGAAATCTCTGACTGCGGCCAGGTGCCCGAGGTGAGTTTACGAAGCCTTGTCTGTAAAAAAAGAAATTTCAGTCGCGTAGCTGTAGCAAGCTGTGTATTGTCCCCCGAATATGGCGCAATCCTTACGGTCAAGCCCTCTCTAAGGTGCACAGTGAAGTCTTTCTACACTTTTAGCGTTTCTGTTCTCTTGATCAGCTCTTTATTTTGGGTACACTCTAAAAAAACGGAGCGAGAATGGAGAAACGGGCTCCGTTCCTCCTTCGGCGCAGCGACTTCCTCCCTTTCGGACGCTTTACCCGTCGCGCCCTCTCGCGGCAAGGACCAAAGGAGCAACGTTCCTCCTTCAGCGTTCAAGTTTCTCCTCAATCACGGGGGTCTTGCTCGCGCGCATGCGCACGCCAAGCCTATAGCCCGCCGCGGCCAGTCGCGAGCGATTGCTTTTACCTAAGATTGTTGTAAGCAATGCAGGAATGACGTTTTCTTTTGTTTTATTAGTATGGCGTAAAAGCCTCTCTTTTTTTTATCGTCAGGCACTCGCACGATGCTCCGCACACTTCCATGTGTGTCTCGTGTTGTTTCATACTACCAATTTGTCACGAATACAAGGAGCTCTGCTTCCCAAGCAGTCTTGCTTTATCGATTACCTTAGAGTGTAAAAAAAATAATGATTCTTTTCGGTGTCGACATACTTGGTAAGCCCACGTATTTTTAGTTTCGCACGGTACCAACAGAACTCATGAATTCAACGAGGCGCGTAAAAAAGCATCACACTTATTTTTTCAATAGTGTAGGAAACCTGATACCACTCTACAGTCCATGCGTGAAAGTACAATCATATACAATTGATAGAGTTATACGTGCCACTACCACCATATGGATGTTCTTTGCAGTTTACCCCCATTCGAATACGGCCGCCGTGGCCGGAAGTCGAACCTGCGTCCATCAGCATAGTCACACGACCCCCAATAAGGCTATGCTACCACGGCAGGTGAAAGCACAAAGGGAAACAGGCCGCGAAGTTTCACCGAGCGTTTATTCGGCAGACTAGATTACAACCATCAGAAACTTTTTAGGCATCATCATAACTAAACTTTTGTGAAAAGGGAACCAATGACTTCTGTAGGTTAAACCAAATTCTCAATCGCATTCGTTTCGAATTGCCCATGCCAGCACTGAGAAGAAGGAAGGAATTATGCACGCGAGCAGTATGTCTTTATCGCGCCTGATTCTCCTTTGTCGTGAGAAACTCAACACAAAATGCACTTCTAGTAGCAGCTGTGCACAGCAAGTAAGTACTAACGCTCACTCACCTTTGTGAAAAGAGTATTCCGAATCCAGAGTAATAACCACCACAGCCACAGCGCTAACAACATAATTGTGCCACGCACTATGATTGCAAGTTGACACGCGAGGCGAATCGCGAGAGGCATCTGAAGCAGAAAAGTATGCAGGAACAACATTCTATAAAGTTATAGTAAACTTGCGCACTGCAGCGATAGTTCCTCCACTCAAGTATGAGAGCTGCCGCGGCGCCAACAGCCACTGTCATGGCTCACGAAAAAATACCGTCGGATGCGAGGTCATCGCTTATTTATCTCGCAAGACCCGCGTTGTAACGTACGTATACACTGCTAGGACGGTCGTTACCGCATCAAAAACATTGTCATTGAAGGGCTAGGGGTGTATTATATCCATGGCTAACGGTCACACTTGTGGTACGCACGTAAAAAGAACATAAGCAAACGTTAAGACGAAACAACTAAACGAGGTCGACGTGACCACAGAACACCTACCACGACGGAGACAAAGTTTGGTCTGCATGCTGCGCCCTCTCCAAGTAACAAGAAGAAAAAAAAACATGACCTCCGAAATGGCTAACGCGTGGCAAGTGTTTGCACTCTCAGAGGCTTCAAGAAAAAAAAAGTAACTGTGGCAGTGGTCGACAGATGGCGCAGCGTTCGAAAGGCCGTGGGCATTCTAAGCACGGCTTGGGGCATCCGCCTTCGTGAAAACCTGATAAGCTCTAGTAATTATTCCGTTCATTATTGTGCAACCATTTATTAACTACGGTTTGCCTAAGCATCAGATACAATATATTTACGTGTGCGCATGTTGTGGTATTGATAAAAAACGTAAAAAAAAGTGTAAGAAAACCTACTTGTAACCTGTGCCACTCAGGTCAGTTGAAATTCATCGCTATATAACCTGGCGCGCTTTCATAGTAGAGTGTGAGTAAACACGTCGAGGTCACTCTGCGTTCGGCTTCGGTGGGAGACGGACGTGTGATGGCTCGCTCCGTGCGAGGTGCTTCGGCGGCCGCTGCTGGCCGCGGTGTTAGGTTCCCTTCTGCACCATCGGATTACCGGTTTTGTTGCCTACATTGCCGTCGGGTGACAGTATGGAAGAGTGTGTGTTTCTGCACGGGGATTTGGAAAAAAAGACCATACCGGTTGGAAGACTTTCGGGCCCCGTTGGAAGAAGTGGGACTCATCAAGTCGATCATTGGCATTGGAGCCCTCCAGATGAATCACATCTGGCTGGCGAAGATGCGAAGCAAGGTTGACAAAGAAGCATTACTCAAAACAGGTGGACTCCGGGTCAAGGGTGGCTTCTGTGCTATCATCGACCCTATCCAACATGATGTAACCGTGAAAATCCACTGGGTTGACTTTGCGGTCTCGAATGAGAGCATTCGACAAGTGTTAGGGTGAGTTTGGTGAAGTTCTGGAGGTTTCCAACGACAACTGGACCGTCACGGGCTTTGAACACGCGATATAGACGACGAGGGTGGTGCGACTGAAACTGAAGGAAGGCGTGGTGCTAGAAGACTTGCCGCACCTTTTTAAGATTTGAGGGGGCACCGTCCTTCTTGTGGCCCCGGGTCGGGCGCTTTGCCTAAGGTGTCACATGCAAGGACATATACGACGAGACTGCCAGATTCGCCGCTGTGGTGTATGCCGAGCGTTTGGTCATGAAAGTCAAGATTGCGTCAGGAGTTATGCCAGAGTTACGAAGACCGTGCTGCCAACAGACGACGCCCAAGATAATCTAATGGACGCCGAAGAGGCTGAGAAGTTGGCCCCTGGCAGCAACGCCGTGGGACCCGACGCCGCGGTTTAGGCAACTGGAGAAGAGACAGCCGACGCGACAACGCAAGATGGCAAAGACTCAACGGAAGAATCCGAGGAGTTGGCCGCAACAGGCGGCCAGCAGGACATTCAAGATTCGATGGAGGAAGATGTGGGTACCAGTGGTGAGATCGCTACGCCAGAAGCCGGCACAAAGTCTCCGGAAGCGACCACGGGACGCGGCAAGCGTTACCGAGATGAGAGCACGGAACGCAACCTGAAACGCCCGGAGCGTCTGTGGCATCGCGTCACGGGCGCTAAGAGTAAAAAATATGCCCTCGAAACCCGGTCGGCGTCATCGTCGCCGGTTCGGGGAGACAATCTAGACGCGTAAGACCCCGGTTTTCCCACTGCACGGTAGACGAGACACGGTAAGCGCAGCATTGTAGTTTTCATCTTTGTCATCAACATGGCTAGCATGACTGCGCCTTAACGCATTGGTACGCTGAATGTACGTGGTCTAGGAACGCGTCGCAAACAGTACCAGTTGAAACGGTTGATGCAAGAAAAAGACCTTGACTTGCTCGCGGTCCAGGAGACTAAAGTTAGTACTGAGGACGCGACTGATAGCTTGGTAGCAGAATTTTCATTGCGGTACAATGCGTGTGTGAGCTATGCAGTGGGAGCATCAGCCGGATGTATTATTTTTGTCAAGAACTCTCTTGGTATTGTAGTGGAAGAGGTCAAAAGTTGCCTACATGGGCGTTTTGTTTTGTGTGACTTTTTCTACGGGATCACTAAATTTAGAGTTATCTGTGTATACGCACCTACAAATTCGAGAAACAGATGTTTGTTTTTTCGGGAAATGCAAGCGTACTTTGAATGTCAGAAATGTGTGGTTCTGTTGGGTGACTTCAGTTGTGTTTTGACCCAAGAAAATTGCACGTATACTGCTAAATTAGGTGATGAAAGCGTTGGGTTGCTTAGAGACAGCCTTAATAAGTACTTTTTACATGACGTAGCTCTGTTTGCGATGGGTGGCAGTCGCCAGCACTTTACACATTTTCAAGGTTCGAGTCACGCACGACTAGATCGAGCATATGTTTGTTCTGAGATAGTACTTTTATGTCAGAACTATGACGTTTATGCTGTTTCCTTCAGTGATCTTTGCTTAGTTTTGTTTGAGATAGGTAGAAAGTGCAAAAAGAAGGTTGTATGGGAAACATGGAAACTGAATACTAAGATAATTACGCACGAAGAGTTTGTAGATAAGACAAAGAAGGCAATCGAGAATTTTTTCAAAAATGCAGAATGGAGTGCCACGTAAAGATGGGAATTATTTAGGCAAAAGATAAAAATGAATGCAATAGAGTGTGGTTGCTGCATGCAGTACCAATCTCGAAAACAGGAACGTGAGCTACGGGCGGAGCTAAATGATTTGGTGAATATTGAAGCAGAAAACCCGGGCTTATTCACACATCAACTGCAGGTTGTCAAAAACAAAATTGAATGTCTTGAAGAAGATAAATATAAAGGCGCAATTATACGAGCAAGAGCTGAGAGATACCTCGTAGGTGAAGCCCCGACAAAGCGAGCCTTGTCAGATGAAAAGGCATATGCTCGAGCTCACGACATACTAGAGGTAGAATGGAATGGTAAAATATTGAAAGAACATAAAGATATTATGAAAGCTTTTGAAAACTATTATCAGGACTTGTTTGCTTATCGCGAACCAAAGGAGCCGGGTTTTGTAGATGAGTTCTTGATAGAAATGCCGACACTTAATGCTGAGGACACAAATTTATTGGAAATGTCTATTAGTATAGGGGAAATTGAGAAGGCTTTCGATGATCTCGGCATGGGCAAATCACCTGGTCCAGATGGCATTAATGCCGCCTTTTACAAGGCGTTCAAGGAGGATATGGCCACCGCATTGCATGAGGTTTTTTCAGAGTCTTTAGATCGCGGAGCTTTGCCTCCATCGTTTAATCGAGCGCACACCGTGCTGATTCCTAAAGGGAAAGAGCAACATGTTTTACGCAAAGTGACAGGATACAGGCCAATCACGCTAACAAACGTAGATTATAAGGTGTTTATGAAAGTTCTGGCTAGGAGGTTGCAAGGAATTATATACAAGTTGGTCTGGTCACATCAGACTTGCGGCATCAAGCGTAGGAGCATATTCACGAATATTCATGTTGCCAGGAGCATTTTCGAGTATTGTGACGCTGCGCTTCTAAAAGTAGCTATGTTGCAAACTGATCTAGCCAAGGCTTTCGACATGGTTCCACACAATATACTCTTCATGCTAGCTGAGTACGTTGGTCTTGGTACGATCATATGTAAAGGTATGAAATTGGCATATAAAAATTCAACCACAAATTTATTGTAAATAGAGATTTCTCACAGCGCATACAAGTACTTTCCTCCGTGCGCCAGGGGTGTCCTTTAAGTCCTTTGCTCTTCGCTCTATTTTTGGAACCATTGTGTCAGAAAGTGATTCACCATGCAGGGATTAATGGTTTCAGGTTGCAGTCATGTGAAGTGCGTGTTTTGGCATACGCCGACGATATTGCCTTTTTTGCAGTTGATAGAGAGAGTGTCACTTCGTTATTAAAAATCACTCAAAGGTTTTGTGACACGAGTGGAAGTTTAATGAACAAAGAAAAAAGCATTGGTTTATGGCATGGTAATTGGGACCTTACGCCCAGTTCTTTTGGAAATATTCAGTGCCTCACGACGCCTAGTCGTTACCTTGGGGTACCATTGGACAGGTATCAAGACAGTGAAGCATTTTGGCTTGAAAAGGCTGAAGAACTGCGCGCGACCGCCGAAGGATGGGGCGGTCGTGGCTTATCAATTTTCTCTCGGTCAGCTGTATGCAACGTATTTCTGGCTGCTAAAATTATGTACCTTTTGCAAGTACTTAGTTGTAAGCGTAAAACCATTCACAAAGTCCACAGAATATTCGCCACGTTCATCTGGAGCTCTACGTGGGAGAGAACATCTAGAACGAACTTGTTTCGGCGAGTTAAGCAAGGAGGGCTGTCCCTGTGCCATCTGTTTCTTAACCAAGTAATATCACGTTTACTGCTCATTAGAGACCAGAGAGACTCTTTTTTACGTTCTTTATTTCAAACAACGCTGTTACACCACATGCCTGACTTCTTTGTATCTTCAGACAGGCGAAAACGGCACACCTTGTCACCGTTCTTGCGCGAAGTTGTGTTCTCATACCGTTTCTTAAGGGCGAGGTTTTCGATATATTACCTAACTAATGTGAAAAGAAAGCGCCTTATGAAAGACTTAATACAGAATGTTTTTCCTGTGCCCCTGTACCGCTCAAGGTATGAAAAATTATATGGTCATGACGTACTAAAGCGAGTGAAAAACATGTGTATACCACCCAATGTGAAAACCTTCTTTTTTAAAATTCATACGGGAACCTTGCCAGTAAAAACGTGGCTTGAAGAGAGAGGGATGTATGTACCATGGGGAAGCAGCTGTCTCCTTTGTAACAAACCTGAGACCATTGAACATGTGTTTATTGATTGTAAGAACGCTATTTTCTTTTGGGACATTTTACAGAGAACTTTAAAAAAAGATTTACCTCTTACTTCATATGAAATTCGTTTTTTGCCTTGTGATAGTTCTGTGCAAAATTTGGATGTTATATTTGTACTTGGTCTTCATTCGGTTTGGCATAGTACGCTATCGTACAGACACTGTGATGTGAGAGTTCTATCCGTTGATGAGTGTTTCGTGGAAGCTGTTATAAAAGTGCGAGATGTGTTTAAGACTACCGACTGTAATGAAGATGTAATATCTTTGTTTGACGCGTTGTCACGCATGAAACACGTGTAATAGTGATTGTCTTATTAGCTTGACCTGTAGTCAAGAAGGTAATAAAGAAAAAAAAGTAAACACGTCGAGGTGTGAGCCGTTGGTTTGAATGGTTGATTGTGCTCTTGTTGCGTACTTGTTAGCGTATACGCTAGTGTACTTGTTGCGTACTATTAGTGTACTATGTGACCATGTGTGTATGTGTAGCTATATGGATTGCATCAGCTCATATTAGGCTTTCGGTGTCCGTAAGTGGTCTTGAATGGGTTGATGCGTAAACAATCCGCAAGGAAGCCGTGATAGTGGGTAATAACAACAAACGCCGCGGCAGTCAACTTTTTTTATTTTGTTCAATCTCTCCAGATGGCGCCACCTACCACCACCTACTTCATTGCTATGACGCTCTCACACCTCCAGTCATTTATATATCGTTGAACATCTATCTATCAAAGCTGCACTACGGATTCGGAATAGTTTCGCTGCGATCGAGGGTACGGTTTGGAGGCACATCTCGTGACCTGCGGACCCGTAAGCGCATGGATAACGTCACTGCACTATGTGAATCTGCGAGAAATAAATACAGCAAGCCTAGCATGCACTCTTCAGGTGAGGGCTCTGCAGAAACCGTGTCTTTCGGAGTGAACGTGGCTTCGCTGACCGAACGAAACGTACTTGCTCCATCGTTCTCTTTCGCGATGTGTTCACTGCCACAGGTTCGTCTGCTTGTTTTTATAATCATTTCGTTTAATATCAAGCTCAGCGGGACCGTTTTTTGTAACTTTCAGTGCCGTGTACTCCTTACCAGTCGAGAATCATCGCATTTGCTAAGCCTACTCGCTTCGCCGGGGGGCAGCCATGTTGATTTTCATAAGGAGGAACGTGTTTCTGCGTGGATGAGGGAGCAACGTTTCTCTATTTGAAGACGAACATTGGGGACATCGCCGTTCCTCCCTAAATGGAGAGTACGTCACTCCATTTTTTTAAGAGTGTGTACTCAAAATAAAGGGCAACAGGGTTTGGTGATTATGGGTATCTTGTCATAGCATAAGTATTGTGAAACACCCGTCATGTACGACGAGAAGCCTTTAATCCAGGCATGTGTGGCAGATACTCGCATACCAATGGCCGTGGTATTCTGCTAGACACAAGTGTTAGACGGCTTTTATCTACCGAAAAACGGCGAGAACATACACTTGTAACCTAAATGCGAGAGCGTTGAGAAAAACGGACGTCGGCCACGTTGACACGACTAATCCAAAGAATTATGCTATGGTCCTTGCGTGAATCGATCCCTTAGCAGTCTCCGTGACAGCCGAGTGTTCTAACACAGCCTGCCAGGTCTCAGAAATTCTTTGCAAAAAAAAAACTTTATAGAGGCGTTATGCTCCTAAAATATAAATGTGGTTGCAGTGCTGCCCATATAATTTTATAAACATTACACTTGTACTGCAATGACACAGGTGATACGTATAGTTAGCTTCTGTTGCAGTTAACCGCAATCTACTGAAGTTTGTCTACGTCGCACTATCTAGAACCACCTTTCTAGCAAGCACAAGCGCTACCTTTTAGCTTGCCACGTGAGGCACTGGTATTGCTACGCAACTCTAAATAACTGGTAATATAGAAAACTTGAAACTGTTCTGCATACAAGTATGTATGCGTAACATTTTTCTTATGTTTAGCGTCAGTTCCTAATGTTTCGCTTAACGGATAAAAAAAAACAACGCCACAGTCTCGTTCCCTCCGTATGTTTGACATGATATCAATTTTCAGGGTCCATGGAATCTTCCTAATTTTGCTCACTGAGTGCTAGTGAACTCTACATGGTTTAGAAAATTTCTCTCAACACTCGTGCATCACGTGATTTTGTGCAGTTATGACACAGAGAACTTCCTAGCTTGAAAGTGTTGGAGTCTGTGGCGAGGAAGACAGCTCAGGCAGTCTACGCCTGCTGGTGTTAGGAGAAAAGATTTCTCAGAGTACCACATATTTTTCCCTGAGGACAGCGCAAGATGTTTATTGACACACGTCACATAACCCCTTATGGCCATAAGCCTGCAAAAATTTCGGATGTGCGCGCGTTGCATGCAGGGCGAATGCGAACATTAGTAGCATTTCAGTGTCATACAGACGCCAGAAATATGCATCGCCATGCTTGCGTACTACGCCTTTGAGTGTTACGACAAAACGTTATTGTTTGAGATAATAGATTCCTTACTAGCAGATCAATCCCGCAGGTGCTGCATAATTATCTGCCTCTTAGTGACACAGAAACATGGCTGATATATTTAACATAAAAATACTGGTAGTACTTTTCGCGTCCTTAACGGGTACAACTTCAAAAATAAAGATGTTTTGCTTGGTTGCATCGGTTTGGCCATGCTGACTATATTCTCAAAGCATCGTTGTCCCTACAGTGGCGCACACAAGAAATGCTGCTCATGTCTTCGTGCAGAAACAAGTTTTCCTTGTGAAGCTCGCTTTCAGAAGGGCTGAAGAAGTTGAGCTATCACACACCGCTGAATTTAGCAAGGCACTGTTCATCTCAACACTATTCAAAAAACTTTGATTCTTTGTCAAATAAAAGTTCCTTGCAAGTATACAAGCATAAGCTTTGTTTAAATAGTAAGTACTTATTAGCAGACCTTTCCGGCAGTTGTGATCTGATTATCTGCCATTTTGCGCTACTGTCACATGACTTATGTATTCACCATGACATACTGGTGATAGCCATATTAATATCTGTCGTTGTTAAACTAACTAATCATTGAGTGAACAAATTGCTATGCCGCAGTGCACCCAGTGGAACCAAATCGTACAGAGTAGTCATTGAACAACCGTCACGTGGTAAAAAAGTTGCATATGTTCTCACAAATAACCATTACCTTTAAGTTAGTTGGCATAATTTCATTTATCAAATAAAAATCTCCGACCACTCATTCCATACAGATGAATAACAAGTGAGCCTGAAACATGTGGCCCCAGGCGGTCGCAAACGTAGTACCCGAAGCCACTCCAGAAACACCCCCGAAAGTGGCCACCGGCCCCCGCGATCGTGTTTGCATTATTGTATTGTTGACGCTGCTATGTTAATAATGACCCACTCACGCAGCCGTCACACTCTCTATCACGTAACCACCACGGCAGCACTTTTCGTCAGGGGGGAGAGGATTTATTAGTCATTATCGTCTCGAAAATGGGGTGACGACAACGTAGAGCGGTGCTCTACGTTCCTGTAGCCGGCGCAATGATGGAGCCCCACCCCAACAAGACGGATCAATCGGATGTTTTCACTGAGTGCTACACCTGCCAGTGTTTGATACTCACACGTTTCATCGTCACCGAGTTTTGTGGGGTCGTCGCTTTGAAGGCTTACGAAATCACAACAGCAGCGTGAAGCAGCGCAACATCGCGAAATATAATAGGGAGCTCTAAAATACCGCACCGCGAGCCCTTGCGGTGTGGTCACTGCGACTGCGCATGCGTCTTAACGCGAGTTGTCGTTCTCGTTCGTGAACCGCACGCAAAAAATCCGAAATTGCGTGTAGTCATGGCGGTCCGCAAGTGGCCCGCAAGCGCTGGTTTTGAGGCTACGGTGTCGCTGCGATCGTGCGTTGCGGATTGCAGTAGGGCAAACGGTATTCTAAAACTCACAAGGCGCCCGCTACGCCCGCAACGCCCGCAGTGCTTGCAAACGGTATTCTAAAACCGATGTGTGGTTGTCATGGCAAAGGGACTCGACGAAAATTATTGCCAATTGAGTTTGGTGCGTTACATTGATATCCACGTCATGTTTGTGGTGTACTGGTCTACTGCTAAATATTTCATTATTTGTTACCGAAAGCATTACCCAAACATATTCACCTTTTTGCCACAAAATGCTCATTTCGTTTCTCTAGGTTTTGATGACCACGGGATCAATCAGTCCACACTGCCGTAAAGTGTGCTACTTTTGAAGTTACTTTCACTGCCTTCTATTTGCACACTGGACCATCCCACCTGCGGTGCGTGTTTTGTCGTAACGGTCATGCGACAAAGCTTGCGACAACTCTGGTAATGGTGCCTGTTTCTCCGGCTTAGGTTGCCGATTGCATTCGGTGCGGGGGGCTGCCGGAACCTAGGTGCACAGTTGCTGCTTCCAATTGAACACCCGTGCCGGTGCCCGTGCAATAAAATTTATTTCTCCTCCAACAAGTACTTTGCAAACATGCTTCCTCTTTCCCTCTTATTGTGTTTCCGTTGATCTCAGGACAGATAGAAGTTTACCGTCCTCTTTTCTTCTTTCCTTCCTTCCAAGCTTAAGCTCAACATAAGCTTGCTATAGGCAATAAACGACCCAATTTTTCTAGCAACAAGCTGTCTGCGCATGCTTGCCGTTGCTGTGACGCTGGCTATGTGATAGTAGCAACGAGTTGAGTTTTTTCAACCACTGTACAAGAGGAACGGCGAATGTTTGGCCGTCAGAATACTTCAGTACGACCACGATGGCCTGCCTGCAGTTGCCGGATTGCGACGGAACTAAAGATAAGCGGAAGCCTTACCTCGTAAAAGCAGAAGTGCACTTCGAGTCGAACAGCTAAACAGAGCCATCTAAAAATGTAGCCCTACTTGCTTCGATGTTGTCTAGCTAAACCCTCGAGGTGCTAGCTGACATGCAGGGTAGCCCCGCGCACATCAAAATAACTGACCTATAAGTAAGTCGGTCACATTTTCAATGAATGCTATGATGCTAAGAAGTGCAAGATAACGAAAAGCTACAGTTTACATGAGAAGCTCTAGTGGCGGTCCCCTGTTTGCGATGCTTTTCAAACACGTCAAGCATATTACGCAGACAGGTGAGCAAGTATTTACTTCCATTTTTAGCTGTACACCACTCCCCGTAAAGTAATGCCATATAGGCGGCTCTAAACTGCTTTTCTTTGTTGAAAGTAAGCAGCCTATATGTGTCGCTTGACTATCGTCGTCTTCAGTTTTAGCTTCTTCGAGAGTCAAAGCTTTGCATTGCAACACGCGTGGTGCGACGCGGCCCTTTTTGCGGGCGATGTCCCAGATTTTTGTGAGGTGGCCACAGTGTCCTCAGGTATAGCGCCACTCACTGATCCGACGACAGCTGCTGTTGTCGTGTTATGCCGGACCGCTTCCAGACATTGGACAATTCAATTTCTGTGTGCGATGGGATACTGCATTAGTAAACTGCCCTCTTACTGTACTTCACTGCTCGTGACCCATTCTGTGTGGCCGTGACAAGGTTTCCTTGCTTCGCTGATCAGGGGTTCCAGTTTTGATACCATCGGCACACTAGTCGCCACGCTCAACGCAATAGTTCACAGAAGCAGTTAACATCATAAGCGACTATATAGCGACGTGTTCTCCTATAATCTCAATCTGATCAGGCGGGCTCTTACCACTTTCGAGCTGAAGGATGGACTCGTGCTCAAAATTTTGTAAGACGAGATTCATACTTCACGGTGAAATAGGTAGGATGTAGCAAGAATCGGAATGAATGGTAGCTATATGCGTAGATTCGCCAGTTCATCACTCAGATTGGGCCACCTCTGTCATGCTGGTAGTTAACAAAGGCGTAACAATAAGAATTTCTGGCCACTTTGAAGCAAGCCTGTGCTGTTGAGCAGTATGCTCTTCCAGTTATTAAAAACACGTTTGTGTCTTTAAACGGAGGAGAGTATTCTACCATTCTTGATTTGCGAGAGGTACATAACGAAGTTACCCTGATTGAAGCCTCTAGGTAGCTTTGCTTAATTAACACTCAAAGAGGCATGTTTTGTTTTATTAGGCTGCCTCTCGGAATATTTTGTGCTCCGGCTGTTTTCCGAAACAAAAATCCAGGCCTTGGCGGAAGACGCAGCACTGTCACAGCTGAAGCTGGACGAGCGGCCTTTCAGAGCCTTTTCATTATACTCATTGGGTAACTCCTGCAAGCAAACTTTCTTGATACCCACTAGGGCATTAATAATAGACTTTTGTGTAGTAGGCCGTCATTCACTAGGCTGTTTGTCATTATTCTTCTGAGAAGCATAGTATCCGCTAAACACTTGCTAGGAATTTGGTACCAATTGTCCATGCAGTGGCTGACGACGATGAGGAATAGTGGCTGCAGTGGAGATGCACCACAGTTATTAGGTTAGAAAAAACAATATTTTTAATGGGTTGAAGCATTGGACAGCCCACTCGTTACGCTACTCACATTTTGCGATGAGTGGTTGTTCTATCACTGTTTTAAAACGCTTTCAAGTCGTATTAACGCGATTGGTATCCCGACATCAAGCCTGCTTAAGGCATGTTTGCCAGCAAGTCACAAGCACCAGCGTAGATCGCTGGCAGAATACTGGGCTGGCACCCAGTAGATCCGGGCTCGAGCCCTTCTGTGATTCGGTGCTAGCTTTGCCAACAAGTTACAAGCACCGGCATCGCTCATAGGTAGAATACTGGGCTGGCACCCAGAAGACCTGGGTTTCAAGTCCCACTGTGTCATTATTGCTAGGTTTTTTGGCGTGAAGCTCCTTAAGGCGTGGGTCTGTCCATTCTCCGCCATTGTCGTACGTAGCTACCCGGATGGGAAATTGTGGTACGTAAAGTGTTCACTAGATGGACGCATGGATGAACGGTAGCGCGGAGTGGGTATGTCCCACAGGGGATGCGAGATGGCGGTACTTGGAGTGTTCAATGAATAAACGCATTAATGGTCGAGTGGATGGACGGGAGCAAGAATGGAGATATGGACGGGCTGACGGACGCTTCGCCCCACTCATCATCATTCGATTTTCGCGCGATGTGGTTACTGACACCGGTGGTGGTGACGGCGATGGACAACTACGCGTGATTTGAATTGTGATGCCGCAACAGCTTTCGCTGTAAAAATGGAACCATTTTTGTCATGTGTCTTAGGCGTCCAAGCGTGCGTACATGATGTGCTGGCTTCGGAGACTCGTGGCGACAGTAGTGCTTGCCTGAAGAATGTGCTAGAACGTTTCCGTGAACAGGGAGTTGAGCTGATAAACGAGGAGTGCCGCTTTAGCCAGTCGTGTGTCGTAAGTCTCTTCCATCGTATACGGAGTGAGTGTAACGCAGGGTCTTGTAGCTGATTTGTTTCTCCTGTGCTTAGCCTCGGAGATTTCTACTAATAAGGACAAATTTATTTGTTCCACAAAGAACACCTAAATATTTACTGCATAACTAAAGCAAAAACTCAACACAAACTACAAAAATGAGTATCTGGCGAAAAGCTGGCTTTAGAAGGAAAACAAACATCTCTAGTACCGGAAATCTCGGCTGAATATCACAACTACATGATACAGTTCTCATGTTGTGATTCGGCGGAGCAGGGAAGACAGCAAGTTCGATTTACCAAAACGTTGCTGCTGGAATGGTGGCGATGGCGTGTACCGATGCTCGCTGGCGGCGACGAAGGAACGGGGCTCGCTCGGTGATGCCTGTGGCGGCCCAGATTTGTCCGATGAGGCGGCTGGTTGCAAGTCTCAGCCCCGTGACCCAACTGCCGTTGCTGCACCCGCACCGAAATCTGCGGGCCTTGGTTTCGAACGTTGTGGCAGTTCGCAATCCCTTTGAGGCGCTGTTCGAAGGCCCAGACTAGGTGAAGTCCAGAAGGCTCCGGTCCACCAGCCAACTGCCTGCCTTCAGCTCCCAGCTGCGGCCTTCCTTTTGCGTGGTTCGCCTCGAACTGCCCGCTCTCTTGCCCTTCGGGATAGACTTGCTCCGGGGCACACTTGTCTCGTCCCAATTGGCCCTTTAAAACTTTGTGGTGACCAGCCGTTGGCCCTTGTTTGTTTTATGACTTGGATACTTGCGCTCTGCGCTCTCATGCAGACTGGTCCTCGACGTCGTCGTTGTTGTTCGGGTAACCCGGCACGTGTACTCGGTCATATTTTGATTCCGCGCAGTTTTCAAGCATTCAAAATATGCGCACCAGTCGCGTCCCCATTGCATCACAATGGCCCCTTTTTGAAGATGTATTTCCGGTTGAAAAACTGTCGTTCGATGCGCACCACACAAGCTATCACAACACACCTATGGCACCACACTGCTTCTTCCTTGACACGTTTCACGTCGAAACACCGAGTCCACAGCATGTAGCGTTCAACCAATAATAATAAGAAAAGTTCTTGGCACCAACTATGAGCAGTACAAATACAGTCATTTACTCCAGTAACAGTCCACCGCGCAAGCATAATCTTGTATTAGTAACACACAGAACATATTCACTGCAACCTACTCATGTAGTCGGCTCCGACATTCTCGGATCCCTTTATAGGTTCTATATAAAAGCTGTACTCCTGCAGTACTAAACTCCACCGCAGAACTCTGCTGTTGAGGTGTTTTGCTCGAAATAAATACTGCAACGTTTGGTGATCGGTGTGAACCGTGGAAGATGTCCCATATAAATATATGTGGAACCTTTACACTACCCAAAGCAATGCGAGGCACTCCCTCTCGATCGTTGAGTAGTTCTTCTCTTGAGGCAGTAGCTGACGATTGGCCTATTTTACCGGGTGTAAAACACCATCGTGCTCTTGCATAAGGACTGCACCGGTGCAAGCATCAGAGGCATCACAGCGGAGTTCGAATCCATGTTTGAGATCCGGAGCCTTTAAAATGGGTCAATGCGCCAGAGCTTGTTTTAGTGTTTAGAAAGCTGCCTGTCCTCCAATATTCCAATTGATCTCGTTACTTTCCCTTTTCTTTGTCATTTCTGTCAGAGGCAGTGTCTTCTCACCGTAGTGAGGGATTAGATCACGATAGTATCTTCCCAAGCCAAGAAATGAACGTAGTTGTTTCCTAATATTGGGTAATGGGGTTTCGGCGATCTTTGTAGTCGTGCCTTCTACTGGCTGAATTGTTCTATCTCCTTGTCGATGACCCAGAAGCACAATCGATGTCATTCTAATCTCCAATCTCTGGGGCCTAATTGTGAGTCTAGCCTCTTGAATCCTATTCATCAAGTCATTCAAAGTCTGCATGTGCTCCTCCCAGGTTATTGTAGCGACGAGAACATCGTCGATATAATGAACGACATTCGGGATGCCCTGAAAGAGACGTCTCATTGCCGAGTAAACACTGCGGATGCTGTTTTGATACCGAATGGCATTTAGAGAAAATGATAGGGTCCCTATTGGGTGGATATAGCTGTTTTTAGCTCTGACTCTGTCCAAGGGCACCTGCCAGTAGCCTTTCGTTATGTCAAACTTGGAGAAGAATTTGCCAGTGCCGATCTCTGTAAACAATATATCCGTTCTCGGAATTGGTTCTGCGTCGAAGAACACATCATTGATGCGATGAAAGTCGATGCAAGTCCGGTAAATTTTATCGGGCTTCTTCACCAGCACCAATGGCGAGTTGTAAGGCTAGTCGGACCTTTCAATCACTCCGAGTGGCAGTATTTCTCCTACTTCTTTCTCAATTACCTCTTTCATTGCGAAAGGTAACGGATATTGTGGAGTGTTGATAGGCTCTGATTTTGTCAGTTTAAGACGACACTCTAACAAGTTTGTCTTCGCGGAGACTTTGGAAAAGACGTCTTCGTGGTTGGCTAGAAGCTCGTCAATTTCCTTCCTTTGACTATTCCTAAGATTAGGACCAAGCTTGATTCCTTCAGTACCAAAGTCCTCAGTAGTTTTAAGGTGGGCACAGGCGTGGCTGTCTCCTCGTCTTCCACAACAATGAAAGATGCTGACTGGGGTGATATTGATGAAGGACGCTCTTCGTAGCTTTTTAACATATTTATATGGAACAGCTTGGTCGTATGTCCCATATCCAGCCAGAAGTCAAAGTCGCCCTTCTTTCCTGTGACCTTCAAAGGTCCCTTCCAATGCATCAGAAGCTTGTTTTCTGTCGTGGGAAGTAGTATGAGGGCGCGGTCTCCAACCTTTAGCCGACGCATTCGACATTCCCAGTCATAATATTTTTTCTGAGTTGTTTTGGCTCGTGACAAAATCTCTTGCGCCTACTGTAATGTTTTCTCCAGGTGATCTCTGAATTTCTGGACATACCCTTATGTTGTCTTAACCTCTTCGCTTTGATTTTCTCCGGTACATAATTTTTTAGGTAGACTTTAAGCTCCTCAAACACTTCTATTGTGGATAAGCTCAAAAGGCGAAAATCCCAAGCTGGCTTGCGGGACTTCCCGCACGCAAATAGGAGTGAGGCTATTATCCGGTGCCATGACTTGGGTTCCTCTTGGCATAGTTTACGTAACATTTGCTTTAGTGTGCCATTAAATCTCTCAACTAAACCATTACTAATGGGATGATTGGGCGTGGAGCTCAGGTGCTTGATCGCCAACAAGTCATTGACCAATCTCATTAGCGACGATGCAAAGCATGATGCTTGATCACACAGTACCTCGCGCGGGAATCCGATCCGAGAAAAATCTCTACCAGTGCCTCGGCTACTGTGGCCGAATCGATGGATGGTAGAGCTATTGCATCTGGGTATGTAGTAGCGAAGTCCATCAGTGTTAGTATGTAGTGGTTACCCAATTGAGATAGTAGTTTTAAGGGCCCGATAATATCCACTGCCACACTTTCGAATGGGGTGTCTATCAAAGGCATTCGACCTAATGGTGCCTTGCCAACTTTGCTCTTGGAGTGGGTTTGTTGGCATGCGTAACAAGAGTGCACGAACTTCCTCACTGCCTCTTGAACTCCTGGCCAGTAAAATGATTGTAGGACACGATGAATCGTTCTTTTTATTCCTTGTTGCCCCAACATTAGGGTTTCATGCACCAAAATAAGCACTTGGCTGCGCAATCACTTTGGGGCACTACTACTTGTTGGATCACCTTACCGGGTGGTAGGTGATAGTAGCGTTACAGCAGCCCCTTTTCTATCTCAAACGAGTAGGTCTCTGATCTTCCCTGTAGCTCTTGACCTACTCTACTCCTGCAAGTTTCTAGATCTTATCCTCTTTTTGAACGGCACTAAGATCCTTTCGGGTCGTCTTCAAGGTGGGTACATCAATTTTAGTTGAGATTGGCCGTTGCTCTAGGATTTTGATACCAACCACAGAAGACTTCAAGAAACTAACTTCTCTGTCTGCTCCCTTTCCACTTGCGATATAGTTGGGGTAGGTCTTTACCAGAATCCTTTCCTTCCACTTGTTATCGGGGTCATGGACTTCACATGAACCATGTATATTTCCGACGATAATGCCGTAGAGTGGGTTTGTCGTGCATTTGACATTAGATGTACCAGAAAAATAAGGTGAGTGAATTTCCACCTCCGCCCCAAGGACGGTAATGCTACTGCCATCTGCTAAGAATAGCGTAGCAGTAACGCTTTGAGGGCTTCATCAGGTACCAAAGAACGACGCACCACCAGCGTATCGCTGCCCGTATCTCGCAACACTGAGACGGTTCGGCCAAGGTTTCTACCCTGTAACACAGGAGTTTTGTGTGTGGCAAACTTCAGGTGAGTATTCACGGTGCCAGCCATGTCCTCTTGTTTATCCGGTGAAAGCTTCACTTCTGTTAGGCGCTATTCTAGCGACCAAAAGCGTGACGTCTTGTTGGCTGAGCTATTCTACTTCGTACAAGTTCTGGAATCATGCCCTGTCTTTTGATAATGTCCACAAAAAGGTTGTTTTGGCCTTGATCGGCAATCTGACGCCCTGTGACCCATTTTGCCACATAAAAAGCAGCGTACTGTCTCTCTCTCTCAGTAACTACCACTTATTCCGTGTTGCTTTTAGACTCCACTTTTTCTCGGAAAACTATTTGGTTGAGTTGCCTATGAGCTTCTAAAATGTTATTTGAGGCCTCGGCCATGTCTTTTAGTTTGCCGAAGCTCTTTCGCCGCAAGAAAAGTGCTAAACCGTGATAAAGGTTGCTTCAGAACTATTCTATAACTATCAAGTAACGAAAAACCGAATATTCCTTTTCGGTCCTCGACATTTCGACCCAACGATCGAAAAAACTCAGTAGCCTAGTTGCGTACTGCTTGCTTGTTTCGCTGTCCTGTGGCTTGCTTTGTCAGAACTTTTCCCGATAGCCTCTGTCGTAAAACGGAAACGCTGGAGCAACGCGAACTTGGCTTTATTATAATCGAGTGAATCGTCTCGTGAAAGTCTTTCAAACACCTTTAACGCTTCTCCGCTTGAACATAAACTTAATGCCGTGGCCCATTTGTCACTAGGTCAATCTTGACCGATGGCAACTCTCTCAAGCCTTTTTAAATAGTGTCCAAGTCGTTCCGGCTTTCATCAAATTGCGGTATCAAATTATGAGGATTCACGCTGCATGAAACACTCCTTTCTGGCGCTGAGCCTGGTGCTGACACAACAGTTATTGTCTCTACACGGCTACTCTCAGCTTCGGCAAGTCTAAGACGCAGTTGCAGGTTTTGGTTCTCTAAATCAAGCTGCTCCTTCTTCGCGCGCGTCTTCAGTGCGAGCAGTTGTTCTTTCCAGCGCGTCTCGAGATCAAGCTGTTCCTTCTTGGCCTGTGTCTCCCGTTTCAATTGTTCGTTTCGAGCTTCTCGTTCCGCTGCCCGTTTCCTTACGCTCGCATATCCTTCTCCTCGTACCATGCTTTGAAATCCCCCCATCAGTTCTCATGCGATCCGCCAAGGCCATTAGCTCTCGCGTATTCGACAGGATTTCAACCGCGTCAATAAATGAACGTGTCAAACGAACGGCTTTGTCCTGTCGCGGACACCAGTTTGTGACGCAGGTTCTTGTTGCTGATTTGTTTCTCCTGTGCTTAGCCTCGGAGATTTCTAATAATAAGGACAAAGCCGTTCGTTCCACAAAAGACGCCTTAACATTCACTGCGGAACTGAAGCAAAAACTCAACCCAAACTACAAAAATGAGTATCTAGCTAAAAACTGGCTTTGGAAGGAAAACAAACGTCGAAAGTCCCGAAAATGTCGGCTGAAAGTCACAGCTTATTGATATAGTTCTGATGCGGTGATTCGGCGGAGCAGGGAAGACAGCAAATTCGATCTCACCGAAACGTTGCTGCTGGAATGGTGGCGACGGCGTGTACCGATGCTCGCTGTTGGCGAAGAGGGAACGGGGTCGCTCGGTGATGCCTGTGGTGGCCCAGATTCGTCCGATGAGGCGGCTGGTTGCAATGCTCAGGCCCATGACCCAACTGCCGTTGCTGCACCCGCACCAGATTCTGCGGGCCTTGGTCTCGAACGTTGTGGCAGCTCGCAATCCCTGGAAGGCGCTGTCCGCAGGCCCAGACCGGGTGAAGTTCAGAAGGCTTAGGTCCACCAGCCAACTGCCTGTTTTGAGCTCCCAGCTGCGGCCTTCCTCTTGCCTCGTTCGCCTCGAACTGCTAGCTCTCTTGCCCTTCGGGATAGACTTGCTCTGGGGTACACTTGTCTCGTCCCATTTGGTCCTTTAAAACTTCGTGGTGACCAGCCGTTGGCCCTTGTTTGTTTTAGGACTTGGATACTTGCACTCAGCGCTCTCACGCGCACCAGTCCTAGACGTCGTAGGTGTTGTTCAGGTGACCCGGCACGTGCATTCGGTCGTGTTTTAATTGCGCACAATTTTCAAGCGTTCACAATAACGCGCACCAGTCGCATCACCACCGCATCACAGTGAGGTTCGTCATCCCAGCGAGAAAAATTTGGAGTTCAGTGTTCTGCCGCCTCGCCCATACACTTCAGTGAGCTGTGCCTATTTTAGGAATGCTGACGTTTTAATGCATATTTCTACATAACATGTCTGTCCTACTCTCTATTCTCAACAAACTCCTAGAAAAGGACACATGTTGGCACTTGGACGTGATACGGAAAGCTGCCTTTCAGAAAGCTAAGGAAACCTAAGGCAAACTCAGGTCCTCGTTCACCCTAATTGAACAAAAGAGCTGAAGCTAGAATGTGACGCTTTCTGATACGGCATGGGTGCAGTGGTTTTTCATTCAAGTGACTAAGAGAAACTTAGTCCTAGTTAGAGAGGAAGAAGCCGTTGCTCTGTTTTTTGGGAATTCTAACTTTGTCGATTACATTCTAGGTCGCCAATTCACCACGAGATGGACCACGAGCCCCTCTACAGCATGGTGCAGCGTTATCGCGCGACACGACTACTGCCTGCAGCACGTTTACAACGCTGGGCGATGTATCTGGAGGGCTACCGCTACAAGCTTCATGCAAGACGGGGGAACAGTTGCTTAACTTCCATGCCCCGAGCAGGCTACCACTGCGGTCTAAGGAAACTAATGTGGGTGAGCCACTAGAATAAGTTCTTGCGCTTGAAAAACTTACATGATGGTGTGATGTCAACATGGAAGTTGCGGTAGCTATCGGTGACGGATGCCACAGTAAATGTAATGAATCATTACATAATACTTGGCTGGCTTAGACGTTCAAAACAGGTGGATGAAACGCTGCGGCAGTTTTTTCGCCATAAGCTTCAGCTGACGGTAGCTCATTGTCTACTTTATTAGAGACATCACGCGTAGTCATACCTGAAAAATCACTGGACTGGCTTTTGAAACTGTTGTCTGGTTTTGAAACTCACCAAGGATTGTAAGGAATGAAAGGACGTGAAATTCAACATTGCGGTGGCCGCGACTAGACAGTTAAGTGTAAGGACTATCAGCCTGCTGCGCGAACTGGGTCCAAATAATGTCAATGCCAAATGCTGCACCGCCACTCAACTGACCCCAAACAAATGAAGAATGGTTGTGGATTCAGCTCAATTTTTCCGTACCGAAAACTGGCAAGATTATTCTTGTGCTAAGAAACGTCCATTACGAGTGCCTGGAAGCCATACCAGTAAAACGTGTCATAACGACACGAACAATCGGCTGTCTGCACGCAATGTTCAGCCAGTTCTGCGTTCCGTGCATGAATGCCTTGAATTACGACACGCAGTTTTTTATCCAGGAATTCGGAATTCGGCACGTTCGAGAGAAAGAACAACCTTATGTGTTTTCAGACAGATCCTTTTCATCTGCAGTCAAATAGAGCGGCAGAAAGAGTGATCCATACAATAAAAAGAGACTATAAAAATTTAAGGAAGAGAACTTGGAAGACAATCTTGCTAGGCTGTTGTTTACCTACAGGAGAAGGCAAAACAAAACGGCCAAATCTCCGTCAGTGTTGCTGTTATAGTGTTTCAGTTGCGATAGTTGCTGTTATAGTGTTTCAGTTGTGATGCATGTTTTCTTCAATGTTGCAGGTTTGCCACCAATGTCTGGTGGCTGCGTAGTCCATACGTGAAGTAAACTTTGCGTGTTGAGCTAAGGGGTTGGAGAAAATGTACACCGAGGCATGTAAAATATACCTGTAATGAAGACGTAGTGGGTCATGCATAGCACGGCAAACACATCGTCAGTGCTAAGCACGAGACGCTTGGCCAGGACGTTGTTGCTGCTTTCGCTGTCTAGGCCTGCGCTCCTATTTGTTCTCCAATAACAGTTCTGGCTGTCTCAGTTCTTTATTATATACCTCAAGATCTCGCATGTTGGCTCTCTAAACTCCTAATTTTCTTTTGAGACGCCACGAGGACGAAGTTTGTCCTCCACACGAATCGCAGTCGCCAACTTCTCTGGGCCTAGCTCCCTTGTTAGAGTCTTCTTTGCCCATGGAACTTGAGCAAGCACCAGAGTCGTCCACTACAAGATCTGCCGGGTTGCATCCTCAAGTGATAACTTGCACTATTCTTCGCTTCCATGCCACCAACCATGCCACCAACTTGTACTACACATGTGGCTATCTTAAGCGTGGAGACGGTACTTCGGCGTACCACCAGACGACGCAAGCCGGTACAACGGTTGCATTTTAAAGAAGAGAAAAGCGTTGAAAACAGCACTTCGCCACTTTTATTCCTCCTTCATTGTCTTCGTGTTAATGTCGATCACTGAAGCCATAAAAATTAATTCCTATTTTTGTGTCAGCCAAACAAAACAGGAGCGAGGGTCTCATTCCAGCAGACTTAGTGCCTTGATGTGGTATGCGAGGGATAACTGGTCATCTGCCATCTCTTGATAAGGTCACGTGCTATAAGGCACGAAAGAGTGCTCCACACTCGCCCTAAAGGCCACAGATGGCGCTGACTGACACTGAACGTTTCATTGCACATATATATACCCTATTAGTTGAACGGGGGGATGACAGCTCCCGTAGATCAGTGGTTGAACAGCGGCCGCATTATTCGAAGTTCGCAGGTTCAGATATTGCCGGCGGCAAATCATCTTCACATTTACATGACAAGTACTTTTAATAACTTTACCTATACTTCACCTGGTAATATTTTCTGTTAGTGCTTTATATTGTTGTCTGTATAGAACAAAAGCCCTGTAAATTAGCCCTTTTCTACAAATAAAGAAAGATAGCTAGAATAATGAGTAGATGAAAATGAGCGAAATGCTGCAGTTCGCTGAGGACTTTTTCCCATTTCATTCATTCCGTAAAAGTGTTTGCATACCCCACCTTTGTAGTAGCTTAGCTGCGACGCTATATTAACGTAAATTTTGCAGCTGTGTCTGGTCCATTTTTTTCTGAATGAGGCAAAAAGAATTGTTCGCTGGAAACGAACAGGAACGAATACGACTAAACTCAAAATATTATTAATTTTCTTGCCTCTATTCAAGTGACAAATAGCGGCGCCCGGCAAAAGCCACTGAGCCTGGCTCAAACACATGGTATACTCTCAATCGCGTGGGCCTTTCCGCGAGTCTTCTATGCAAATAATGCATAGTATTGCTAAAAAACAGTTATGACGTCTCCTCTAGAAATTAGCTACATACCTGCCCTCACGATGCTAGTAGGAAGTTTATTGTTGACAGTGGCACAGCATCCAAAGACTCCTTCTTTTATAGTAAGTACCCATAAGCCCTTTTTCACAGTTACTTCATTCTGTTCTTCTTTACCTTGAACTTTAGCTTTATTCCGTACTACTTTCGTGTAAACCTAAATAATCATTATTATGAAGGTACTTATTGCATATTTATTTCACATCAATAGCATAGGTGCAGTCTTAAGAAATAGCAAATGCTTTCAATACTATTGATGACCCACAGGTGTTGCACGCTTACTTTTTTTTACAATGAACGTGTTAAGTTGGCTTATTATCTAGTCAAGCTAATGGGAAATTTATTGCACTTCATAAGAGTTTTCGAGTGATTTGAGTAGATTGCATGCGCATAGCAGTGCAAGTGAAGGTGAGTTAGTAATGAGATTTAAACGTCTGGGTAATAGCGCGCAGATATTTCGAGGTAAGCTAATTATTCCTATTGGATTAGATGCTCTGAATTAGTGAGTATATGAAGTGAGTATATAGGCTTGAAATGCTACCACACTACATCCAATCGTCATTTCACTGTTTCAGAATAACCCAAACGTGTTGGACAGATTCTTTGAATGCATGTTTCAGCTCAGAATAATCTCAAGTAAATGACTCTGCAAACTTTACAGAGTACAGTCAATCTCGCTTTTAACCCATCCGGTATACCTTAAAAAAACTTGTAAAAAAAGAAAGTACACGTCACAACACATAATGTTTCACTGATTAGAAATCTTTATTAAAAAGACACTGATAAAGCTCTCAGAAAGAAATTTGTAAAGATAAAAACCATCTTTCGCCGTCACCTTAGCAACAGCCACAGCTGCGCGCTACATGAGCTGAAGATTGTCAACCCACCTTTGCGCCCAAGAGCAATCGCTACCAAGTCATTGCTATAGCAACAACACTGTTTATTACGTCATTACTCAGAGAAAGCGACTTCAACAGATTCATACTGGTAAGCCTTGCACGTATTCCAGGTCCACCTAACGCCATTTTTCGACTGCCGCTTATTCGGCTAATCACACTGAATCCAACCGCCGCCGGAGATATATAATTCTGTGCTGCAGTACGACTAACTTCAGTTTCCAAGTTTTGTCAGTCTGACTGCAAATCTTTCGCAATTGATTTTTGAACAAAATGACGTCATCATTTAGTTACCTTGGGTTCTTTTATTTATCTTTTTTCTATCTTTATCTATTTATTTCAATTTGATATAGCAGAGCTAGAAACGTTCTCCTATTCATGGCTACCTCTTTGTGAAGTACGTGGTTGACGCCTGCATTACGTTGCTCAGGGCCATCGTCCAGCCGTTCATCTATACTATTCATTTCTGGTGATTCAATATTTTGCTTGTGGAGATTGTCAGTATGGGTCTTTCTGCGTAAATCGCATAAGTGACATACAACGCTACCTATCGCACGAAAAATAAATTAGTGTCATCACCATTAGCATTTTTTTTTCTTTTGTTGAAACGTTTACTCAGATACAGCGTTATAATACTTGATGCGCGTATTTCATCTTAATAATGCCTTCAAACAATAGTTGTGTTCAATAAACAAATGTGCTAAGTGAAAGGGCATATTTTTGTATATTTTCAGAATAAGCCTGAACGTGCACTGTGCAATTCCACCAGCCAATGTAAACACGGCTTGTGCTGCTTGAGAAAAGGAAAATCCCATCCAACTTGCCAACCACTTGCAAAACTAGCCCAAAAGTGCGCTATCACACCGAAAGCAGGGGTATACAAACATCATTGCCCCTGTGCTGATTATGGTGATATGAAAATCACTGATGCCATTATGATGCTCTGGACTAGGCTTTTAGCTAATATTTACGAGGGACTCATTAACCTTAAAAAATTCATCCTTCGCCTCAATCTGGTATGGAAACAATGTTGACATAGGTGGTATGAGAACTCCGGGTTCCTATTGTATATTAGAAACACATGAACAAATTATAGTATTTTTGAGGGTCAGCCCCACAGCTGCGCGTTTTGTGTCCCGAGTTGCATAGGTTAGCATAAAGTGCAAAGGTAACCGCAGTACTTTGGTCTTCATAGAAGGTACTTATACAGCGCAAACACAAACGATCCACAAAGAAAGCGACGACACACACCAGCGCTGACTATCAACTGACTTTATTTCGGGATATGTCAATGCATAAATACCTCCTGGGCAACCTCACCGCACATGCGCCACGCACATGCGCCACGCATCTGAGGTTGCCCAGGAGGTATTTATGCATTGACATATCCCGAAATAAAGTCAGTTGATAGTCAGCGCTGGTGTGTGTCGTCGCTTTCTTTGTGGATCGTTTGTGTTTGCGCTGTATAAGTACCTTCTATGATTATGAACCAACTAGGCCCAAAAGAAGTTTTACTTTGGTCTTGCACGTACATTGCTATAGAGGCACATGTGCTATTTCTAGGTGACACACTGCTCATATATGCAGCTACTGATTTCTGTTTGGCGTGTCTTCTTGGAAACGTGCTTTTCAACCTCAAACAGTTTAGCACTCACAATTTAGTGTGACAAACGACAGTATCAAGTGACTTCGCACCTGGCAAATTATACAAATCAATTATGAATTATGATGTCTTTCTTGCAGACAAGTTTCTTGGCAATAAAATTAAGGCTACAGGGACAAATAACGTGTATCTCATGGCTAGAAATTTAGTCCCAGTCTTGTGCCCACTTTCTCCTGCATATGATGTGAAATATATTCCTCTATGTTTTATGCGCAGCTTTCTGAGGCGATATTTGTGCAGCTCTATATGCAACTATCTGATGAGAATACCACGAGATGTTTCTACTCATTTACCTTTATACATTGTCACTTTGCGTTTCCGATGAGTGAGGCAGTCACGCCTTTTCGCGCGTGTCTCTAATCCTCAACAAAGTTTGCAAAAAAATGCAAAGCTGACTGCGCGCAGCCATTTCTTTTAACGGCGGTACGAGAGTTGCACCTAACCGAACTACTTCGCGTAGGAGTACACGTGCAGAAGCTCAGCCCCTGTAGCTTCCCCTTCGTTGCCAAGAAAGTCCCGCGAGTACAGTTGCATCGGGAACCAAATTTGTTTCTTCTAAAATCTGCTGTAACTTAAAAAAAAGTCAGGCAGAACTAATTTTTTCTCAAAGGACACGTGAGCAAACATTGGTTCGATGGCGGTTTCATATATCTGGACAAGTTGTTCATTACTACTAAGTTATTCTGTTAGACAGAATGGTTTAACAATTACTTTTAAAATAAAAAGAATTTAATTGTTAGGTGCATCTAAATGTAGAAAAAATATTTAAACATTGCAGGTCTTTTTTCATGAAACATGTATGATGTGATTAGTGACTACGATGCTTCGAAGGAGAGATACTTTATCCAGTCGCGTTGTGAGACTAATTAGGATTTCCAAAGGACTTTCAGTTCAGTGGAAGAGCCTACGTACCAATATAGCTTGCAAAAGAGCGAAGAAGAGTTGTTTTATCGTGTTATGAAAGGCTTTATTTTATATGGAGCGATTTAACCTGCCTAACTTAACCTGCCAAATAACCCAATATTTTCGCACATCTCCCTATTATCTTGCCTAAATGTCTTCATCTTTTACCTGATTTTATTCGGACGACCACAGTAGCTGGTTTTTATGCTGTCAAAACGCTTTGAAAAACTAAAAGTCATGCCTTAAAGATGTAAAAACCAGAGAAGATAATAACTAGAGCAGCCTTGGGTCGTATAGGTTACTCCAAACATGAAAATAAATAGCATGCTTTGTAGTATATTTGAAAAAGAGTTATAGTCACAGCAACCACCAAGTACACACTTAAAATTAGCCATTAGCATTAAAATGTGCAAGACTGAAGGCTGAATTATATTGTCACGCACCAAGAGCCGTAGAGACAAGAAGGGAACAGCGGGGCAGAAAGACACGAGAGTGTATCTTCAAACGAGGCGCTAACCACACTTCTTCTTCGTTGTCTTTGCCCCTTTTTGGCTCGCTAGGGCTTGAGGCTCAAAACTCTAGGTGGAAATATTTACCCTCCCATTACAGCATCGACCCGATGCTCATACACAAGGATACAGCAGTGCCGATAATGCAAAAAAAAGAGAGAGAAACGGTACCTTTAGTGCACAGGGCATATGCAGGTGCAAAAAATTGTCTGAAGTTGGTCATAAGAGAAAAAACCATTAACAGAGTTCACAGTTCGTTTCAGCCCTAACGGACAATGTAAGAAAAAGAGGATGTTTCCGGCCGGGCACAATAAGGCGAGTATCACCACGCAATATAAAGATTTAGGTGGACGACATGCACAATCTCAGTTCGTGGTAAGTGGCGTTGGATCGTTACCGAGCCCCCTTCTGGAATAACTTCGTAGTTGACCTCATTCAACCACCGTAATACTTTGTAGGGTTCGAAGTACTTGTTTAGAAGTTTTTCGCTCTGACCTCGCCGTCTAACCGGAGTCCAAATCCACACTTGGTCGCCAGGTTGATAGGAGACTTGTCGATGGGAGATATTGTACCTTCGGGCGTCTTCACATTGCTGTGATCTTATGTGCACGCGAGCTAATTGACGTGCTTCCTCTGCACGCTGAATGTAATCGTCAACATCAGGGGTTAGTAGCTCTTGCTGGTCGATGTCACAAAGAATCATAGCGTCTAGCATGGTTTGCACGTCTCGACCGTAAGCGAGGCGGAATCGTGCGAACCTTGTCGTTTCCTGGGTTGTGGTGTTGTACGCAAACGTTACGTAAGGCAGGATTTCATCTCACGTTTTATGCTCCACATCCACATACATATAAATCATGTCCGCCAGCGTTTTGTTCAGCCTTTCTGTTAAGCCGTTACTCTGGGGGTGGTATGTGGTTGTCTTGCGGTGGTTCCAGTAACTGAGCTTGAAGATGTCGTCCAACAGTTTTGCCGTAAACGCTGTCCCTCGGTCAGTGATGACGAATGACGGGGCACCATGACGAAGCACAATGTGGTGCATGAAAAACTGGGCGACTTCAGGCACTGTACCGCGTGGAAATGGCTTCGTTTCAGCGTAACGCGTCAAGTAATCAGTTGCGACGATGAGCCACTTGTTTCCGGAGTGAGACAAAGGAAACGGTCCAATGAGGTTCATCCTAACTTGGTCAAACGGCCTACGTGGTGGATCGATGGGTTGTAAGAGGCCTGCAGGCTTTACAGGCGGTGACTTGCGACGCTGACATTCGCGGCATCCTTTCACGTAGCGTTCGACACAAACTGCTAGTTTTGGCAAGAAATGTAGCTGTCGAACCCGGTCGAGCGTCCGTGGGTACCTTAGATGGCCGGATGTTGGCTCATCGAAGCAGGCTAATAGGATGTCATCACGAAGGTCTTTAGGGACGACTAAAAGATAAGATCTGCAGCCCACGCCGGTGTTTTCTTGTATAATATGCCGTGTCGTAAGCGAAATGACGGCAACGTACGGGAAAGTGGACGAGGAACAGACGCGGTGCTGCCTTTTAAATGATCGATGATGGGCCTTAACGCGGAGTCTGGTAATTGCTTACTGAGGAGGTCCGCCCCACTGAGAGTCCCCAGGAAGGCGCTGTCGTCTTCTACAGCTGTATGGTCGGATTCCAGAGGTGCTCTTGATAGCCCGTCGGTGTCTTCAAGCTTTCTACTCGACTTGTATACGATGGTGACATCGAAATTCTGAAGTCGCAGACTCCATTGCGCTAATCGCCAAGAGAGGTCTCGGAGTTTAGCCAACCAACATAAAGCGTGGTGATCAGTCACAACTTTGAATGGGCGCCCTTAGAGATAAGGCCTGAACATTGTAATCGCCCATATTACCGCGAAACATTCTTTCTCGGACGTTGAATAGTTGGTTTCGGCACGTGATAGAGTGCGGCTCGCGTAGGCAATCACACGTTCGATCCCATCTTGTGTTTGCACCAGGATAGCTCCGAGACCAATGTTGCTTGCATCAGTGCGCACCTCTGTGTCAGCGTCCTCATTGAAATGACCGAGTACAGAAGGGGAAGACAATCGGCGTTGCAGTTCCGCAAAGACAGTCGCTTGTTCGTCAGTCTACTGAAATGGGGTGTCGTCACGCGTAAGTCTGATGAGAGGCTCCGCAACCTTAGAGAAATTTTTAATAAAGCGGCAATAGTATGCGCAGAGCCCTAGAAATCGCCGAAGACATTTTTTGTCTGTCGGAGCTGGAAAAGCGGCCACAGCAGCAGTCTTCTCGGGATCGGGTGGAACGCCTGCAGCCCTCGCAACGTGGCCAAGAACTTCAGTTCATTGTAGCCTAAATGGCAGTTCTCCGGCTTGAGGGTAAGGTCAGTGAATCGTATGGCTTCAAAACAGTTCGAAGGCGAGAAAGTGCTCGTCGAACGTTTTTGAAAAGACAACAACACCATCTAGACAGACGAGGCAACTTTACCACTTGAAGTCAGCGAGAACAGCATCCATCATTCGTTGAAATGTGGCCGGAGCAGAACAGAGGCCAAATGAAAGCACTCAGAATTCATACAGGCCGTCAGGAGTTACATAAGACGTTTTTCTCGCGGTCACATTCATCGACTTCAATTTGCAAATAACCACTTATGAGGTCGATTGAGGAAAAGTACTTCGCTCGCCTCAGCCTGTCAAGAGAATCGTCCACTCGAGGCAGCGGGTACACGTCTTTCTTCGTGAAGTTATTCAGCTTCGTATATTCGACACAAAAGCGAAGCGTACCATCCTTCTTTTTTACAAGGACCACTGACGATGACCAAGGGCTGTTTTATGGCTGTATTACGCCATCTTAAAGCATTTTCTTCACTTGCTTTTGAGTCGCGCGTCGTTCGGATGGCAAAACGCGGTAAGGCTGTTGCCGTATAGCGCGCGCATCGCCGTAGGTGATAATACGGTGTTTGGTAATCGATGTTTGACGGATTCTCGATGAACGTGCAAAACAGGCGTGGAATTCTATCAACAGGTCGTTAAGCCTTTGTATGTTTTCGTCAGAAAGCGTTGGATTTATATCGACGCCCGGAGAGGTGCTTCGGCATTATCGGTTGCCTCGGAAGCAAAACACTCAGTCACATTGGTTACTGGGTAGGCAAGGCGCAGACAGTACCAGGGAAAAGGTGTCGTCGCTCGTAGCTGAAGTTTGTAACAAGTACCTCGCAGTGGCCAGCCTGTAGGTCTACTAGGCTTCGTGCTACGCCGACATTTTGAGAAAAGAGTAGGGATCGATTGCTTTCCGCCACCATTTCACCCGTGTGCTGATTTGCCAGACGCCACTTGAATCATAACACTTGAGCGCGGTGGTATCGTCACAGCATCGTCCATTTCCCGCAGACATACTCGATCGTGGCTGGGATTATGCTCTGGTGTGGCTCTCTTTGTTGAGAACGTGACGCGGCGCTGTCGAATGTTGATGATAGCACCGTGCTCCCTCAGGAAGTCCGTGCCAGTGATCAGGTCTCGAGAACACTGACGGAGAGCGTTCAAGCTGACAACGAAGGTAGAACCACGAATCTGTATTCGTGCTGTGCAAACGCCGAGTGGCATGAAGATGTGCCCGCCAGCAGTACGTATCGGCCTGAGGTTCCAAGTCATCACTACTTTCTTTAGGTGAGCAGCCTGTTTTTCACTTAATATCGAAAAATCCGCACCCGTGTAAACTAAAGCACTGACTTTGCGACTGTCGAGCAGCACTGGAACGTATAATGAAATCTTTGCGGAACCAGCTGGTGTCGTCGTCGTCGGGGAATCGTCAGTTTGCGGAAGCTTCGGTAGGAGGCCTTGAGCTTGTCCAGTATGAGCGGCCTCGACCCCGAAGGTCGCTGTGGTTAGTTTTCCCGGCGTTGACTGTGTGACCGACCCTGCGCCACGCTCGAATAGGTGCGGCGATAAGGAGAAAATCACCGCGGTGACGGGGAGCGCGACCGGTGCAAGGCTGACGAAGTTCCGCGCTGTTGAGCCAAATACTCTTCAATTTCAGGGGGCCGCTGACCGAACCTGGGTGGTGGTGAGTTCGTCAAAAATCCGCGTAGTTCAAGTTGTCGGTATGGACACTGCAGGTACAGGTGCTCAGCTTCACCACAGTGGAAGCACAGAGAACGTCGACGTGGCACACGCCAGACGTCTGATTTACGCGAGATCAGGCGAGGTGCGCTGTAATATTGCGCCGCTTGGACCGTCTGCAGCATGGCTGGGGCCACAGTGGGATGCGGAATTGCAGGTGTAACAGGTTGCCGTAACGCTTGAGCATACGACATGCGGGGAAAGTCACCGGGTGGTTGATCATCCCGCATGCAAGGCGGTTCTCTAAAGGCATGCTGGACTTCATTTCGCACAACACTAGACAACGAGGAGGTAGTGGGCCGCGAGGGCACTGACACCTTCTGGAGTTGTTCGCGGATGACTGAACGTGTGAGCTCTCGGAAGAAATTCATTTGGCCACCGAAAGCTCCTAAGTAGTCCGTAGTTGAAGCGTTGACGTGCCGTTCGTATGACGGGGCCCGGTGCCAAAGAGTGCTTTCGATGGTGGCGGCTTCCGTGAGAAATTCTGACGCAGTCTTGGGTAGACTGCGTACAAGCCCACTGAAAAGCTGCTCTTTCACCCCGCGCATGAGGTACCGTATCTTCTTTTCTCCTGGTATGCCGGGGTCAGCTCGGTGTAAAAGGCGCTTCGTTTCCTCGACATACATCGCAACCCCTTCGTTGTGCATTTGTATGCGGGACTGCAGATCGTGCTCAGCTCTCTCCCGGCGTTCAGGGCTGGCATACGTCCGAAGAAGTCGGCGTTTGAAGTCTTCCCATCATGTAAAAATACCTGCCTGGTTATCATACCAGGCACGTGTGCCGTCCAAATGACTGAAAAAGACGTGCCGCAGTTTGTCTGCGTCGTCCAACTGGTTGTGCACGGAAATTAACTTGTAATGAACAAGCCAATCTTCCACATTGTCAGGTGCAGTCCCATGAAAGGGATTTTCCGTTTGAGGTGTAAGTAAGGTGCAATGAAGCGGCGTTGTGCCGTGCGTACCGGTTGTGTTGGTGTCGGTAGGGCTGGTCGTAGCTGCCATGTTGTTTGCGAGCAGTCCAAACTCAGGGGATCGCCCTCGGAATCTTCTGCTGGCGCGATGCACAGGAGTGATCACCGGTACGACGCTTGTGTTCCTGCTATGTGGAGGGGTGCGGTGCATAGTTTACACAGCACGTTTACTAGTTTGTCACGCGCCAAGAGCCGTACAGACAGGACAAGAACAGCGGGGCAGAAAGACACGAGCGTGTATCTTCAAACGAGGCACTAACAGCACTTCTTCATCGTTCTGTTTGCCCTTTTTGGCTCGCTAGGGCTTGCCGGCTCTCAACTCTAGGCGGCATTATGTTGTGTTATCTTGTTTAAGCGAATGGATCTCGAAATTTATAAAGTTACCTAGTATTATTTTTAGAGCCTCAAGACAGTTCAGAATGCCACAATGCATGCAGTCATGGCTTCCTCTCCATTTTAGGAATCCAATGTTTAACCATTACCACTGTTTTCGGCACAGCATGAGACAATGAGACGCTAACTTCAGCTACAAAAGCTTTCTTGCCTTATATGCCAGGCTGATCCCACATGAATTTGCATGCTGAAAATGTTTAGTTCTTATACAACACAGCTGATATGAATTTTCTTGAGAATTTATTCTTGGTGCATATTCTCACTTCCAGCTCACTGTCTTCTTTCCAAGCATATATGTATATTACCACCACCGTGGCCTCACATTGTTACGTCTCCCAAATAAAAAATGGACACAGCTTCTACATAAGGATATTCGCGGTTTATTCATACTTAATTCGGAGGAAGTTTAACATGCCTCATGAGATTAATGACTGGCAATACAGGTGGTGAGTAGCACAGTAAAGCTTTTAATCAAACAAAAAAAAACAGAGGTGGGCCTCGCGGCTCCAAGATCGCTACCTGAGTGCTGTCTTCATCTCACAGCAGATATCAAGGAATTGACGCCGTTGGTACTTAAAGCAATGCCGCTAGTCAGTGGCGCTTTGAAATCCACGTGAACCAATCGGCTTCGAAAACTGCTGAGCCCGAAGAGTACCCGCGCGAGCTTTTCCAAAAGCACCAGTCTCCCACGTGGTGTTCAGACACGTGGTTTTCGCCGTTCAAAATTTTTGTTCTGCAGATTACAGCGTCTAGCAAGATAGTTTAGCTGTATGCTGAGGGGCCAACGTCTCGTTCTGTAAACTATTTGGTCACTTTCGAGTCGGCATAGCACTCATACCCAATAATCGTGCCAGACATTACTTCGTGGCCGTAAACAAATCTTAAATATGTGCGGTATATTCTCGACAATCCGTATTGCAGCAGTGCCATAAAGTAAAACTTCGAAGTGCGATGCCACAGCGTACACTGGATTGAAGGCCATGCGGCAAACTCTAACATTACTGCTGCTGGGCAGCAGTAATCTTGAGTGGACGTGCCGAGGGCGTCGACGCACTTCCGTCTCCTCTTGCAAATTGGCCTTCAGTGCAGCAACAAAATCACATATGAACACTGGACACATGACAATACATTCCAGAAGACAGTACTTCTCTTGGCTAATATTGGAAATATTGGCTTAATGGCGCTTATTTACTGCACGCAAACGCACAAAATATTATACCGTAAAGGCACATCTCTGTCGCAATAAAAAAGTGTTAGTATGGCCCGGATGTCTCACTTTAGGACTTCTCTGCCAATATTGTCTTCTGGGCTTGTACTTAAAATGGCTTATAAAAAAACGAACGTCTCCACATGTGACATAGGTGGTCGTAAGTGTAACTAATAGCATTCCAAATAACGAGGCCTTTTTTCCAGTGCCAAGAGTTAACAAAATGGGGTGAGCGCGGTCGGTAAGTTTCACCAGTGAAAATGTTCCGCTCAGCAAAACAACCTCGTTAGTCGTGAACAAAAATAATTACCACCAAGAACTCCTCACGCTGTTTTCGTCTTCTACTTCGTGTTCTGCTTCGCACACAGAACGTGTCCGTCATTTGTTCTCCGCGGGATCCCATAGCCTGGATTGGTGAAAGCATGAGTACCAAGGAGAAGAGATTGATTTGATTGATATGTGGGGTTTAGCGTCCGCAAACCAGCATATGATTATGAGAGACGCCGTAGTGAAGAGCTCCGGAAAATTCCACCACCCGGGGTTCTTTCCTGTCCCGAGAAAGAGAGAAAAAAATAGCAATACAGGAAATGATACCGCCAGATAAAGAGAGAAAAACAAAGCATTCAATACCCACGTACACATAGTAAAAAAGGTAGACGGGAAATTGAAAGAGAATAAAACGTACGGAGATGGAGAAACATTACACGCCCTTTTTTAAATGGTATATCAAGGAAGGAAAGAAAGGGGCCTAGAGGATCAGAATAAGGAAAAGCAGAAATGAGTGTGCTTTGAATAGATTTGTAAAATATGGTATACGAATACTTGAGAAAAAAAGTGATTGTAGGATTGAGAAAAAGGAGGGGAGCCCCAACAGAACCACGTTTTTTTTATTTTCGCACCCCTGTTGTGTGCACCACAGTAAACATAATCTTACCAAAGACGACCTAATGAAGTTGGCGCACAAAGAAGCGTTCATTGGCCTGCACTTCTCGTTTCTGTTTATTGGTGAAATGAAACTGAATTAACGAATATAAGATAGTATCATACCCGATGCAACATAATCTTTCTCCTATGTGAGTGAGCAAAAAAGCGGTGATTTTCTCTTGATTTTTACGCAGGGAGCTTTTTGTGAGTATGCGGGCTAAAACGTTTTCACAATCAGTCCTCTAAGAACACTGGTCATGACCCTAGTATTAGACAGTTTTAGTTTAACGTACGTAGGAACTTCACGTACGCAAACATGAAAAGTCCACGTATGTCACGTGCAGGCCATGAGAAACGTTTTGAGCTACACGTACGCGACGAGTGGTTAGAGCTTCTACGTAGCTCTATCTGCTGCGAATAACAAACAATGCGGTAGCCCATTCTCAACACGCTATCTTGTTGTCGCACTCGTCACGCTAGCGACCGCACAATAGGGAGCTTTAGAATAGCGCGCCGCGAGCCCTTGCGGTGCGGTTGCTGCCTATGTGCACGTGTCGTAACGCGAGTCGGCGTTCATGTTCGCGGACCGCACGCAAAAAAACACGAAATTGCGTGTGGTGATGGCAGCCCGCGTGTGGCCCGCAAGCACTGGTTTCGAGGCTGCGGTGTCGCTGCAATCGTGCGTTGCGGTTCGCAGCAGGGAAAACGCTATTCTAAATTTCATATGGCGCTCACTACGCCCGCAACGCCCACAGCACTTGCAAACGGTATCCTATAACTCCCTAATGCTGCCTACGTGCGCAATAAACGCACGCAAAAAATCGAATCTCACGTGCGTCCATGAAGCTAATCAGCGACTGCTATGTTTTGTGCATGCGCACTGCTTACACGTAGCAGATCGACGTACGTAAAGCCTCTACAAACGCGAAACTAAAACAGTCTATTATTCCGGCCATATTGCGTGCCACGCCTATGCACGGAACATTGGACTCAAGATTCGGTAGGGCTCTAACATATATATGGTGGTAGTGCGGCGGTGTATGGTGTATTATGTCGGGATATGGTTTCACGGAGAGACTAACCACTGTGGTTCATTTCATTGCCAGGTTCAAGCAAAAGATATCTAGTCTAGAAACTTTATTGCCAGCGCAATCAATGCCTTTGTTAGCTATGAGTTTGCATATTGGCACCTTGTCATAGCTTTATGTTGCTGCCTATGAGGCCGGGGTCACACGAACGTACCTTCAAGAGAACATGACAAAAAGCCGAGATTCACAGTGGATATTTGTCATTGTGAACCATGATTTAGTGTTAGATATAATACATGGTTTCATTCAAGGTGTCGCTATACTTTATAATTGTAGATCTCTTAGAACCGGGAGATCCATTTGTCACTTTTTCAACTTCGCGAAATAAAAACTATTTAGACTGTTTATGTCCAGACTATCCTCTATATCGACATGATCTCTTCAATTGAGCTCTTTATTTAGGAGAAGAATGCTACATACGCAACAGCAAAAGGCAGATGCACTCTGCCTGACGGGACACTGCCATCCATATACACACTGAGTGCAAGGACAAACAAAAGTCAGATCGCTCTTCAATGCATACAAATGCAGTTTTATAAATTATGAACAAAGTTTATGGTTTAACAATAACCAAGAAAACATCTAAGAAACTATAAATAACCAGACCTATGGAACATATATCTACTATATATACGACTGCTAGGAGAGAGGTTGAGTTCTCAGACGCATCAGTCTCACCATCGCCGTATGGTCTGCCGAGAACTCATACCAATAATGTCTGCCTGCGCATCGTATAAGCAACGTGCAAGCCAAACTTGAAAACGCCTAATCACAGATAAAACGGGCCATCCCACTCCATGTGACAAAGGCGCATGAAGGGGCAGCGTTGCTCGGACAGCAACCATGAACTTTAATCAAAAGGGTGATGTCGCGCTTATGTGTTACGTCAACAGACGACTACTGCCCTTGTACGCGTTGCGCTTATCTCCGCTTACACTCGGTGAGGATGTAGCGTGCAAGAAGATAATTTCATTCTTTGCGTTGGCTGCTTTTTTAAGGCAGTATTTTGTAGAATTATGCGGGTTAGAAAAAGAAAAACTTAGCTATCTACCTTGCTTCGTAAAACCTTCAATATATATAATTTTTGCTTTCACACGCATAACTGTTCTCGTGCGCCAAACTTTGACATTTTATATCAATAGCCCGCCAGGGATAGCTACACTCGTGTTCACAAAACACGCATAATAACCTTATACCTTTACCATAAGCAAGGTGGCTGTGCTGTAAATCTGATAGAGGCACTGACTCTGATAGGTTTTTATATCTGTGAGCTGACATTCTCACAGGGTCGTGACGTGAACAAATGAGGAACACTGCGAGTCGAATAATAAATTGTTTATTTGGGCAAACCTGTGCCGAGTAAACACAAAGTCAGACTACAGGAGCAGTCTTGGACTGATAGCGGCAATCGGAGCGTCGGCCGTCGATCAATAACGGACAAGCGGTGAAGCGCGTCGGCATTTATGCACTGGCCATCGAACATTCTAGTGTTATCGCTAGTGGTGACGTTGTCTCCAGAATATTCTGAAAGATTCTCTAAGTGGACGTAATCTTAATAAAACGATCAGCCTCAAAGCTTCTATAACAACATAGGCGTGGTTTGCACTGAACATAGTGTAACATGGCGATAACAAAACTTGAAGAAAGGCACGTTGCATTATCAACTCAGCATCAGGGCAGTGCTTTACCACCTTTTAAAAATCCCAACCATATCTATGAAGTGAATGACGTTTGAGAAGCTTGCTCACAGATTAACCTGCGACCAATTAGTGCTCTCTACAATCCCTCTAGTGTTTAAGGACATGACACTCTGTTGTAGTTGTACACAAATTGAATCGAGAATGAGTATTACTGCACTATATTGTACGTTTGATGCACTATAGCTGTGTTCCAATTATAGACAACATTGTAAGCAGTACTCTGACAGCGTAAAAGAGAGCACTGAACCCATGTTGTTCGAAAGTTGCAACATGTCTGGACGGCTTCTACGCGACGAGACGCACCTCGTGTTAAGAAAAAAAAACTAGGATAAACAAACGTAACCGTTATTTTGGTACCTTACTTCGTGTTCAAATCAACTAAAAATATGAACACTGTTCACATTAGTGTCTGGGAAAGCGTCTGCTTGTGAGTAGATGGCTATTTTAGTGAGATCCGACCTATCAGAGCAAGTCTCTGAGCCGCAATCTTGTATTGAGCGCGAAATAGCTTGCTTCGTTATTTCATTTTCCCTACGATGCTGTCTTTTGAAGCTGTGTATTTTGCTCACTGCGAAAGATTTGGAATGGGACTCAAAATGACCGCTATCCACTAATCTGCCTATCAAGCCGCCTGCGATGAGTATCGAAACACAATCTATGTAAACATTTCACCGCTGATTCAACTTTTTATACATTCGATAGACAGTTGCATCATAGTGATGACTTCGGTGAAATATTGCCCGTTGCGGACGGTAGCATTTGTGGCCAGGCTATCGTCCAACCTCAAATGGTCACATACCTTGCAGCTCTGGCTGAACGTTGGGTAAGGAAAGCGCGACTGAAGCACCCTCAGCGCCACCAGCATCGGGAAGCGACGGCTTCCGGTGCTTAGCCGCTGCGTCCCGCACACGTACCTCCTTGAGGTTCTTTGCCACCGTTTCCGCGCTGTTTCTGCTAGGTGTGATTTTATCCCAGGGTCCACCTGACGCTGATGTCGCTCTTCAATCGTGCGAGCTCTCACTGCATAGTCTTGGCGGCGAGCCCACACTCCTGCTGCCCTCCGAGCTTTCAACGCTGCTGCCTTAACTTTCTCGCAGTCTACGACTAGAAGCGGCAGTGAAGTGCACTGAGTCAAATGACTAACTTGAAGGCAAATGCCGAACAAGGCGGAAACACACAGAAACAGCTGACGGGTTGCATGCATGCTCATGCAATGCATGCGAGCAACGGGAACAGTGACTGCACACCATCTCGTTCGTTTAAGTCTATTGCTCTGTAGCTTAAACTGCTTGAATAACGGACACCTATTTCTGTGCATGGGTAAAATAACGAGACATAAACTGCACATCAGCCCGCATTTTGTGCTCACCAGCTGTCATTCATCTAATCAATGTGCCGTACTTGCGAGACGGCCTAGTCGTCGAACGCGGTAGTGGCGTTCTACCTCCGTTCATCGCTGGAGCTGCTGAATGTGCCTCGTTGATATGTTCATTCAAGACCGCATGGGCTTTGTGTATGATTCAGTGCATTTTACGCATTCACAAACAGTACTACTAATGCAAGCTCAGCCTTTACGACAAAGCGCCAACTGATAAAACTTTTTCGCTATAATTAAACATGTTGAATATTAGCCAGGTTTAGGATAAAAGGCATGTGAGTGTAAGTGCTTAAATCAGGCCACCGCAATTTGATACCTACGCCGTGCATGTTTATTGCTTAATTATTTGCAAAAACAAGTTCCCGCCAGGGCTGCATGGGAGGTCAGAACGTGGAGCCTGTATAGCTGGTGACTAAGTCGTATATGTGCAGCGCAGGCGGCAAGCTGTGTGAAGTGTGAGTACGTGAACGTTGTCTTTGTGTATGTATGATTTTTTCAGAAGTAAAATTCCCTTAAACACGTGAACGTTGTCAGCATGCTTGTCGGCTGCAATCAATATTTCATGCTTCGAGAGTAATGCAATAAAGTTACGCTTGCGCATAGAACGGTTGTTGACGTAATTTTTTTTCTAGGTTGATGTAAAAAACTTACTCCATATTGACCTGAAGTTCCGCGATGAATGTAAACTAACCCCCTCCCTTCCCTGGCACCATGCGAAACCCCCTGCTGCTGGGTAGTGCATTTTTTACTCTCTTCGGACGGTGTTTTTAAAACTCCCATCGGGACGTGCGCTACACTCTTAAAAAATGAAGTGACGTACTCTCCATTTAGAGAGGAACGGCGATCTCCCCAATGTTCGTCTTCAAATAGAGAAACGTTGCTCCCTCATCCACGGAGAAACACGTTCCTCCTTATGAAAATCAACATGGCTGCCCCCCGGCGAAGCAAGTAGGCTTAGCAAATGCAACGATTCTCGACTGGTAAGGGGTACACGGCACTGAAAGTTACAAAAAACGGTCCCGGTGAGCTTCATATTGAACAAAATGATTATAAAAACAAGCAGACGAACCTGTGGCGGTGAACACATCGCGAAAGAGAACGATGGAGCAAGTACGTTTCGTTCGGTCAGCGAAGCCACGTTCACTCCGAAAGACACGGTTTCTGCAGAGCCCTCACCTGAAGAGTGCATGCTAGGCTTGCTGTATTTATTTTTTGCAGATTCACATAGTGTAGCGACGTTATCCATGCGCTTACGGGTCCGCAGGTCACGAGATGTGCCTCCTAACCGTGCACTCGATCGCAGCGAAACCATCCCGAATCCGTAGTGCAGCTTTAATAGATAGATGTTCAACGATATATAAATGGCTGGACGTGTGATAGCGTCATAGCAATGAAGTAGGTGGTAGGTGGCGCCATCTGGAGGGATTGAACAAAATTAAAAGAAAGTTGACTGCCGCGACGTTTGTTGTTATTACCCACTATCACGGCTCCCTTGCGGATTGTTTACGCATCAACCCATTCAAGACCACTTACGGACAACGAAAGCCTATTATGTGCTGATGCAATTCATATAGCTACACAAGCACACACGGTCACATAGTACACAAATTGCACGCAACAAGTGCAGTAGCGTATACGCTAACAAGTACGCAACACGAGCACAATCATCCATTCAAACCAACGGTTCACACCTCGACGTGGTTACTCACACTCTACTATGAAAGCGCGCCAGCTTATATAGCAAAGAATTTTAACTGACCTGAGTGGCTCAGGTTACAAGTCGGTTTTCTTACACTATTTTTACGTTTTTTATCGATACCACAACATGAGCACACGTAAATATATTGTATCTTATGCTTAGGCGAACCTTAGTTAAGAAATGATTGCACAATAATGAACGGAATAATTACTAGAGCTTATCAGGTTTTCACAAAGGCGGATGCCCCAAACCATGCATAGAATGCCCACGGCATTTTGAACGCTGCGCCATCTGTCGACCACTGCCACAGTTACTTTTTTTTTCTTGAAGCCTCTGAGAGTGCAAACACTTACCGCGCGTTAGCGATTTCGGAGGTCACGTTTTTTTTTTCTTCTTGCTACTTAGAGAGGGCGCAGCATGCAGACCAAACTTTGTCTCCGTCGTGGTAGGTGTTCCGTGGTCACGTCGACCTCGTTTAGTTGTTTCGTCTTAACGTTTGCTTATATTCTTTTTACGTGCGTACCACAAGTGTGACCGTTAGCCATGGATATAGTACACCACTAGCCCTTCAATGACAATGTTTCTGATGCGGTAACGACCGTCCTAGCAGTGTATACGTACGTTACAACGTGGGTCTTGCGAGATAAATAAGCGATGACCTCGCATCGTAGTTTTTCGTGAGCCATGACAGTGGCTGTTGGCGTTGCGGCAGCTCTCATAGTTGAGTGGAGGAACTATCGCTGCAGTGCGCAAGTTTACTATAACTTTATAGAATATTGTGCCTGCATACTTTTCTGCTTCAGATGCCTCTCGCGATTCGCCTCGCGTGTCAACTTGCAATCATAGTGCATGCCACAATTTTGTTGTTAGCGCTGTGGCTGTGGTGGTTATTACTCTGAATTCGGAATACTCTTTTCACAAAGGTGAGTGAGCGTTAGTACATACTTGCTGTGCATAGCTGCTACTAGAAGTGCATTTTGTGTTGAGTTTCTCACGACAAAGGAGAATCAGGCGCGAGAAAGACATACTGCTCGCGTGCATAATTCCTTCCTACTTCTCAGTGCTGGCATGGGCAATTCAAAACGAATGCGATTGAAAATTTGGTTTAACCTACAGAAGTCATTGGTTCACTTTTCACAAAAGTTTAGTTATGATGATGTGTAAAAAGTTTCTGATGGTTGTAATCTAGTCTGGCGAATAAACGCTTGGTGAAACTTCGCAACCTGTTTCCCTTTGTGCTTTCACCTGCCGTGGTAGCATAGCCTTAATGGTTGTCGTGTGACTATGCTGATGGACGCAGGTTCGACTTCCGGCCACGGCGGCCGTATTCAAATGGGGGTAAACTGCAAAGAACATCCATATGGTGGAAGTGGCACGTATAGCTCTATAAATTGTATATGATCGTACTTTCACGCATGGACTGTAGAGTGGTATCAGGTTTCCTACACTATTGAAAAAATAATTGTGATGCTTTTTTACGCGCCCCGTTGAATTCATCAGTGCTGTTGGTGCCGTGCGAAGCTAAAAATGCGTGGGCTTACCAAATATGTCGACACCAAAAAAAAATCATTATTTTTTTTACACTCTAAGGTAATCGATAAAGCAAGACTGCTTGGGAAGCAGATCTCCTTGTATTCGTGACAAATTGGTAGTATGAAACAACACGAGACACACATGGAAGTGTGCGGACCATCATGCGAGTGCCTGACGATAAAAAAAGAGAGGCTTTTACTCTATACTAAAAAAACAAAAGAAAACGTCATTCCTGCATTGCTTACAACAATCTTAGGTAAAATCAGTCGCTCGCGACTTGCCGCGGCCGGCTATAGGCTTGGCGTGCGCATGCGCGCGAGCAAGACCCCCATGATTGAGGAGAAACTTGAAGACTGAAGGAGAAACGTTGCTCCTTTGGTCCTTGCCGCGAGAGGCGCGACGGGTAAAGCGCCCGAAAGGGAGGAAGTCGCTGCGCCGAAGGAGGAACGGAGCCCGTTTCTCCATTTTTGCTCCCTTTTTTTTAGAGTGTAGAGGAGAAGGTCATTTACTCCCATCTCGGCTTATTTCTCTTTACAGTGAAAGTGCGCCAAGAAGGACGAAAAACTGCAGGAAAGAATATTGTGCTTTTTTGTATTTAGGGAGCTTGGTGCGTGGCTCTTTAAGGATGCGCTCGCTAGTCAATAGGTGACCGGTAATATGGACAATCGCAGGGAATTGTGGGATACGGCGGCTTCCTGTTCGATGCATCACGCGGGTTATCAGCGGCACGTAAGCGTTTTTGTACCGCTTCGTTGAAAAATAAAACGCCACTCCGGGAACTATTTAGAAGTTGTTATTTTTTGTTTTTTCTAAGCGTGACTGCGACGATGACAAGCTACGAAAGCCATGAACGGTAAGAAGGCTTATTTATCGCACTAAAATGATCAGCAATGTTTTTACGCTGCTCGGGGGTACTGTCAGTTTCGCTAGCAGATCAATCGATACAGAAATGAGTTTTCATTGTATGATTTGTTACTGCAGATAAAAAAATACCATTTTAAAGATCTCAGAAGATGGGGATGAGTGTATAGCAGCGTGCTAAGTGTTCATTTTGGGATCCCTGCTTCGGCAGACATCATCGGTCAATCGGCATGAGGCGCAGCACTTATGGAGCACGTTGGGATATCTTTTTTTTTCTAATCGTGAGCACGCTATAAGATGCATTTCTTAGTCGAAGCCAGACGCTTATTTGAACGCTGATCTTGGTCAAACTGCGCAGCACGGTAGCACATAAGCAATATAGTCAGACATACACGGCACCAAAGAATTGAAATCCTGTGCTTGTTTAAGGCACTTCTTCCACTGTGTGCCGTCCTCGCGCACAGTTCGACCAATATAAACAAAAATGGACTCGTCCAGCGCTTCGTGTAAACTTACTCTTGAGTGAAGCTTTCGCGTTTTTTTGTCATATATATATATATATATATATATATATATATATATATATATATATATATATATATATATATATGGGTGCAATGGCCGTCGCTCATGTCGTATGGCAGGTAGACTTTTCCCGCGTGTTCCCATATCATCTCTGCAAGGCGCGCCTATGCAACAATTATTTCTCAATATACTCACTGCAAAATCATGCATAAGCTTTTGTGTGTGAAATACACACTTGCCTGTGGTAAAATGGTTTTAGCGCACTCTGGATTCAATGTTCCCTACTGAAAGGCTACCTGTAGTTGTGGCTCTGTTCACACCCGTAGCCCACCTCATTTTTCTTTTTCGTTCCATGGGAATTATACCTGCGTTTGCCATTCACGTTCGAGTTGGAAAAGCCAATGGCTGAGCAACCGATCATGGTTTATCAGGACCAAGATGAACGTGCGACCGCGCGCGCGAATCCCGAATAATCTGAGGCTTGCAGTCAAGTGGTTCGACGTCGTCTATTCTTCTCGAACCGGAAGCCGGTAGCAGACGACGCATCTCACAAATCCTCGCTCTTTTACTGGTCACCTATTCCTAGTTTTGACGCTTCAGGAGATTGTTTGCTCCTGTAGTTTATTGTTGCGTCTGTCAACATGTCTCCTCCCCGAAATATTACAGGCACACGATTGTTTTCAGACACTATCGCACGTGATCTGAGAACCACACTATAACGAAGATAAGCTCCGCAACAGAGAAAAAAGCTTGATAGGGGTGACCCTGCTATGTGGTTTCAAGGTTGGTTATCTTACGTGACAAGATTGCTTCACTTATTTGAGTAATAAACCCCTTGTGCATGTAAGTACCATCGTAACTGGTTGAATTGTCTTGAGAGTGGTTGACAAAAGTTACTTGCAATCTTGTCCTGCACCGAATGACGAAAAAACACTGGCGTGGCTATGTGCTATAGAACTTTGACTGCTATGCATGAGATTGATTTTCATTGCAGCTCTGAGCCTGATTATGAACGGCGGGGCTTACACCGTCACATCATCTCATAAAGAGCACCACTAACGCCGATGCTACATTATCTCGGAGGCAAATCCATTACCGCTGCCGCTTTAATACATGCTCACGACTGGGCATCCAACGCCGACAATATAAGGACCACGCGGCAGTATGACTGCACACAACAACGTCTGTATTTACTACCACAATATGCCTGCGGATTGTATAACGACACTAAACAAAGACACTAAGTGCCATTCATGCACCGTTAAGCTTGCCACCTGATAAGCACATCTGCTTCCGCTTGTTTGAGAAGGTGTGATTTTACAATCTCGAAGTTTGAATCGCCAGGCAGGCAATAGAGAGCAAAACATGCTCGATGTCTAGCAGAGCCTATTGTTGATTGTAAATCAGCGATTGCTAAAAGGGCACAGGTGCGTGTTGTGTCACAAGAAATAGAAACTTTAGCGCAAGGAATCTACAAGGCTCTCGTGGGCTTCTGCGCTGTTTTTCTATGAGCTTAAGAAGTTCTCCAGCTGTTTTGCATCGGAGAAGTGCGAAGATGCGCCCAGCTTTCATTGAGCAAGTGTTCGTGTTACATTTTCGCTAAGCAAGATTCTCCGTGAAGCATCAAAGTGAATGAGCCACTGTTTTGAATTTATTTTTGTTGCGTTGCGGGTCACAGTCATTTTATTCTCAAAGTCAGTTCATAAACTGAAAAAGGCAAGTACGAGCAAGTTTTATTTTGAGTAGTAGTGACGAAAAGATTCTTCATTCACTTCACTATTCTTTGTAGTGAGGACAGGCTTGATAGTCTCTTTTTTTAAAATCAAATGCTATGTATTGCGACTACACTGAAATGCTTAACGTTTTGTAGCGAGCTACTTTATTTGTATCGTAATGATGACTAGAAAAGTTGTGTGATAATAATTAGAAATTTATACAGAGATTGGGCTCAAAATCATTTTTAGAAGTTTATGTTCTCGTTACAAACGTTTTTTAGTTGTTCATGCTTATAAAAATACGAACTATGTCAGCCAGGATTTTTTTAAAGTCTAGTCGAGTATATAATTGAAATTTCTTTTATACGAAATGGATGCAGATCAGATTCTATAGATTTGAGTGTTGTTTTTCTTCCTTTTCGAAGCAATCAACCAAGAGAGTTACATACAGTTTATACACCTTGAAAATGGCATCCTATAATTTTTTAATTAAGTAAGCACTGACAAGTAAAGACATTATATTTGAAAACTACGTAAGCATCTGCGTTGCCAAGCCATTGTAGAAGATATGCTTGCCGTTTTTATATATCGCTATTGCATTGAAAGTAAATAGATGTGAAAAATGCTGCCACAGTTCTTGCTCATAATTTTACAAATTTCGCAATAAATATGTGCCTAGAATTGCTTTGCAGAATAACAACCTCATTCTTATGTATTACGGTAGCACGTTAGCGTACCCAGACTAATGCATGAAGATAGGACATTCGCTATGACAGGTCATTGCAAATGCTGGCTTTATCTTGTCTTTGGAATCATTACAATGCTGCCGTAATACTTGAGTTCGATGATATGTTCCTAAAATGTTCACTAATGAAGCCTCCGAAGCTTGCTTTACGAACTGAAGACGCCCAACGTTCAATCGATGGTTAACGAGAACAAAACGAGCGCAGCGATGGTGTTTTACAGAAACTGTATTTACTACAATTACAGGTCCGAGAATGCGATAAGAGCTGCCGTCACACTAGTGAAAGTAAGCAGAGTGCGTGCTGCCGGAAGAGGCTGTATAGAACGCAGTGCCACCATGCTGCAAAGTTCGATGGATACTGCACGTCCACTTTAGTCGACGGAATCTATAAAAGATATTGCAATTGTGGCTTGTCTCAAGGTACGAGTGGCAATTTCATTATTATTGCGATATCAATTACGTACTATAATAATAAAAATATTTAGGTGTACGTTCAACGTTAACAGATTGTACAAATTTTACCATGGCGTTTCTCAATATCATATCAATGTTTTTGAACGCTAAACACAGCCGCTAATATGTCCGTTACAATCCGCCATTTTATCACCATCGATACACGTACAATAATTCTACTCATTTCTTGCCTCTATAGGTGTATGCACTCAAGGCAAATGTCAATAAGCAAGAAAAAGTCACTCGTACTACCACTAATCGGGGCCTTTGGTGAAAGTCAAGCAATACTTTCTAAGCAGTTTGATACAAACGGTTAGAAACGATGCTCTTGCCAATTTCATTTATAACTGATCTTACCTTTTGTTATAAGCTTTTGGTCAGTGGGCGTAACACTTATCGAGTGGGGTGTGACGTTCACAGACCGAAAAGTGGCAGAACACTTCAAGTTTACCAAAAAATCACAGTTCTAGATGCGCGCGGAATGCATGTTAAAAATTTGGGAATTATTTTAGGCGCAACTGTAGAATCCATTAAAGAACAGCTGTTTAATCTACACTGCTGATGCATGGAATCCTGTTAGTGTATAGCACAGTTTTCAATAATGAGAAACGCAGGCTTACATTCACAACTAAAAAAATACGAAAAGCTTGCCCTTCGCGTATAATGCCGTAGTCTTAAGTTTAAGTTGGTATTGATTGTAATATAATTCTGTACCTTTCTTCCTCTTTCGTGAACCCGGGTCACATCAATTGGTAAACTTATGCTAACTATGCTAAAAGATGATCAAATTAAGGAGGGTACGGAAACATGACTTGAAGGTTGAACTTGATTATGCAAAGGAATTAAAATAGATCAGAAACACACTTGCTCTAGTTAGAGACCAAAGCAACACAATATAGGTATCGCTTAAGATGCGCAGCGATTTAAGCTACAGCGGCGATTGCATTCGCATCAAATCTAACGGGGATTCATGCTTTTGTAGCTCTGGAAGTATTAGCCAGCCCCACAATCACAACGGCGAGTGTAAATCACTTCGTTGTTGCTGTATGGCGGCACTTAAGAGATGTTCTTGTTACGAACTGGAAGCTGACTGAAAACTCAAAAATCCCCATATGCCTTCACAAAAAAGCAGTGAAACGAAAAAGTCATTTCTTTTTTTTATTTCGCAGTTGATGTATTTTCGTGTCCCGACACCGTGCGAAAGCTTTTTGCACCTTTATGTGGCTTTGCATTCCCTCCAGGATCGGGGGCACCTCACCTTGTTTTGCACGACCTCCATTATCAGCGTGCAACTGACTAAGTTAGGATGACATGAGAATGACGTCATTGTGCTACGGAGCTGTGACCTCTTAATGACATCGTAATGGCATCACACATTTTTGTGATCTGTGATGCCATTATGCCATTATAGGATGGCGATGTTGCGACAAGATAAGTTTTTCAATAGTCGCGCTGACGCCGATGCAGTTTGCTGATGAAATGTCACGTTTATTCATACATATGAGACCTTTGCTTTACTGAACCCTTCTGTGCAAAATACGCACCATCAGTATAAGGACAGCGCACTCACTTCGAATTCAATAGGGAGCACTTGCACGCTTGATGCCGAAGCGGCTTTTATGCCTCCATCTAGAAGCTTCACTTAAAGATTACGGACTTCCGTTAGTCTTGTGCACGCGCTGTTTGACGCACTGCTCAAAATTTTTGGTCTTGCTAGTATATACGCAATCAAAATCTTTACATGACGTCCCATGAGCGACCCTAAAAAATTTATTTTTAAAGCCGAGAGATTTCACAAGGTTTCCCGGCCGGCTCCAAGGCAGGAACGCAGCCCGGTCACCAGCTGGGACTGAATAAATTTGTTCACTCACTCGTTCACTTGTTTTTTAAAATTTGACAAACGAGTGCTTGTCATGGTCGGTATCATTTATTAATAAACCTTTCAATAATAGTGCATGTGCGAGATTGCGACTTAGAGTGTGCAATTCACTCAGAGTGCGTCAGTTGAATTCAAAGAGATTTAAAAGTGAACGTGACCATATTAAATATGAGTCAGGGTGTTCAATCCTGCAGCCCTCATCATCCACGTTGGTCATTCGATTTTAGTGTAACAGTAACTAGCTAACAATAACTAGCTGCTACACAGCTAGGCAAAACGAAAAGATAATTTGGAACGCTAGCAAAATACGTCTTTGATGTATCCACTTTGGTACCTCACAACTACGCATCAGCGTGAATATTTTGATACACGAAGGGGGCTGGAACGACGTTCAGTAAGTTTTTTATGGAGTGACAAGATGTATTTATCTACTCACATTATAAATAATTCATGGCTCATGAGGTCATAACTACTGGCTATAATAATGCTGCTTCTATATATTGCCCCACATGATTTGAGTCACACATCTCAACACTTACAGATGATTTCATAGCATTCATTCCAACACAAAAACCATCGTAATATGTACATATATACATGAATAGTGTCTTCTGTTGAAGCGCAATAGGTGTAATTTTTACCGTGCTTGCATTTTCTGTAAGTGTAGACACCGTGGTTTTAAGATAAAAGCAAAAAAATTCTTCGCGATTGCCATAACGTATTTTAGGTAATGTCTGAGGTTGATGCAAAATTGCTGTCACTTGTCGGATTATTGATGCAGGTACCAATTTAGTGCCAGGTCGGATTTATTGATATCGGGGGTTGAACGTCCCAAAACTAGCATATGATGTTCAGACACGCCGTAGTGAAGCACTTCGGAAATTTAGACCATTTGGTGTTCTTGAACGGGCACCCAAATCTGAGCACATGGGCTTACAGCATTTTCGCCTCCATCTAAAACACAGCCGCCACGACCGGGATTTAATACGGCAACGTGCGGGTCAACAGACGAGTACCTTAGCAGCTAGAACACCGCGGTGTGGTGGTGCCAGGTTGGATGCCTATGTGCAAATCATATTTATGTCGCTGGAGCAACGCACGACATGCATTTTTGTAGTAATCAGTCTGGGCGTAAATATATCAGACGAGCATGTAAGCGCCAGTACACGAAATTGGAATTTACTCATTACCTGAAAAAATACTTATTACCTGCAAAAAACTGCCTTACAACCAGAAGGAAGATACAGGTTTGTCACCGTGTGAGATTCAGGGCAGCTATTGTTCGGAATTTTGTCTGCTTTCAGTATGAAGCCTTAGTGACGATTCTAAAAGCCAATGGTTACTACAGGGTTGAGGAGAAGGAATTTTACCACACGACATGACTAGGCACAGCTATGACGAAAAAAAGCTGTATTTACCGATTTCGAAACGTATGGCCAAAGGAAGCCTATCCTAGTTGTTGTGCATTAAACCACATTTATAACAATGTCTAAAAACATGGCTGAATCCTCTGTCAAAGAATCGATATAGCACGAATGGGAAACGTGTCTATACAAAGCGAGGAATAAGCGCTACAGCAACATATTGCAAACTCACGCGAAAAAGGATAAGCAGCTTGAAACTTGAATGCATGCCTCAAGTAGAAAACATGCATGAAATGAGCATCCACATGCCTAGTGCGAACAAACAAATGTAACAGTTTCACACTTACAAGCTCGGACAAAAAGACGCACGAAACGAGCACGCAACTATGAACAGAAAAAGCGCGAACAACTGTTACAATTCTTACTTTCTTTGATAACGCGGCCGCGGCAGCGAGAAAATGACCTTCGTGGACTCCCGAATTACCAGTCTGATAAGCGCGCGCGTAAGAGAGAAACCGCGCTCAAGAAAACGTGAATGATGACGACTTCTAGAGCGCACCCTCTCGCTACCGATGACGAAAACGTGCTGATGCAGCGGAGCTTTGAGGACCGCCAAGCGGCCAAACGTTATATGGTGTATGTACATAGCTTGTCATTATAATTATTGACAACGCCGTGACGTGGTCTGGTGTTTAGCACCACGCGCCGCGGAGTGAGATGTTGCTGGTTCGGCGTCCCGTGACAAAACGCTTTCTAGTTTTTTTTTTTCTTTGCAATCTGTTATTCTGTCGTTGTGGGCACTCACATAAAACTCCTTCGGGTTGCGATAAACATGGTGCAATTATGTATAAAATTACCGTGTGGTTAAGATGCAACAGACACCAGGCACGTCACGCACGTGAAAATGGAGCAGGAAAGTGTTAGTTACAAGTACTATGCTTTGTTTAGCTGGCATTCTATGCAGTATTCACCGGGCATGTGCTAGTAGATAACCCGATAGATACTTTGGTACTATTCGCGTGTACATCGTCACTTTCGGCGCCTCCTGCCACTTTACGATTTCAAGCAGTTGCAACTTGAGTTGCTTCGCCGGCAGAACGCTTTGCGAAACCACGTGAACGTGCATCAACCATAGCGTACCTATACTTCAATGTGACATACTTCCTGAAACAGTGCTTTCTTTTAAGTTTCCAACCAAAAATGTCATTGATGTGAATCGCCTGTTAAAATTGCACAATATATGTAGGGGATCCCAAGGCAGATTAGTTTTTGGATGAACCCGATATAGTGTCTTCTCGGGGTAAAACTTTGAAAACTTAGAGTGTGCTGGTCAGAAAATGCGTGCCAACCCTCTTGATTGGGCAGTGTTATCGCACAAAGTGCTCTAAAATCACGCACAGTGAAACAATTCATGCACAAAGCATATATTCGAACGGTAGATTATTCAACTTCACATTCGGCACTTAACTATACAAACAAAAGGTTCCACTGCAATCGTTCTGTTCTCTCAGTGCGAATTGTGTGCACAAGCTACTCTTCTACAATGTAGACATATTGATATTGTCACGTAATACATAATGTCATCAACAGCAGCGAAAGCATGCGCGAGCAGCTGTGAAACATCTTTCATGTGGTTACAGGAAATATATGTTTCTATAGCTGCAAGCACATGGCGAAAACTTTCATGCTCTAGCATGATACAAAGGCATCTTTTCTGATGAGATTTGATGCTGTTGTGTGCCGCATCTTAAAAACTGTGATCGAGATCACGGCATTATCTGCAAGAAGTAGCCGGAAGAAAGCAAGCCTGCCTTGGCGTAAACTACGCCCACAGTGCTGGGCAGCTAACCAAAAGGTAGCGGCTGTAATCCCTACCTTGGCGGTTGCATTTCAGTGGAAACTAGATGGTAGAGGCCCGTGTACTCTGTGATGTCATAGGAAGTAAATGATATCAGATAGTAAACGTTTTCGAAGCCCTCCACTACGGTGTCCCTCCCATGGTGTCATACTTAAGCAGATTTAGAGCACTTCCGGTAATAATTTCGCCTGTTCCATGTGGAGCAAGTCTCTTCCATTGGCAGACTGAGAGTGCTCCCTCAGTTGAGATTGAGAGTGTTCCATTGGAAGATCTGGAGCATCTGCGTCACGAGATCCACTCCGCGGAGCAACTTTTTCTGCTCCGAATAAATCAGTGGATTCGACCAGAAGTGGCTTGTGCCCTGTGCATAAGACCTCTTGAAACAGTGCCAACATTGGGTGTGCCAACAGATACCAGTGGCGTCAGTTGCGCGTCGTGTGAGAGCTCACGATTTGCTAGCGTCGCTGTGTCCAGCGTGCCCACTCAAGGAAGAAGAGAGACGCGCGCATCGCGTTCCATTTTGAGCCTGCCATTTGTTTCAGAGAGAGTGCGTGTGTTCCATTGGTAGATTCCCTTCCGTTGCCCTCTGCCATAATGGAGTGCTCCAGTGCAAAGTTCGTGGGTTACTTCGAATGCACCAAAATCAATGACGCCAATAATCTTATCTCAGTTTTCGGGTAGGAAACCGCTAATACTGTTAATAATAAGGAGCAAAGCAACTAAGTGCTGCTTCTTGTTGGTAGTTTTGCGACGTTAAACCCCACACATCAATCAATTCTGGTTGGTAACAAAAAAATCTAATAACATAGAAATTAGTTTGCTGTACACCTTTCTTTTTTCAGCAGCGCACGTGCCTTAATATAAATTCGCGGCATAGAAAAACAGTCAGCACTGCTACCCCACGTTGATGCATATTCTAGCCCCGCTTAGCCTTGAACATGGCAGCCGCTACATGCAAGCAGATTTTGCATAAGTGATAACAAATATATAGTGAGCACATAGTTTAATTATTCCACTGAAGTCAAACTCGCCTTTTGTATTTCGTGTCGCTGTTTGTTAACTTGTACCTCGTGAAATAAAAGGCAATTACTAGGTCTAAAATTTTCAAAACATACCCATGAGTATTATATACGCAGGAGTGTCAGTGCTGCCGAGCAGGCAATAAAACACAAAACTCGGAACTGCACCCATTTCTAGCCTCTGCCATCATTGAACATCTGTTAGTGGGAAAAAATTTTAAAAATATACTCATGAGTTTTATATACGCCAGACTGTCAGTGCTGCCGAGCAGGCAATAAAACACAAAACCAGGAACTGCATCTATTACTAGCCTTTGTCGTCATTGAACATTCCTTAGTACGAAAATGTCAAGTACTTCGACATAAGTTTACTTGCATCCTAAATCTGTCATTACACACCTATTCAAATTGACCACAGATGATCAGCGTTTTGAATTGTTGATTTACATGTTAAAATATGTTAAATTTGTTTTTTGTGCACCAAGCACTTTCTGGTTTTTAGTCCAGCCAATCAACTTTCAGAATCAATTTGAATTCACCTGTTTTGGTAACAAAAAGATTTCCGACAAACCTTTCTGCGAACAAATGTGCGTGTGTTCTTGGAAATATACCATTGGCTTGCGAATCTGATAAAAGTGGGTGCTCTTCGGGATTATGCTACGTAACATCTAAGTTATGCAATCGAAGAACCTTTGCAAGTCAAATGTTCAATTAACGTGTGAACTTTCCAAGCTCACAATGTTGCGCAGTAACATTTGCCCCAGCAAAGGCAACACACACCTTTGGCCCCGGTTTCACGTAGACGGCACCCCTGGGCTGACCCAGCCAGGGGAAATTGGCAGTCGTCTGTTCCTATCTCTTTCTCCTTACATCATCATCTTCTTCACATTTTATCTTTCCTGTATACTTCTTCTTTCTTTTTACTTCCAGTTTTCACGGCGGCAAGAGTTAAACCTGCACATATAGCCTATCTTGATCTAGGCGCATTGGGTGATGACAATGTTGTACAGCTGTCGTCTGCAAGATTTCAGCATCTGCAAACTTGCAGCGGCGCCTTGTTGGGCTCCATGGGGGGTGGCCGCCAACGTTGCTTAACAACATACAAATAGCTTGCAAAAAGCATTCCCTTTTCTTAGTGATCGTGCCTCTTCAAAGCGGGCACGCACTGAAGACATCATTTTTTTCAATAAAACCTTCCCTCACTTCAATGTTATACACTGCGAGAAAAGCAACTACCAAGGCAGAACAGTATCCCCCATCGTAGTTGCTAAACGCTTAACCAAAACTCTCAGTGCCGAGTACAAGGTTACCGAATTCGCCAGCGGAAACATACTTCTTGAGACACGAGAGAAAGACCGATTCGAAAAGCTGAACTCTCCCAAAACTTTTGGCGACACACCTATCAGTATTATTCCGCACAGGTCTATCAACTTAGCTCGAGGAAAAGTGTCGGATTCAGATTTGCTGAACCTGGCCGAAGCTGAACTTCTGGAAGGATGGAAGTGCCAGAATGTGACCGACGTTCAGCGTATTAAGAGAAAAAAAAGGACACAACTCAACCCCTATTGCTGACCTTTGCTTCGATCAATCTGCCGGAAACCACTCAAACCGGATATAAAAAGACTTCCGTGAGGCCGTATATTTGTAACCCCCGCCGTTGCTTCCAGTGAAAGAGATGAGGCCACGGCTCGCAAAGCTGTCGTGGCCGGCAAACTTGTGCTCCGTGTAAAGTCGTGGGGCACGCGTCTGACAACTGTGAAGAACCGGCACACTGTGTGAACTCTGGTGTAAATCATGCCGCATAGTCATGGTCCTGTTCATTTTAAACAAAAAGAAAAAGAGATCATCAGAATAAAGGTAAAAAAACATCACATCTAAAGAAGCACGAAGAAGAGCCTCACCATTTTGTGGTCCCACATTAGCTGACGCGGCGCGCCAGGGGGAAGTGCCACACCAGCCCTTGCCGCGCCTTCGACCTGTGCGGAGTGAGTTATTGGCCGTGGCACTTGCATCCAAGGTGGCATTATTTGAGTCTACTCCGCTTACTAACAGAGACCACAGACACCAGGGTCCTCAGGTCTCAAAATCTCACCTCCCCGTGCGAGGCCCGAAGTTCAAGCAAGCAGCTCGCCTGTGCGGACATTCAGTGCCTCCGAGGAGTCAATGGCGTGCCGAAAGAGCGGCGCGGCTCTCTGGAGCACACTAAAAGATCTAAAATGCTGATAACGCGGCCTCGTGACAGCCCTGTTGTTCAGCTCAAACTTTCACCTTATACAAATATCACTCCCTTATTGTACACACAGCACCATTTTACGTTCAAAACGGAAAGAAACAATACAATAGAACGTCAGGAGACTGCTTCAAAACCTCGACGATGTCCAAGAGCTCATACAGAAACACTCACCAAAACGGTTTGTGTACAACTAACTCACCTAAAGTCTTCCAATACAAATTTTCTATATGCTTACGCGATATTACGAAACTACCGAGATGATGCTGTGGCGTCATCTGGAGGCCTGGCCATTATGGTTAGGGAAAGAGTGGCGTGTAGACATTTACCACTCCAGACATCCCTTGAGCTGATGGTTGTCCGAGCAGTTCTTCTAAACAAACTCGTCACCGTCTGCTGTCTGTACATACCTCTGCATCACCATCTTTAAAGACGTGAATTCTAGTCTTTAATGGACAAACTACCGACACCCTTATCTGCTCTTTGGTGACCTGAATGCTGAAAGTGATCTGTGGGGCGATTCTCACTGTCGTCTCGTTGAACAGTTTCTGTTCTTTTTCGATGCCTCTCTGTTGAATAGGAAAGAGCCAACGTACTGTAACGTTGCAAACATAACTTACTCGTGTCTATTGACTTCGATATCGTGTCTTCTTGACTTCTGCCCCTACAGAAATGGAAAATCATAAAAAACATATAGAGGTGACGATTTTCTTGTGGTGTTGAGTTCACCAACATCATATGAATGTCCTCCACATGTTTCCAAATGGTTGATAAACAAAGCGGACTAGGAACAGTTTCACAACACTACTCGTTTAAGTTGGACTGACATATGTAGGTTAAACATAGATGACGGTGTGCAGTACTTCGCAGCTTTTTTTACTGACGCAGCAGCCAAGTGAATACCGTTAACATCTGGATTACCTGGCAAGCGACGTATCCCATGGTGAACACTGAGGCCCGTATTCACAAAATAACCTTGGCCATACCTCGAGTTTACCTCAAGTTTCTGTACGCTCTAAGGGCGTTATAAAGGCACAAAAATGTTAACGAGGTCAAATATCACTACAAAACTTGTTTATGAATACTGGCCTACTTTGTACATCAGGCACAGTAAAGGCTTATAACTGATAAAAAAATTCGAGGTAAGGCTGAGGCTGGTTTGTGAATACGGGCCTTAGTGTCGGAATGCGCGAAAATAGCAGAACAGGGCATTGAGGTTCCTTCGGAACTCGCCGACAGCCGACATTCTTGACAGCTTTAAGAATATGTCCTAAGGCAGGAGAACGCGTCGGCAGGATAAAAGAAAAAGCTGGCAAAAGTGCTTATCAGGGATAAATTCATATACACAGGAGGCTGAAGTTTGAAACATGGTTGGTATATTAGAAGGAAGACAAGTGCACTCACTCCCACTCGTAAACACACAAGGTGACAGCTTGGAAGATGAGGTGAACTTCCTGAGCACACACTTCAAACGGGCGTCCACCTCGTCACACTATACTGACTCTCCGAAAAAATACAAAAGAAGAAGAGAAAAGCTAAATGTAGAACACAAATGTACAAAATACGAGGCATAAAACCAAGCATTCAGCTTAGCTGAACTCCAAACATCACTATACTTATACAATGATTCCGCCCAGTTTTTTCCCTGTGTTGTATGAAGCGCTGAAAAAAACTCTCCATTGAAACGAAAAAACAAAACATTACTTTTACAATGCTACCTCGCTTTCTGCCAGTATTCCTACTTCCTGGAAAGAGGCTATCATGATTTTCATTTTGAAACAGGGCAAGAATTCGTTTTTAGTTTTGAGATATAGGCCTGATGCACTTACAAGCTGCCTTTGCAAACTCTTCGAAAAAATAATAAACTGCCGACATGTACATTTTCTTGAAACAAACAATTTGTGCGACCCGTTCCAGTGTGGATTTCGAGAGGGTAGATCCATCACCGACCACCTTGTTTGTATTGAGGCACAGATTGGAGAAGCTTTCGCCCACATACAATAATTTCTTTCTGTGTTGAAATAGTTGAAAATAGTTGAAAAAATAGTTGAAAGCCTCCTGAACCATTTTATGAAGTCTAATCTGATGAATACATTATAAGACGTACGTATCTACGGCATGAATTGAGGCGATCCTTTTGTAGTTTTTTGAAGAACAAGTAGACTTTCACACACAATAATGCTTTCTCTTATGTGCCCACTTCAGCGCGAGCCATTATTTAGAAGTTACATCAACGCATGTCATTGCTTCAAGCACGCGAGATTTATCGCAACGACTCTTTTCCGTTGCGATTTTCAAGTGCTAGTGTTGATATTGTTAATCTCAGCAGAGTATACACAGTGAGGCAGTGCGTGTGAAGCAGAACATCATATTGATAATGCACTCTTGGTTTATATCGGCTCTTAGCCAATAGTATACCTGTGATGTTTAAGTGCGTACAACGGTGCCACGCCATCTCAAACGAGTCAGAGCAGGCGCTAACGAGAGCGCCCAAAACAAATAACTTGAAACTTCCCTACTATACAGTCATAGCCATGCGCTGCTTTAGAATTTATCTTCCCTGTTCACAGCACTGTTGATTTTTCGTAGGATGTGCATTTTTATGAAGGTTGAGGGATAGATATTGAGGAATTGATATATAATGGAAAATAAGCAAGCGTGTCACTCGAACGCTTTCTTACACACGTGTTGTCTCTAAAAGTTCATATTGAAGTTAGCGTTTGCTGTTTATATAGTAACCAAACTGGTCACATCGTGGTACAAACAATGGTCAAACAAGTCTCCATGTAGGTGTACCTTGAGGTTTAAAACAGTCCATAAAGCGCCATATTTGCAAGCGTTCACATGGAATATGGTAAAGGTGTTCAAGAAGTGAAACCGTAGTCTAACTATAAGCAATGCGAGACAGTACGAACGTCCAAGCATCCCAAAAAACTTGCAATGCTAATTAGATGCATGGAGGTTCCAGTGAGCCTATCAAGATATAACGTGCTAAATGAATCATAAGAAAATAATTTTGTCAATAAGCAGCACTCAGATGTTACCTAATGTCTTTGGGAAAGCTCTCACTCATACTTTGGCATAGGAGTAAGTATTATTGTTAATAAAGCGCCATTGCGATCTGTCTTTCGTGACGTAAAGTGTAAAAAGAAGCTTGAAAAGATCGAGTGCATGAACATATGTTTTTCAAATGCAAATTAAGCAGTAGCTGTAAGACTCGCCTTGCTATTCGCTTCTATGCTGTGTGGAATGAAGTTGACACGTAAAGCATGGAGCGAAGCTTCACATACTTGTTTACTGCAATCGTTTTTCTGTTTCTGGCATTATTGACATTCACTACTAAAAGCCAGATGATGGTTCCGCTTCCATCAGTAGTAAGTATACTGTCACACTCGGCATTACACGTTTAGGCATTGCACACATATAAACACAATTTATCGACGTCCCGCACCTTATAGCGCGACTGAGCGTATTTTCTTCCTTTTTAAGGTGGTGTTCTGTAATAATGTTCTCTGTTCAGCCGGAATTTGCCTATGAAGTAACGAAAAGGAAAGCCCAGCAGCTACATTGTAACTCGAAGGGGCTTTTATGACATGCCTAAAGCGTTATCGTGGGTATAAAGACGACTCCTAAGATAATATACTAAATGTACTGTTTAGTCATTTAACTTTCGTCATAAATATGCTAGGTATCGAGAAAGTAAACCTATTTTATGTAGATGCATTGTTTCAACCTTATTAATTGCATTCCTTTTGAAGCTCTTCCTTCCAGCCAGTAGGGAACTCCGGCGCCCACAATAATGCGTGAAAGTTCTCGGCTTGTTAGAACTTGTTAGAATGATGAACGGGAATAGTCCTGCACTATGTACTTTCACGAAAGGCGCTTGCACCTTTGTACAACATTGCGTACAAACAACCAGGCTACAGACCAAAAATAACAAATCAACGAAACAAGGGCATTTAGCATTTGTCTTTGCTGCTTTAGCACTTCTGACATTGGTTGAACAATGCCCACAAGCCCCTTTACACTTTAGTTTACCCCCCAATAAAACCGCTCTAAACGAGCCGCTTTGCTGCTTCTCGAAAGTCAACCATGTCGGTAAGCTTGACTGATTGCAGTGCAGTCAGCCGAGCCCCACGGGCTGCGGGCTGCTTCAAGGCTGGAGAGATGCCGTTGCGCAGCAAGAAACAGGCCTTCTGTCTCAACTCCCGGCCTGTCACTGGACGTAACTTTTTATCGTAAACATGCCTGGAATACTATCCACAGGCAATGTTTATTGATGACAGAACCCATACTGACGTAACCGCGAGTGCTTGTCACGCATTGACTGCGATGTGTAAAAGAAACCCAGCAGCTAGCGTGCATACGAACAAGAAGAAGAAGAAAGGAGAGAGACCCTTCAGGTCATATTAACTCCGTGCTCTTGATCCTATGTAGTACAAGGTAGCACACATGTGGACGTAAGTAAGATATGAGGGCGACAGTATATCGGCCTGCACGTAAATTGGGGCCTAGTGACTTTATCTTGGCCTGCTAAATTTTCCGAAATGCCTTACACAAACTTGTAGCTTTATCAAGCCACCAGTCGCTAGACACACAAAACGCAACCCAGCTAGGCAAAGTAATGGTTTCCAAGGAGCCAGTGTTACTTATCTCGAGAGGAACCTCGAGATAAGTAACACTGGCGCACAGCTTCGACCACTAGGTGAGTGGAACATAACAATACCCTCCAGCGGTGAAAGCACCGACTCGGTGTATCTAAACAATTGCAGTAGTGACAATAGGCATTGTACACAGCTTCAAGATCGCGGTGCGAACGATGTCGATGAAGAAATGAATTGATGTGGTCGAAGAAAATGAATCAATCTTATACGTCACGTCGGTCCCTAGACGGCATACACGGTATAGTCCGGTGTACGAGAACAGTAGCTTTTCCCAATGTTTAACACGGCTTGCTGGAGACCAAATAAATACAAGTGATCCAGTAAGAAAGTGAGGGTTTTTGTGGCGGCTATGGAAAACAAGGACCCGTGGTTGCAGAACTGGACGACGATGTTTATTTCATCAGGGCTAACTCCACCTTCTCCCCCCGTTCTTCTATTTTTCTACCTCTGCCACACCTCCCCCATGCCCATGTGCCACTTCTTTAATTTGAACATCCTCTAAGGGAAAGGGAATGCATGCCACAATTCGTGCTGTCGCTTACAACTTTTACAGTGTTTGTCCCAGCTAGTCCACCACGTGGTCAGTGACCAAACGCATGGAGCAGGCTCCCACCACTTTGTCTCGTCCGTGATGCAGTTACGTGATTTGGGCAGGTGTTTTTGTGCATTCACCACGTCGCTGACACCACTGTGAGATGAAGCGTTTTGATCCTTTTGATGCGACCCGCAAATGATGTGTGCGCTTTCATCTCCATCGTTTTCACCTAGGTGCGGCGTGACTACTGTACTGCAGACTCGGGCTCTCCTGTAGACCACTTACGGTAGCGTTTTGGAGAAAACTGCATGAAGTTCTTGGGCACCTGCAGCGAAGTTTCTTGCGGCGGCTCTAACCCTGTGCTTGGCTCTCTCATTGGTGTGCGGGAATATTCTTGGTTGGTATGCGGGAATATTCGTGGCTGGATTGCGTGGTAGCGGTCTTGTTTCGGTTCAATTTTCCCCCACGTCTGCACAAGCAGACGTTTGGTGTGTGGCGAGACCACGGACCAGGGCCATCGGGTAGGGGAGGGGGAGGAAGGTTTCGACCTCCTTCCTTGCTTTGCCGTGCGTGGTTAGCCGTGTTCATAGAAAAGAGAATACTGGGGTTGTGCCGATGCTGAATGATTGAACCTTTAAGGCCGCCCGGCAGAGGCAACACGCCCTTTTGGCGCTGACTTCACGTAGACGGCACCCCCGGGCTCACCCACCCAGGGGAAATCGGCAGTCGCCTTTCCGGTCTCTCTCTCCCCCCCTTTTCGTCTTTTTCTCTCTTTCAATCTTTCCTATCTTCTCCTCATTTCTCTTTACTTTCATCTTCGAGGTGGCAGGGCTTAAGCTTGTGTATGTGCCCTCTCTTGGTCAACTAATATTGGGTTATAGTGGATTATTACAGCTGGCGATTTTTTGCCTTTTTATAATTGTGCTACTGCGTCCCCTTGTTTTGCTCCATGGTGGACGGCTAGGTTGGCTGCCGAATTTATATTGCAGGCGTAGTCACCGACTCTTCTTTATCAATTGGACGTGTCATCATCATTTGTATAATTCCTCTTCTGTAGATACCATCATCAGTGTAAGCCAGCTCAAGCTCGTCTCATAGAAATCTCTTCCTCATAGTATAGACTTTGTGGCCTCGTTTCTTTTCCCCAAACTGTCTGATCGCCCTCGCTTTAAGAGAAGCCGCATCGAAGGAACACTGAATGTCTTCCTAAAACACAAAGAAATTTTACCACGCTTCCATGTATTTCCCTGTAAAACACTAAAGAAAGCAAGAACAATCTTTTCATTTGTCGTATCAAAATGCCTTACTTAGTCCAGATTAGCATGTGCACGCATGAGTAGTTGCAAACTTCTCGAAATACAAAGCAAGTCCCAGTACAAAAATCTGTCAAAACTCACCTCTTTCAAAACCACACCTGTATCAGTCACACCGCACCATTCCCTGAACATTTCACGAGGCATAGCATCTGATCAACACCTAATCAACCTGACAGAAAGTGAGCTGGGCTGAAACGAACAGCACGTAACGCATTTTCAGAGGAATAAGATCAGGCGTGACAACAAAGGAACGCCGACAATGCTCCTCATTTTTACATTCCGCACAAGCACACTTCCAGAATATATCAAAACGGGCCACTTGAAGCTGAAAGCCCGACACTACATTCCCAACCCCTGACGTTGTTGTAAGTGCCAGCGTTTCGGGCACGGGTATCAGTGCTGCCGCGGCCGTCAAACCTGTGCAAAGTGTTGTTCGCACGAAGACGCTACACACAACTGTGAAGTAAAAAACTTCCCGCTGCATAAAGCTGTGACAGTGGGCATCCCGCTTACTCTCGCACATGTTCTATATGGAACCATGAAAAAGAATTACACTCAAAGTAAATTAAAACATCTCATTCAGGGAGGCGTGCAAGCATCTACCTTTGCAGGGTTCTTCGTTCTCGGAGGTGGGAGCAGTGCCACTAAAATCTGCGGCGCCCGCACGTACCACACAATGTGGATTGGCGGCAGCGTCATTCGCCAACTCAGCGGTAGTATCACAGGCTCTTCCCCCACCAAAAAGCTTGCAGGCTTCTGTATCTGAAGCCCCAGGGACTATCTTAGGACTATCTGTTAGTCTTAGGACTATCTGTTAGCAGATAGTCCTAAGACTTCCGTACGCGTGAACCTCAAGCGGGCATCCAGTACCTCGTTCGAGGTGATGGACACAACAGCAAGTCCAACTGTGTCTTCGCCAGAAATTCGAAAATTATTATCGCGGGTCGTAACAAGGGCTCCTAACGTAACATAATACTTCTGTTATTACACAGAGCACTCATTTATACTCATAATAAATACAAAAAATATGCAATAGAACGTCAGAAGACTACTTCAAAACCTTCACGATATTCACGAACTCTTACACATTCACCAAAAGTACTGTGTGTAGAGAGACACAATTCAATTCCAGGAACACTAATTTTATACGTTGTTATGTAATATTCAGAAAAAACCACAAGGACGCTGTTGCGTCATTTGGTGGTGTGGCCAATATAGTCGATAAGGGCGTAGCATGTGCACATCTATCACGAAAACATTCCTTGAAGCAGTGGCTGTTCCAGTAGTTCTTTAGAACAAACTTGTCACCATCTGTTCTTTTTACGTACCTCCACAGAACCGTCTCGAAAACACGAATTCCAGTCCCTGAAGGATAGCCTACCGGTACCTTATCTTTTACTTTGGGACCTAAATGCTCATAATGTACTGTGGGCCGCCGCTCACTTCGGTGCACGAGGTCGCCTAATCGAACAGTTCCTCTTTTTTCGGGTGCGTGTGTGTTAAATAGCAAAGAGCCAACATACTTCAGCCTCGCAAACAAACCCCACTCATGCATAGATCTCAGCATTGTGTCCTTATCGCTTGTACCCCTGCTTCAATAAAAAGTTATCAACAATCATTTCGGAGGGTGTCAACTTTCCGATCATTCTAAGCACATCCATGGACAAACGTCCTCCACAGGTTCCCAGCTGGCCGACAGACAAAGGGGACTTGGGAAAGTTCAGAGAAGCTACTTGCTTGAGTTGCTCGGACATATGTGAGTTCTGTATAAATGCAGCTGTAGACTTTTTTACAGCACTTCTTATTGATGCTGCAACAAAGTGTTTCCCGAAATCTCGGCTGTCCAACAAACGAGGCGTCCCTTGGTTGAACAGTCATTGTCGGAATGCTCGAAAAAAGCAAAACAAGGCATGGAGGTTGATACCGAACTCACTGACAGCCGAGAACTCTGATAATTTTAAGAACGTAAAGTCTCAAGGCATAAAAAGCGCAGAAAGGTGAGGAGGTAGAGTTGGTATAACTTTTTATCCAGAATCAATTCATATACATAGAAAGCGAAACTATGGAACACGGTAGGCAAGGTAGTGAGACGGCTATCTCACTCACTCTTGTGAACACAGAAGGCGAAAGCTTGGAGAACCAGGTGAACTCTTTTAGGGCACACTTCGAACAGCTCCCCAGCTCGTCGTACTATACCAGATTGTTCTAGCTATACAAAACAGTAATCGAAAAATCAAAACTAGAGCACAAATGCACAAACCAAGAAGCATATAATTACCTACTCGTTTTAGTTAAGCTACAGGCATCACTAGCCTGTTGCAATATTTCTGCCTCAGGCTCCAACCGCGTAGTATATGAATCGTTAAAGCTCTTCTCTTCTAAAGGTAAGAAAAAAATCACAGCCCATCCACGGAGTGAATGATGAGGAATGGGGCGAAGCATGCGTCAGCCCGCCCGCGCTTCCGCCCGTCCGCGCAACCATCTGTGCGTCCATGCATGCGTCCGTCCGTTTGTCCGTGCATCCGTACATGAGTCTATCCGTCCACCTGTCTGTCTGTCTGTTCGTGCGTCCATCAATGAGTACGTCCGTGCGTCTATCAATCCGTCCATTCGTCTGCTAGTTTGTCTGTCCATCCGTCCATGCGTCAATCTAAAAACCACTCCATGTACCACAATCTCCACCAGTGGCACTAAAGGTGTGGGGCTGAGCATGTCTCGTATATATGTATATAGTAGTACTTACAACCTGTGGCACATACCCGCTCTAGAGCGGGTATGTGCCACTGGTGGTACGTACTACAACATACATACAAGACATGCTGAGCCTCACAGCTTTAGGAGCTTCGCTCCTAAAAGCCCTTCTTCACCTTTATGATGCTTTTTAGCTTCCCGACGAAACCCCTCTGTCTGGAAAGAAACCATTCTATTAGAATTTTAAAGCAAGAAAAAGACCCATCTTCCGTTGCAAGTTACAGGCCGATTGCATGGGCACGTACCGCCATCTCCCATCTCGCATTTCCTGTGACATATACCCGCCCTAGAGCGGGAATGTGCCACAGGTTGCTACATATACTACATACATACATACAAGGAATGGGCAGACCCACGCCTTAAGCAGCATCGTCCCTAAAAGCCCTTCTCCACTTTCATAATGCCATTTGTCTTTCCGGCGAGATCCCCTCTGTCTGAAAGAAATCAATGTAATTCCAATTCTAAAGCAAAGAAAAGACGCATCTTCCCGTGTCAAGTTACAGGCGCATCGTTGGACAAAATGTCAATGTAAACTTTTTGGAAAGATCATTAACGGCCGGCCCCTACACTCTAGAAACAATCTACTGGACCCATACTATTGCGAGTTTCGTGAGGGCAGATCCACTATTGACCATTTGTTGCGAATTGAAGTGCAGATCCGTGATATTTTTGTACAAAATCAATTAGGAACATTCATAGTTTCCCGATATGAAAACGGCTTACGACACCACTTAGCGCTCCGGCATAATGCGAGACCTCTCACAATTAGATGCCCGAGGTAGCATGCTGATCCCAAACAAAAGTTATTTGTTTAGCCGCGCTTTTTGTGTCGGGGTTGGGAATGTCTTGTCATAAACTTTTGTCCAGGAGACTGGAGTGCCGCAAGGCGGTGTCTTGAGCTGCATACTTTTTATTATAAATATGAATACCCTCCATTCCTACATTTCACGCGTTATGTTCTATTGCACATAGGTAGACAATTTGCAGATAGTTTACAAATCATGCAACCTCACAATGAATGAGTGGCAACTTTAACTTGGGTTGAATAAGCTTACCAAATGAGCAGATAAGAATGGGTTTATCCTCAACCTGCAAAAAAGCACGTGTGTTTTGTTTACAAGGAAGAGAGGTCTTCAAACTCATCTGATGATTAACCTCTACAAGGAGCGATTAGCTGTGAAAACTGAACATGAATTTGTAAGCTTAGTTCTAGACAAGTAATTAACATTTGTTCTTCATCTGAAAAACCTAAAGAACAAGTGCCTGAGAGCCATAATTATACTCAAAGTTTTGCCACGGATATGACGGCGCAGTGATCAAAAATACCTGATTAAGTGGATAAACGCCTCATACATACGATCTTAGATCAATCTGCCACACCAGGCTCTCTGAAAATGCTTGACCTGGTCCATTATTTGGCCATTCGTCTTTCTACGGGTGCTTTTGCACTAGTCCCATAGAAAGCCTGTACGTCCACTCGAACGAGTGGCCGTTGAAGCTGCAAAGGGCTTGCATGTATTTTAAGTATAGCCTCAAAGAAAAGCAGACAATAAGGACCCCTAACACTCTGTAATCAATGACTTGTTCAGTTTCACACTGTATGATAACCAACCTTTGTTTTGATAGTCCTACTCGCTTTGCGTGAGAGGCCTCACTGAGAAAACGGGAGTGCCACTTCTTGATCAGTGTCTGATGGCTCCTGCCGCGCATCTGCCACTGTGGCAATGACAGCTGATAGAATGTGACATATCCTTCGAGGAAGTTACAAAACACGCACCTGTGGCACATATCTGCATGTACTTCCTAGAGCTTTGACACAAATACATTGGTTCAGACTTCTTAACAGATGCATCTAAGTCTCACACTTCTGTGTCGTACGCAGCAGTTGGTCTATATTTTTCGGAGGCCGGCCTGCTGTATCCTGTTACGACCATCTTCAGTGCAAAAGCCTACGCGATACTTGCGGCCGTCAAACACATCAAACAAGCAAAACTACAAGAGGCAGTAATTTAGACAGATTTCATAAGCTTCGTAAAGGCTTTGAAGACTTCTAAGAAGCACGAATACCCCATCATTCCCTCTCTTTATTCACTACTATGCACAGCGTACAAGTCTAAACAGCATGTTCTAGTGTGCTGGGTACCAGCACACTATAATCTGTCTCCGACAGTGCTGTCAAACCACACGTAGCTATCTCCACTGCTGACCTATAACCATATCTTAAACGAAAGCTCACAGCTTAATGGTAGAGAAAATGGCATGACCACACAGAAAATAAATCACACGTCATCAAACCGTTCCTTGGTCATTGGCCGCCGGTATTAAAATCACGCCACTCAGAAGTTACAGGGCTAACAACAGGACTTACACACAGCACACACTCATACCTATTGTGCTGTGATGATCTGCCTTTGTGTGATGGATGTGGTGAATCACTAGCCGTAAACCACATTTTCATTCAATATATTGTATTAGACTCTATTTTACAAAAACATTTTGCGTTAGCTTACCATGAACACATTCCACTTCTTCATTTAATGCTCAATTACAAAGAACCTCTTTTGAAATTCTGTCATTATTTGCATTTTTAAATGAAATTCAAAGCCTCAGCATCATATACGAGGTAAATATGTAGCATAACCTCTCCGCAGAGGTTGTTGCTGCGGTAGCTACTCTGAGAAGCACCTGCCTCTTACCCTTTGGTTTCAAAGGGGTTGAGGAGGCATTCATGCTATTTTACAATCACTCACTTGTAGATACCATGGTTACGTGCATTTCATTCCACACACATGCAGGAAATCGTGTACCACTGTCATAACTTTTACTTGATAAACACATTTTACACTTTTATACAGCACGTGATTTCAAGCCTTTATGCAGCGGTGTTACACTCTGCCATCGCAATCATTGGAAATTGCTTACATCGTATTAAAGACATGGCGCCCTTTGGCCATCCATGGCCCTTGCGCTACAAAACTATACTGATCATCATCATAGGCTCCTTTTTCAGAATTCTCAGCCTCGCTTTCAGAGGCACAAGCAGCGTGCTCACCTTCGTTTTTGGGTGACCATCGTCTTGTTTTGTAGCAGCAGCATCTAGTTCTTCGAAGCTGGGCGAAACCAATTCCGGAGGCCAAGGCTTTACATGTGACGATGAAGACACCATGGGAAACACAGAACTTCCAGCTTCGCCACCGAGAAGATCGAAGGAGCCATCGTTGCTAGTGGACAAGCTGACCGCAGGCTCTTCTTTGGCACGCTTCATTAGTTGGTTATTGACATGATATTGTTCACCATCTTCATTCTTTGTCAATATGCCACATTTTCCGCCGTCTCTTCGACTTCATTCAACCTGTTCAAGATTGGCAATACCTTGATCTTCCGCTCTTCGAGGTCCTTTTTTCCAACTTCGGAGTGCTGCGAGGACGTTTCACTTTCTGCTCATCTCCTGTCCAATTGATACCGTAAAACGATTGCTGATGAGTATCTTCCATGCACGCCATCTTCGCTTGATTCCGAATCCTGAATAATTGAATTCTGATGTGATATTTTCATATTTCTGCACACTGTCTCAACCGATGGGGTGTTATGTCCTTCAACCTCGGCAGAATTGTCTAGCTTGACTCGCCAACATTCAAATTTTGTGGTTGGAATATTTGTCGCCCAAACATCCAAAGTCTCTTTCCATGCCTATGTCGTGGTTGTCGGCGATTTTACGTAAACTAACTCCTTAGTAGTTTTTATGGGGATGACTGGCTAAAAAAGCGGCCAATGGTGTGTGCCACTTAGGTGAATCGACTGCCGACGTTCAGAAAGGTAATACTGCCCCCCCCCTCCACGGTGGTCTAGTGGCTAAAGTACTAGGCTGCTGATCCGCAGGTCGTGGGATTGAATCCCGGCTGCAGAAACTGCATTTCCGATGGAGGCGGAAATATTGTAGGCCCGTTTGCTCAGATTTAGGTGCACCTTAAAGAACCCTGGGTGGTCAAAATTTCCGGAGCCCTCCACTACGGCGTCTCTCATAATCATAAGGTTGTTTTGACGTTACACCCCACAAATCAATCTGAGAGGTAATACTGTCCATCCACGATTGCGAACGCTACCTTCTTCTTGTAATCCACAGCATCCTCAGATTTCTGGTTCACTGCCTCATCTGCAGTTACATCGAAGATCTGCTGGTTTAAATCGCGGACCACAGCTTCTCTAGTCATCAAAACTATGACTTGCCTGTTCACCTGGCGTTCTTCGGTGTGGGAGTCCCGCAGCAGTTCTGTGAGTAGCGTAATACTTCGTGAGACGCTGACTCTGAGAGTTCCACGCACCTTTTCGGAGACACTCGGCTGACGACATCGTATTGCCAGTACGACCACTCGCAGGTTTCACGGCACCAAATGTTAAAAACAAGGACCCGTGGTCGTCAAACTAGACGATCATATTTATTTCATCAGGGCTAACTCCACCTTCCTACCTTCTTCTTCTTTTTCTCTGTCGCACCTCACGTACCCCCCTGGCCCGTACCCGATTTCTTTATCTTTAACAGCGGCTATCGTAACGAGATTGTTGGGCCAGTTGCGAGTCGTTTAATTGAACACGTGTGACTTGACGTGCATTATCAACGTGGGCCATAGCTTCTTGAACATACACAGATGGCGGGTGTGTGGAAGGAGGCAGCACTGAGTTCATTGAGCGACGTTGAATTTCGGCAAAATAGGAGAAAGAAAGGCGTATAACTGACCGTTTCGTGCCGGGACGTGTTACACGCAAACGTGACTAAAGGCAATACAGAATACATATCTTGGTGGCCGGCTGGCACGTACATTGCCAGCATGTCGGTGATCGTTCGGCTTATCCGCTCGGCCAAGCGATTCGTCTGTGGACGGTAGGCTGTTGTTAGCTTATGTTTGGTCGAACAAGGCGTCAGAAAGAAACTGTGTGCCACGGTCTGCCGAGAGCTGACATGGTGTTTCGTGCTGAAAGAAGACGTTGCGGAGCGAGAATTCCGCTACTTCAGTCATGCAGCTAGTTGAAAGTGCGCGAGTAATTGCGAAAACGCGTGGCATAATGGGTGGCAACAGTGATAAACCGATTTTTCGAGACAGCAGTAAGGAATGCACCAAGCACGTCTAAGCTATTACGATGAAATGCCTTATAGGGGACATCGAGTAATTGAAGGCTGCCAGCAGGCCATGGTGTTGACTTCTTCCGGTGCTGACAAAGTTCGCAGAAGCTCACGTAACGGCAGTACGACCGGTACAATCTTGGCCATTAAAAGCAACTGCGTGCACGATCGTAGGTGCCGGAAACGCAAAGTGCCCCACTGTCGACACATCATGAAGCTGTGCTAGTACAGTCAAACGAAAGTGTGCCTAAATGGCAAGCAATTGTTCAGCGCCGTCGGGTAGGAAACTAGGAAGAAGCAAGGTGCCATCGCGTAGCACGAAGACACAAAGGGATTGGTCGGGAGGAGGTGTGTTGAGAGCTTGTGCAAAGCCGGGTCACATTTGAAAACTCAATTTGCTGGGCAAGCTGCAGAAATACGAGAAGGAAAACGAGAAGTATGAACTACCTATTCTGCAAAGAAGTATTTCTTCAACCTGCTCATGGTGACACTCAGTAGAAACGTAGAACAGCTCAGCCATTGCACGCTCTGTTGAAATGGTAGTCGTCTATGAAGGTTCTGTAGGTCTACGGATAATAGGACAGGCAGTCGGCGTCCTGGTGCAAGTGGCCATACTTGTAGACCACAGTCAGCGTGCACTTTTGAAATTGTAATGCCCAACAACCAAAGCGACCAGTGGGATCCTTAAAATAAGATAGCCAGAAGAGGGTGGGGCGAACACTGACAATGGTGCAGGGTCTTCCGTACAGATATGGGCGACATTTTTCAATGGCCTATACTAGAGCTAGCTAGGCGCTCTTCATATGTAAACAAATAACTTTTAAACAGTGAAAAAAGGTGGCTGGCGTATAAAATACCACCATCCAGACCACGTTGGCATTGGCTGAGAACAACCCCGATGCCGTGACCCCAGGCATTGTTTCATACTTCGGTCGGTGCGAAGTCGTCGAATGGGGCCAACACAGGAGGCTGTGTCAGTAAGTGGACGAGGTGAGCAAAGAATGTAGCTTTATCAGGGCCCCAGATTAAGGGAACGTGTTTTTCAAAAAGGCTTGGGAAGTGGTGCTGCAATCGCTGTCAAATTTTTCACAAAGCGTCAAAAATATGACCATAACCGAAAAAAAATCTAACGTCCTTGGAATATTCTAGAGTAGGGAACGTCGTAACGGCACGTATACGTATTCGAGTCTGGCCACATACCGGAAGCGTCGACAAGAACTTGGGGTCAGCGAAGCTCTCAATCGGAGCACTCATCCCGAGAACTCAAGAACTAATGCAATCGGCGACACGAAAAACAGGTGACGAGGTTGGCTAAGGACCTTGCGGAGGCGAGGTCAAAGGTGGGAGCTCATGAGGAATAACTGGGCTCCCGTGTCGATTCTCGTCAAACAGGCATAGCATTTTCTTGTACGTCCACAACGTTTTGTTGGCTAGCCATGGTCAACAGAGGATTTCTGGGTTCGTAGGTGAATGCAGCATCACCTCCAGGATCTGCACTGGTAATTTTTTTGAGGAAGAACAACGAGGGTATGGCGAAGGTCAGCAACAAGGCAGAGGAGACTGAGAAAGTTCCTGATTTTTGTGTGGATGGCAAGCGCTCGTAACGTGCAGCGGATGTTTGGGCATTATGGTTCTCTGGAGTTTGGTGGACGTAATAAGGTAAAAACATTAGTATCCTTGGCAGGGTACATGAATTCTTGACGGGCATAATAAGGGGAAGATCGAGTGTCGTTGGCATGGTACGGCGCACCAGAAGACGATGGACGACGGTAGTGACAATAGAATGAAATTTGGCCTACCCCGTTGCAGTAGAAGCACATTGGCCTGTCATCCCGTGTACACCCTTAATTCGGATCACGGTGCCAAGAAGAGGTTTGGAGTGGACAGTAAGATGAAGCAGGGCTGACCACGGTACAAGTCAGAGAACCTAGGGCTGGATACTTGCGTTCACCAGTTCTTCGCGCATGACTGGCTGGATCAATGACACTGTAGAATAAGCGTCCTCGTAGGAACGAGCCAAGAGAGCAGATGGCAATGCTACATAGAGCTCTCGCCGCGCAAGGCGCTGAAAGTTTTCGATAATGAGCGGCTGGACCTGAACCTCTTCGCACGACGACGTTACGGGGAGACGACAAAATACGGGTCTATTTACAGTATTTAGACGAACAAAGTGATCGAGACTACAGTAGCCAAGATGGCGCAAACAGGAGACACTTCGTCCTCCTATTCGTCGACTTGTAGGTGAGCGGCGCCTAGCGATATTGTTGAGATTCCAACTTCCAGCAAGTATATTTGCTTAACATCCGCACCAGGTTTGTCGTTGAAACTAGAAAAGGCATCGAGAGAATAGTTTTTTGAAAAACTACACTCGCAGAACATTCCTCAAAACTCGGAAGGCTGTCTTGTTACCGTGAAATAATGTTCTCTGAAACGCTTCAGAATTTAGCCGTTTTCTGTTCACTGAAAACCACAATTTTCCTAGCAGTACATTGAAAATGCCCACAAAATCGCGGGAGCTCGGGGTAGTAAATTATCTTTATTCATAAGTTCGCTAAGGAAACAAGGATTAAAGCCTTGAAAACGCACTTTTGTTTGTTAAAACACAGGCCCCAGCAGTGCCCCCTGTTCGCTTATTTTAAAAAGATTAAGGAAATCGCTTTCTCGGTGAGCAGCAAGTAGCTCAGACGGCATTTTTCTATACCACCAAAGATGCGCAGCGATAAATACTTCTATAAATACTAGCATTCTGAAATATCGGAAAGTATGCGCAATACTTTTTGACGCATGTAAAATGTATCGCCGGCAGAATTTCATTGCAACACAATTTTTTTTACATTTTTTTTCAGACAAGGTCTATTGGCATGCGATGCGACTTCACAAGTCACTGTGTAGAAGGCACGTGCTGCTTGCGAAGGAACACGGAGCTGCCCACTTGTCAGCTATTGGCCCGTGAGAACGAACCATGCAGCCTGCGAGCTGTACAAGGAATATTCACACCACACTGCCCATGTGGACATGGTGAAGGTAAATGTGATGTCTTCACTTGTCGTCCAGCATCGACTTCTACAACCTGCTGGATGGTTGAGCGTCCCTAACATGCCAGAGGAAACTAAGAACGCTTTTCGAATGTTAACAATCTCCACTATATATATATATATATATATATATATATATATATATATATATATATATATATATATATATTGCAAGGGGGTTTATTAGCGACGCCAGATAATAGGCAGACAGCCGGTACAGAAACAATGCTCGGGCAGTCCAGTGTCTACAGCTCGTGCTCGCGCTTCGCACTCAGCGGTGGTCCCACTATCATTGCCTTGCGAATTCCCCACTACAATGCCCCGGCGACGAAGACGAGCCATCCTGGCGACTCAAGGTGACGAGAGAACAGGAGGGTCGTAACAGGGCTTGAGGCGACTGACGTGGACCGTCTCACGACCAAGGCGGCGCTTGTCCGTGGACGGCTTGAGTGGTTCAATCACATAGGTGACAGAAGAAGGGTGTTGTATGACGCGGTAAGGGCCCGTATACTTCGGTGCAAACTTGGGAGTCAGTCCAGGAGAGTGGAAAGGCAGTCGGAGCCACACAAGAGAACCGACAGGAAAGGTATTCTGAACAAGATCATGGTCGTGGCGATCTTTTTGGAGGGCTTGGTTATCGGCTGTGAAGGACCGTGCAAGTTGACGACACTCTTCGGCATGTTCAGCCATTTCAGAAACTGGGCTGAACTCTGAGGCATCAGGATTGTATGGCAAAATTGTGTCGAGTGTGTTGCATGGGTCACGACCATATAAAAGAAAAAATGGAGAAAAGCCTGTTGTTGATTGAATCGCCGTATTATAGGCGTACGTCACGAAAGCAAGAACAACGTCCTACAGCTCGTGCTCGCGCTTCGCACTCAGCGGTGGTCCCACTATCATTGCCTTGCGAATTCCCCACTGCAATATATATATATATATATATATATATATATATATATATATATATATATATATATGTATAACAGGTGTATGAGGTATGACTCACGTTGTTCACATTATTGCAGGTTCCATTTTAATCCTGTCTTTATAAGTGCAACAGACAATTTGTCGAATGATTGGCCGAGAAGGTTAAGGTGTTCTGATAGAGGTAGATTCGGGGATGATTTTGTGTCGTCTCTGTGATTATTGAAACGAATCGGAAAGGGTGTTTACGTTTCCGATTTTCAACGTATTGCATGCCGCACACGTTGCATTCCAGTAGATGTACTACATTAGAGGAATCACATGTTAGATTACCTTGTATGTTAATCAAAAAGTTGGATTGCATGCTGGTTGCCTTGCTGGTCTCTCGCATCGCTTTGCATACAATACATCAAGGCTTTAGAGAAGGTTGGCAAGAACTGTTAGAAGCTGAAGTATTGGTTTAAGTGTTTACAAGTGTGCCTCTGAGGTTCCTTGTTGTTGGGTGAACGACACCAGGAGCCGACGAGAATGCGCGTTTCTGACGTTCACCTTGTTTTAGTATGGTATATTGTCGTTTGAAAATTTTGAGAACGTTAGGAAAATTTGTACTCTAATTTAAAAATAAGTGTGCCTGTTGCAGGGTGCGTTGTGGTGGTTGCTTTATGCGCGGTATTTTTAGCATCCATAAAGTTTAGCCGTTCATGTTCGCTGAGATTCCAATCAAGAAAAATGTCGTCCATGCTCATCCTATGTAGGACTGGTTTCAAGTAAGTTTCTGACGAAAATTCTGTTTCTAGTTTTCCCACAAAAGTAGTAGCATAGTTTAGTGCGAGCTTAGTACCCAAGGCAGTTCCTCTGATTTGTCGAACGTACTACTGGTTGCACTCAAAGGAGTTCAATTCCAAAAATAGCCCTGTGAGACTGGCGATGGCAGGAAAATCTGGAGTGTCAGGTCGTCTATGGTATGTGTATGTGTTTTTATAGCCGCTATGCCATCATCGTGAGAAATATTTCTATACAATGAGGACATAGAAAAAGTAACTAAGTACGAATATTTCGGAGCACACAGGTCTGCAATATCTCGAAAAAAATGTGTGGTGTCCTTTACATACGACACGGGAGTGCAATAAAAGTGGCCTTTTAATTTTTTAACATACACCTATACGAGCTCAGTTATTGTACCTATACGTTGCCGGATTTCTAATTCTTCTAGATTGTCTGAAAGCGACCTGTGAAAGAGTGTACTGGTCGCATTACTTTGTGCTTACTGCGTGTTATTCTTCCTTCGTCCAATAGCTTCTTCAGTTCTGTTGTTACAATACGCGTGTATTTTTATGTGGGACTCCCTGGGAGTCGTTCGTAGAGTTTTCAGTCGTTTGGTTGACGGCATGGATCTTCTAAGTGGTCGGTTGTATTCAAGACTACAATCGCCCTAGTTCTAGTTGCTAGGTTTTGCATACTGTTTTATCAGATTTTCTCGTGTTTTTTGCTTTCCCTTTTGTGTGTGGTACTCCTGCAGTATATATTTATGGACCACGTTACTACATGAGTTCAGACACTTGCCTCAGTGACTGCTTGGTGTCCCATTGTTTGTTCAGTGGCGGGTACCTTTGGGCTGTTAAAAGGCTCGTCTGAGAAATATTTGCAGAGCCTCAATTTTCTAGCGAAGTTGCCGAGATCTCCGAGTGGAGTGAAACTCATCAAAAGATTTTCTAGTTTGGCCGAAGTTTAGTCCTTTAGATTATATTTTTACTACATGGGCTGACAAACTCGCGTCCAATAGGTTTACAATCGCTGCGTCGCTGTAGGTGTTGAGAGGTGTGTTCTCTTTTGGGCCGTGAGTGGCCTCATGGACAGATGTGTTGTATTCGTATGGTATAACATCTGGAAGTGTGGGGCTCAAAACATTGTCTCTGTTAAGTTTGTGTATTTCAATTTTTTTTTACCTCTTGGTATACATTCTGTTCTAACTGTGTTAGTAGGTTGATTTCCTGGTTGAGAAGTGGTTTTTGTCGCGGAGAATGGTGTTTGTCGTGGCTGTCAGTTTTTTCAACTGTTTTCCACTGTCGTTGATTGCAATTTCTGTTAGCTTGATAGATACCATAGTCGCCCACGTCACCGACTCCTTATTTGTGGTGGTCAGTAAAAAACCGTGACTCACAAGCCCTTGCTTTAGCCAGCCACCGTCTACTATGAAAGGACCACCTTCCAACTACAATGAATACAATACTTCTAAGAAAATATACACACATGACGCCACTTGCAGAGCACAGTGAATCCTGGAACGTTCTCTATTTTCGGCCTCTCTTTCGTCTCGTTACGATTTTCTTACTCAAAATACTACTAATGTTATTGCGAACAGATTGTACCCTCTTTACTTACGAAGGCCAGAGCTCAAAACTGTCAAAATAAACGGTTTCCGATGTTACCGTTCTCACAGAGGTTCTGACACTTAATATATATACATGCATATATATATATATATATATATATATATATATATATATATATATATATATATATGTGTGTGTGTGTGTGTGTGACGCTACGATGAATGGTAGACGTGGCGTGGCTGTCGACTTGTGTGACGCTACGAAGACCGATCTACTGCAACGCTTTCAAACAGCGTCCACTCTTCGCAATAATGCCAGCTATTTCATCAGTCTCCACGTCCAAAGCATTCTTGTGTTATCCAGGACGCAACCATCAGCCTCGCGCGCCAGATCTCGCATTGATATCACCGGACTGCCACACTCTCCCCTCGACCTCGAGTCTTAGCGACGAAGAAGACAACACGTGCATTTTAAAATTTGTGAGACTACCTTGTGTTTTTGACATTGGTGACTTCCAAGCCACTCCTTGTTTACTTTTCTTGTTTGTAAGCTGTAACTCATGCCTTCTTTCGGGGGGAGGGGGAATCATGTGACGTATGAAGGTAGCGATGGTTGGTAGAAGCCGAGAAGGAAGAAGTGCTTATAGAATAAACATGGCGTATGAGCCAGGCCACGTCTCCCATTCATCATAGCGTCACAGAGGATCTGACACTTAATATATAACATGCATATATATATATATATATATATAGATATATATATATTGTCAAGACGAAGAAAGACGTTGGGGCTCAGGCGCGTGGGCAGCTAAGGGAAGGTAGAGGAAGAAGACAGAATAAGAACAGCTGGCCCAGGGTCGGGTGTTGTCTCTTGTTCTCTGTCTCGCTCATCACGATGGCGCAGTTGACGAAGAAGAAGTCTTACGTCCCGCCTTCGTCATCAAGGACAGCCGTGATAAGCGCCGCTTGAGGACGGCGTCAAGGCCTCCTCGGCAGCTGTTCACCTGCCGCCACTGCCGTCACCGTTCGGGGCTGGCGTCGAGGCCTCCTCGGCGACTGCAGTACACGTTTACCGGTACCATTTTACAAGAGACACCGTCCACGCGTCCTTGGCTATGGATTCTGCCGTCATCGCAAGCCGACAAGTGAACCCTCTGCGGGAAGCCACCGGTACGTGTCTTCGTGGTTCGTCGGCAGTGTGGGCTTCTCCATCCAAGAACGCTGTTCACGCTTCTTTGGCGATGGAGTCAACAATTCGGCCGCCACTTCAGCTGCCCTTCGTACCATCAGTGGACGGTGTCCATGCCTCCTTTATGGTACCAGGGCATCACCCAATGGACACTATGCTACCATTTCGCGGCCGCAATACGCACGGGCTTCTGTCCTTCGGGAATGCTGTTCAAGCTCACCACGGCCTGCATTCCCTGTCCGGTACTCTTCCAACCCTTAAGCCGCCAATAAACGCTGTTCATGCTTCCTTGGACGTGCGTGTCATCACCGTGAGTACTACTAGAACCACGTACTTCACGGATGCGAACCAAAGCGGTTCAGAATCCTCGTGTGACAGTGCCGCGGAGCTGCGGCATACCATCGCACTGCTCCGCGCTGAGACTAACAAACTGACAGCGTTGATCGCCGAGCGAGCTCTTACAATGTTGCCAGCATTGTGTGACATTATCGCAGTGTTGGATGTAGCTGCCTCACACGACCTTGAGGCAAGCACACCGGAGGAACGCAGGGAGCTTCGGTCTTCTCTGATCGAGCTCTCACACCAGCTCGACTGCTTCGCGTCGGTGATCTCTGCGTTGCCACCTGCCACCTCACAATCACCAGCCGTCTGCGAACTACCGGAATTCCACGGGGTCCGGAACGACGCCGACAGCTGGGTGGCAACTGTCAACGCGATAGCAATGCGCGAGGCCTGGACAGAATCTCAGAAATGGACCGTGGCTGTAGACCGTCCTTCGGGAAGGTGCAGCGGCGTGGCACCGGTATGAAGGCTTCAAGCAGCAGTCATGAATGGAGTGGAACTCCAAGCTCATTGCTGCCTTCGGCCGGACACTCTCCGATCTCCAGCATAATGTGCAGTTATGGTGGCGTTAACTTGTATGGACGCCGCGGTACCGAACAACAAGGGAGCATGTTGATTTCTTGTGGCCGCAGAACAAGAGGAGCCAAAGATGGCAGCGCAGAGGCTCCTGCGTCAAAGCATGGTGGCCGGGAATCGCAGCCTGTCCAGAACGCCGATGGGAATGAAGACCAGCGCCCCAAACAGCGCCAACTGAATTGCCTGGTGCTGCGGCCGCCTCGAGACAGCCAAGGTCGCCACAAGAGTGTTCGACAGCCCCACAAGGCAACTCATGGCGTCCACGAGAGAGACCCGCAGACACAGCCAATACGGCCCGCCAGAGGCGGTAGTGGCAACTCAGGGCTCCGGCCTGCGGGACGAGGACGACCATTGTGAAACACTCAGTGGCCTCCACTAGAGCCAGCGTCGCCCGACTTTCAAGCAAGAGACAAAAATCAGCACGACAAAGTCAATGGCGTCCACCAGATACATCATCGCAGTACTTTCAACCCAAGACGCACCGTGGCCATGAGCGGCCTATGCGAGGCAGCCAATGCCGCCACCAGAATACACACTGACAGATCTTCAAGCAGAGGCGCAACGTGGCGTAGACCAACCGGCTTGAGGCAGCGAGTGTGTCCAACAGAGACGCTTCCTCCAGACCGTCACTCCATGTTGCATTGTGGTTCGTGACGACCACCACGATGCAGCCAAGCCCACCCAGCAGAAACTTTGCCGCCAGCTCCACGCGCGCGCAGTCATGGCCGAGTGTCAAGACGAAGAAAGACGCTGGGGCTCGGGCGCGTGGGCAGCTAAGAGAAGGTAGAGGAAGAAGCAGACAGAATAAGAACAGCTGGCCCAGGATCGGGTGTTGTCTCTTGTTCTCTGTCTCGATCATCACATATATATATATATATATATATATATATATATATATATATATATATATATATGTTTCTCAGACATGGGTTCTCCTTAACACAGATTTCTTTTCCGATTCACCGTGCTCACCACTCTAAAACGACGATGTGAGTAATAGGACAATGTAGTGCAGGGTTCGGCAGTTTTCAGCTTTTGGCGTTTTTTAGACATATTCATACATTACTAACAATATTACCTATCTAATATTAGTAATAATAATATAATAGTAATAACAGTAATAATGCTAGTATCTGTGCATAAATGTTATATGTCACTGAGTTGATTGCAAGAATGATCATATATAAATGATTACTACCTTGACGCACATTCAGGCTCCTAAAAATTGAACAGCAGTAAGGTGAGCGAAAACATTCATAGCGGCGCGATCAAATAGATCACTGCGAAGAAATTATGAATGATTTCAAAAAATTCAATCCTCTAATTTTGATACGGGTTCGTAACGCAATAAAATATAAGGACATTTAGAAAATGAAGAGGACATTGCAATATAATATTAAAATTCAAGTGAAGCTGACAATATACTGTCCACCGCAAATGTTCTGGGATGTGAAAGTAACGTGTCCATAGCAACGAAAACTGTTTTACTGCGCCAGCTACTGCACCGCGCGTAGTGTCGATGCTCCCATACACGGCATCGGTGGTCAGAAGTGGTGCGTTTATACAACGCCGCCCTGCTGGATAAATCTCGGACGCCGTGGCCGATACCCTCAACTCTATGGTACACGTCAGTCAAGGTGGCACAGCAACGCAGTTTTTGCCAGTCAGTCACAACTCTTCATCCCGCGAACTCTTGAGGCTTATAGTGCATAACTGTCAGAATAAAACGCACTGAAGCAGGGTACTGCTCGGTAAAATGAGACACGGGACAAAACGCAACATTCTGACTTTACCGACGTCCTGTAGCCTATACAAAAATTAGGTTTTTGTTTTTTTCCAGCGGTGAGAGCTGATTCTTTGTCTACTCTTTCGTGTGTAAAAGTTGATGATTGCTCAGTGTTAGCGCTGAGAAACTTGCTCGGCTGGTTTCAGTGTGCTTGCGGTCAAAAACGGGCGAAATTCTGCTTGGCAAAAATTTTGTATCCGTGCATGAAACTACTGCTGTGTCAGTACAGCAACATAATGTTGATTTTGTTACTTTAGAGTACAGGCTAGATGCCACCAAAAGTTTGGTTAGTTTGGTGCCAGAGATAAAGCGGAAATTTGATTGAATTGTGGCTTGTAAGGAGCAAAAGGTGACAAAAGGGCATCCAATTGCCTCCTGGAGTGTCTTAATAATTGACCAAATAAGTACTACTCATATTATATGATATTTTTATGTTTAGGATGGTTTCAAAATTCAAGACAATGTCGTTCAGAGTTTCTAGGAGAAAACTGCATTAAAAGCAGTGATTGCAGTTCAAGACCTGGCTCCCTCCAATAATGCTGCATCGCGTTTTTTTTTCAAGGACTGTCATAAGAGACGTATAAACATGTCGGAGTTTCCCAGTTCAGTTCTTCACAAAGGACGTCTTCCGATTTTAACTAGTGACGTTTCTTCAATACCGTAATGAGAAAGCAAGCACTAGAAAATCTGAAACTAGCACAGTTTTTAGGTTCACTCCTCTCAAAACCTGCCAGATGAAGTTAAAAGCCTGGAAACGCCTGAGCATCTCTACATCAAAACGGCAAAAAGAAGTAAAGAAGATTCGTCAAAATATATCTATCTTTCAATACTTGAATATTTCAATTATTTGAGAGAGTTCCACAAACGATAGCATTTGCAAAAAAATAAAGTCGTGTTGTATGAAGTGCAAAGTGTTTTTCGAGCCACACAACACCGCGTTTTGTCTCAAGTCCAAGAACTGGGCTCCTTTAGACTGCGTAAAGGCCCAAAAAAAAGAGTATCAGCTGTCTCTACTGCGAAAACCAAAATGACGTTTTTGGCTCTGTATTGTTTTGACCGCAGGTTAACACAAAATGAAACACCTGGAGCATAGTAAATTTCTTTTTCAAGTGATATTTTGCACGGTGGCAACATATCAACGTGTTATAGCTGATACCTTGTATCTGAAGAATGTTACTGTATAGATTAGTAATTTTAAGGAGTAAAGTGAAAAATAAATATTCACGGCTGAAAACATTTTTGTAACAATTTGTGGTACCGTTAAGCGAAGGTAAGTATGCATAGCAAGAGTTAAAGTGCAAATGCATGTATGTTAAGTGCTTTAAAAGATCTCATCCGTGTTTTCAAGCTTAACTTAGTTCTTTTACACAATATATACAGGTCATATTGCTGATAAACGCTAATTAGAGGAACCTGCTCCATATAATAACTGATTGCTGACTCATTCTTTGCCATACTTTGTCTATGAGTATTTAAAGAAGGATAGATTTTCCCAAGGTTATATTCAGTATCACGAGTTTGGTACATACTGCTGTTTGAAGAAAATTCGTGTTTTGAACACATAATAAAGTAAGAATCATTAGTTTAAATTTGTAGCAGTTGAAAGAAGGACATATATGAAAGCATAAACAAATTGATAGGCCTTTTCCAAAATTTTTTTCATACTTTCAATGTTTCATGGGAAGTGTATGTCAGTCCTTGTGTGCCGCTCTTGTTAATAGGCCTCCAACTCAGTTTGTGTATGTGAGATATAAATGCACAACAAAAGCACAGCTGTTCTGTCAGAGAATGTGCGAGATGAGTCATGCGGTTGAAAACACGTATGAAACGATCCATTGACATTTCTACATGACGAAGTCAATACCCAGCCCAGCCATTTCGCACGTCCTACACCCAGACACATGACAAACAGCTGTTACTACATGTGATTTATACATTTACATCACACATTAGAGTTTTGCATTGTAGTTGACTTATTTTTATTTCTAGCTTGGAATAGGGGGTTAGAATGGCCCACTACTGTGACATTACAAGCTTTCGTAAACATTTTGGCGTTTTTACTTTCTGCCACGGCCCAATCTTCACAGATCCGAAGCGTAGATTGGAGGCAATTACATACCCAGACCTTGCCACGCCCGTTCACTTTAGAGGATATATCCAGACGTATATTCAGATGACTGAACTCACGCATCACTATGGGACATTTTCTGGGATGTGCAATAATAGCAGAAGAAAAA